>CM076573.1:445245554-445625222 GCA_034641835.2 Pinus albicaulis
CAACCCAGTGATTGATTTGATGTCACCATCTCCAGCAACATCCCAACCTCATCATAATGCACATCTCTCCAACAACATGTTACACAAATCAACTCCTGAATTGAAATTCCACCAGCATTTCTCTACTCAAATTCTTCCTTACCAAGCACTAGGATATGTGCTCAATTTATAGAGGAGCTAAAGGTAGTTTTACAATCAATGAATTTCTAATAATAGGAAAGACATGTTCCCAGTATTAGAGGTATAAAATGGACACATGGATTCGAATTTTGACACATATGCACTCTTCTAGAAGACACTGGCCAAGTGGAGATTCCAGAAAAATGAGAATTTCGCTCCCAAATGACCAACACACCCTTGAGTGTCGAGAAGTGATTTCTAGAGCACCTTTGAATGGAGGCACCTACATATGAAACAAACTTATCCCCTTGAGAGACTACGTTTGTGAGCTCATAGGTGTTATAATATAAACTTAAAAACTTGGAAACATTGCAGATGGAAGTCATAGATGATTTGTTCTTGTTCTTTGTCTTAGGGCATGTAGCAACTAAAATGATAGGGGATGATAGACCCTATTCATAGGTCCTGGTGATGATGTCCAGTTAACCAGGTCATTGGGAATTGTGTCCAAATTGACCTATAATAGGTGGATGGCAAATTTCTCACTGTTTTTTATTCTTTCCTCCTCTAGTTTTAGCAGGGTGTCTATGTGGGTTTGTAAGACGGGGCATGGGGTACCATGCATTTCTTGGGATAACTGCAGGGCAGGAAGAGAGAGATTATGGGGAAGGATAACTTCTTTTCCATAGATGAGGAATAATGGAGAAGTTCCTAGAGAGGATTTAGGTGTGACCCTATTAGCCTAGAGGGTGTTGTTAAGTGAGTTGTGCCAGTCTCGGTGTTGGGATGGTAGGGTTTTCTTGATGCTCCGAATTAGGTTCTTGTTGGTTGACTCGGCTAACCCGTTCCCCTATGGGTAGTAGTTGGCGGAATGTTTCAACATAATAACATTTTACAAAGTGAATTAATATATCTTAAATGATGAAAAATATGTAGCATTATCAAAGACGAGATAGGTTGGAACGATGAACCTGGTCATAATTTACTGAGTGATGAAAGCTATTACCTCTTGGTCATTGATATGGCATAATGGTATCGCTTCAACCCACCTCATGAAGTAATTCATGGCCTTAACGATATATCGGTGTTTCTTGGAGGAGTGTGGTAGTATTTCCCCGATCACATCCAAGCCCCACTACTGGAATGGTTCCTCCACCGCGACAGACTGGCGCCGATGAACGAGATTCTCTACTGGAATTTTTTTAGCATGAGAGACTTTTCCGAACATAGGCGTGAGCATCCTTAAACAACGTGGGCCAATAAAAACCCACACGCATAACATTGTGGGCCATAGAATATCTTACGTAGTGTCCCCCGGCTGGGCCATCATGTAGTTTTTTTAGGACTTGTTGAGCCTCACTAGGTTCTAAGAAGTGAAACAAGATGCCAATGTGATGTTTGCGGAAACAATTTCCTTGCAACATTTGATAGGATGAAGATTTGAACCGTATTTCTCAGTTTTGTTTGGCCGTCAAGGTTGGTTCCATGACATCGTGGCCGAAATACTATAGGAGACCTGTGTACCATGATGGGGAATTTTTCTGGAGCGCGCCGTCGGTCTGGTACATCTCTATCTCATGTTCCCAACACTCTTCATCGTTGTCTCGTGGGTCGACAGCTTCAGCAGCCATTTGGAACAATCCCTGCCCTTTGACCCTATGTGCAGGCTTGAATTCTAAGTCATACTCCTGAAGACACGCCATCATTAGGGGAATTTTGAGGTCTAAAATGGGCCTCCCAAGGAAATAATAAAATAATAGCTAAACCAATAAAATAATATCTATGAATTTGCAATTCACCTTTTGCACGAAAATCCATGTAACCATAGTTAAATTCAATTCAAAAGTTGTACCAAAATAAAATTAATAAAAAAATTGGATTGATGTGACTATAGATAAGAATGATCTTTTCAAGAAAAAGTCATTATCATTGAACAAATAATGCATTTTTCCTTTGTACTTAAATAACTTAAAATAAAATATAAATGTAAATTTATAAATTCTTAATTATATTATATGCCATTAATTAAAATTTATATTATTTAAATTGTATAATAACATGTAATTAATATACTATATTAAAATAAAATAATATAATATAATATAATAAATGTATAGGGATATTCATTGTTTCTTTCAAGAAATATAAAATGAAAATAATATATTTTTATTCAAAAAGTGTGAAATGACATTTATTATGAGTACTTTACTTTGACTTTAAAAGTACTTATAGCAGTACCATTGTTAACCATGAGTTTTTATCCACCATTGAGAATGTGACAAGTAAGTACCTTTAACTCAAGTAATGCCACCTCAACCATTAGGGATGATGTCATCCCCTAAAATGTTATTGGTTCTCATAAAGTGAATTTTGATTGTACATTTTTCTTAGGAGGCCCATTTTAGATCTCAAAATTCCCCTAATGCTAGTCGCCTCGTCTCTCACCTAGCTCCCCCTACACAAATAGTGAGGAGACTGCTGGGTCAGGTACGAACATTGTGACATGGTTTTTCAAAATGTATGGCCTAAAATGCTTAACTGCCTTATATATTGCATACACTTTCTTGTCGATGTCCGAATAGTTCATCTCAACACCTTGCAACCCTTCGCTCATGAAAGAAATGGATTGTTCGTCATTGCTGCCCTCTTTCTGGATGAGGACAACTGCAAGTGACGAGTCTAAGGCAAAAGTATACAAGATAAATCCTTTGTCGAAATTTGGGCTGTGTATGGCAGGTTCTTCCACGATGGATTTTTTAATGCCATCGAATGCTTCTTTCTCGGGCAGGTTCCATTCAAAATTTGTGTTCTTCTTAATCATATTATGCAGGGGTTTCACAATTTGCACAAAGTCTGATATGGATTTTCAGAGGAAGTTGATTTTTCCGAGAAATGACTGCATGGCCTTCTTACCACTTGGGGGAGAAATTTGGGCGATGTATATTGCACGGTCTAGATCTACTACTATGCCATTCTGGGTTACATTGTGGCCCAACAATTTCCTTCTAAGATCGTGAAAATAGTTTCTTGGGGTTCAACGAATTTTCCATATTTTCTGCACCTTTCAAAGATCTGTTTTAGGTGGTGTAGGTGGTCATTCTTATGTTTGGAGAACACGGTGACATCGACAAGGTAGACCACCACGCTGTGTCCTTGTTACAGGAAAATTAACCTCCTCATCAACTCAGAGGAGAAGGTAACATGGAAGGAAGAAAATGACCTAGACAAGACCCATTTTTGCCAAACGCACCCCAGAAACAACTAGGTAGAGTTATAAAGCACCTGAGCCATGCAAAGTAAGCGTTAATGCCTAGGGTAATGCTTTTTCTTGCCCAAGGGCAGCATTATCTGTGTTTGAATGTGAAAAGAGAAATATCTTGCGGAAAACTGACTGGCATTTCTAGCTTTTTCTCACAAGAAATCAATTCAAAATAGAAACTAAATGGCACAAAAATTTTATTGGGCATTGTAAAACACAAATAAACTCCTATGGAAGGAAAAATCAAGGAAAAGCGAGGACACATCTAGATCTTTCCTGATTTGAACATGTTGAAATATTTGGCAATGTTTGTCCTCTCCATCTCCTATAAATTGGAGATGTGGGCTCTTGGTCTAGGGTCGAAGGTTTGATTATATGTGGAGCAGAATTTTATTGTTGTAGTGTGAGGCTTGAAGATCGACGAACTTCATTGAGAGCTTTCTGCCTTGAGCATCGTCGCACTCAGAGATAGATAAAGAGAGAGAGGAATTGGAAGATTGAGGAGGGCTTGGTGCAATTGACAGTTGTAATGCTCCTTTTCATAAATCAATAGAACTGTATCTGCTTTTTCCATTTGATTCATTAATGTCACAATTGTTGTTCAATCATCTATGTAGCATGATATGAATGGATTAGATATACATTGTTTTATGTTTCTAATATGCTAGTTTAATTGATATAAAGCTATGCTGTTGTAGAGATTACGCGGGTGCTTTGATTGGTTGCAAGATTTGGACTTGGATCTGGTGAAGAGGGATCTCTACTTCGCTGCTTGGTGTTCTTCATAGGATCTGCTATCCAAAAAGAGGTAATATTTTCCATCTCACTTTGTCAATTATATATATTAGCATGAACATGCATGCAACATCTTTGGAACTTTACAACTAATCTGATAGTCTGCCTCGGGCACCGGAAAGCCCTGAGAGGGATACTCAATAACCACCACCCAAGCATATTACCCTATAGCAGAAATGGAGACTCCATTGTGGAGTAAACCCCAAGTTTCATGGCTTTTCCTATGACTTTACCTCTTTCCCTCTATTCACTTACCTTCCGACTAGTTTATATGCTCAGTAATCATCTCAAAAGCTCACAGAGTCCAGATTAGACCCCGCTTAGCCATATGTGCAACTTTACCCTGAGTAACACTTCCTCTCTAAGTGTTTCATTGCATTATAACACTGATTATGCTCAGATACAATGCGTTAGTCTCAATATTAATGATTTGTAGCCTCTGCTTGTTAGCTTTACCTAGCCAAAATCTGTTGTTTACACCTCTATTGTGTTTCCCCTTTGGATGTGGAGTTATTGGCCATTGGATTAGCTTCTCTTGCTTGATCCCTATGTTTTTTTACTAGTTAGCATTTTTTTCTTTAGTTCTTGTTTAAAAAGTTAATGTTAGTCGCATCTACCTTTGAAGAAGAATTTTTTTTTTTAGATTTTCTGAACTTAGCTGAATTAATTCTGAATTTTTTTTGGTTAAAAAGTTGTTAAGAGAAGATAGATAGCTGTCTGAATCTTTAAAGTTGAACTGTGTTATTTGAATTTTTGGTGCACGTATGTTGAAAGAATCTCTCCTTGTAGAATAAACTCTTCATTGAATTGAATATTTAGAGCATGTTTCTGTATGGTTTTTGAGTCAGAGTCTCATCACATTTCATACATCCACTCCCCCTTCGCAAAAATAATAATATAGTACACTGAGAATCAAGCGATAATAAAATTAATCATATAAATTTTTCTAATCTCACACCAATAGTAGTTCAGGCTAGATCTTGGGGTAGGAGAAGTGAGAAAATCACCCAAGATCTCAAAACTTGAAACTAGAGTCATTAAAAAGTGAAATCATAATGCGCTAATATTAGTAGGACCACTCCAATACCACCAGATTTAAGTGTGATACAACACCAGGGTGCATGAGAAGGTAGCCCACCTTCGAGTGCATTCAATGGGCATGCTATATATTGGGGTTCCCTTCAGGGATGTTGAAACTAGATAGGGGATCTAGGTGTTCTGCCCATATAGCGTGCTGTTTACGATCGTGACCCCCTTGATGATGTCTGTGATTTGAGATATCTTTAGTTGAAATTTTTTTTAGGGACTTACACAAGGTGACTGGGATGGGCTGTCCTTGTACCTAAAATAGATATACCTACTCTGTCTTCGGTCTTTGGGAGGGTAGTCGTCTTCACGAGAGTGGTTACACCTATTGTCTGAGGTTCAGGCAAAGCTCTAGAGTAACTGTAACTGTGTTTATGACTAACCCTCTCTGTATGCTATTGTGGTACTGAGTTTCATCTCCAAAAAATGGTAGTACTCAGACAGGGCCACCCTGTTCTGGCTGCTTGTTGATTGATTTTAGAAAGAATTTTTTCTTTTTTCTTTTTTAGGTGTGTGGTTACTATCACTGAGACTTTATAATAAATCACAAATAATTAAATTTTTCTAAAAATAAATAGGTCATCGTGGCATCCTTTGATCCTCGTCGTTTGTCTCGATGACATCAAGGTCTCCCTCCATTAACACCAGAGGAGGAGTCGAGTCTCGGTGAGCCCGTGCCTTCTTCAGAAGAGCAGTCTCCAGTGACAACCCCTGATTTTCACATAGCCCCATATCACACAGAGTTTCTAGAGGATCCTTTTACGGAAGGAGTCGTACCTCCTTGCAATCCTCCTCTCATTGACCTGTCGACGCCAATGTTAGTTCAGGTTACACCAAGCCAAGATATGTCTTTGGCTGCACAAACATCCATTTCACAACCGACACCCATGGGGTTGATGCCAATGGTAACCAACTCTGGTTCGCCACCATATTCCTCGCCGATAGTCAGTTCTACACCAATGATCAGCAACCCCCGTAGCCAGGCTATACCCGGTCCTAACACTCCGGTCACCACAACTGTTAGCGGACCTCCGAACCCTTCGAGATCTACTCCTACTGTGACTATACCGGGTCCCATGATTTCCGCTCCTGCTAGCGGGGCTACTTCAGTTCCTTTTAGCAACCCTTTTGATTGGAACCATTTTCTGAGTTCAAACCCCTTGGCCACCATGCTAGGGGGCAATGTCACCAACACACATATGACGGGGGGCACTTCGGTACCCCTGAAGTCATTAGGACAAACAAGAAAGCCTATTGTTAACGCTATTCCTTTGAGTGGTCAAACCTCCGGTGTAGGGTCTATGCCGTTGCTTAACTATGCGAATAGTAGTATGCCCTTGGCTAGTTGTATCGTGTACATATGGGCGAACCAACCCCAAAATCAATTTGGGCAAGGGGGTAACTTTTACACTGGGGGAAACCAACAGTTTGCCCCCCAGTACAACATACCCTATGGACAACAACCATGTACCCCTACACCCACACCCACAAGGAAATTTTATCAAAAAATTCCTACTTATCCCATTGGTAACACATTGATGGGCAGACCCTACGATCCAAATGGTCAACCAATAATTCCTTGGCTAGATCTGGGGGAAAACACAATTTCCATTTTTGGCAGCTCTAGACATCCCCGAAATCTACAAACTGACCAATGATCCCATCAACCACAACCCACTCTGGCCTCTAGTACTGCACAAGATTCCGTTTGACATCCCTAAATTCGACGAGAAACAAGGGGACGATCCGGCTATGCACGTCATCACCTTTCATTTATGGTCTGTTTCTAACTCCATGGTGGATAACAATATCCGGATTTGAATTTTGCCCCACACTCTCATAGGAAATGCTGCCAAATGGTACATTGAGTTACCACGTGGGGCCGTCAACAATTTTGGTGCCTTAGCTTCAGAATTACTTAAGAACTTAGAATTACCTATTAGATACAAAACTGGCATGAAAAATTTAACCTCACTGCACTAAGACACCGCCACCCATATCTCTGATCACATTCATGAATGGAGACGTAGGAGGAGGCTGGTCAAAGCCCCAATCCCGGATCATCTCTTATCCAACCGGTTTTTTAAGTCACTCTTACCAACCCTAGCTAAGGACATTTGTCTATCCGGTGCGGTCACAGAAGATCAATCCATTCATCGTGCACAACATTTAGATCTAATATATTCACAATCTAGCATGCTATATGATTTACTCCCCCATGCCCTTGGTAATCCGAATCCTCCCGCTACTCAAAAACCTGGAGCACACACCGACGACCTCGTTGGTGCAATCTCCGGTGCAGCCATAAAACAACCTAGTGGGCAAATGATGCAGGGGCATTAGACACTAGCCAACAATGTAGGAGGTTTTTTCCACATGTTGTGGCTAGGAGGGTTTGAAAAAATTTGAATTGTAATAGCTAGGTGTCAATACCTCAGCTGATTGCTTCATTTAGATTAGTTAGAATTTGTAGAAGTCGAATAGTTAGATTCGATCCATCTGTCATGTTTCAGTTAGTTGAATTATTGTAATTAGGCTTTTGATTTTCTAAACAGTCCTCACAGAGGAACCGAAGAGACACATTGTAATGTATATAAATTGTATCCCTCAGATGTATTGAGGGAGGAGGAAGAGAGGAGAGATTTCTGCAATAAAATCTGTGCGTTAACAATTGCTTCCAGTTAAATAATTTCAGTGCGCATTGGCCATCAAATTGTCTCGAATCCTTATTTGTGAAGAAATTGTTTAATTGTGAGGCGATTGAACTCTGTGTGAGTTGAACTATTGTATAGATTCTGCATCCCTCTGTCCATTGTTTCTCTCAAAATTATCTGAACAAACCCTGTTGAATTAATCCCACCCACAGGCGAGGTCTATGTAGAGAAACTGCGGTCGTGAAATCTGTTTAAATGATAGTAGAATTCCCGCTTAATAAAGAGATAAATTTGTTTTACCATCGGAATCCTGACCTGAGTTAAAAAATGGAGAGCATACGGAGAATAGCGTAACCTGACTTAAACCTGTGGTCAATCACTGTTCTGAAACCGGAAGTGGATTTGCGAAACCCGTCTGCCGATATCTCACACTTTTGTGGAGCAAGCGGTATTCTCCAATTGCGAGCGATTCCATAGAACAGTCGACACGTGGCGTTGGGCGAAGTTCCAAAACCGCTATCATTGTGCACCATCGTGCATTAATATTCGACCAAGGAGGCCGAGTGATATTGTTGAGCACCGTCGATCTGGAGGAGAGCCATCAGACGGTGGTCGTATGAGGAAGATGAGCGAAGGTTAACCAAGGTACGGTGCGAGCATTTGATTGGACTATTGATCATAGATGTGGGGCCCAGAGCCAAAGGTTTATTACAAAGCCATTTGTTTAAAAAGTGTTGGGTATTAATATAAAATTCGGAAATATAGTTTAATTTTCAACGGTTGTTGATAATGTTTATTTATCAAATTCCTTGAATTTGATAAATAAAATTCCAAGAAAAGAAAAAAGACCATGTGGAGGAAAACTAAGTTAATAGGGGAAAGTGCTGACAGAGCCAAGAGAAGAGACCATCTCTCCTTAGGGGCCCACTTTCAGTTTTTTTGCTGTCAGCAAACCTCCCAGCCATCTTCGGCTGCCACTGCCCCTAACCAATCGACTACTCTTCCTACCACTGAGGTAAATTATGTGCAATTTTCACAAAAAACTAGTGGCAAGAACAAGAAGAACAAGAAAAATACCTCTTCTTTTGAAGCGTAGTTGGTTACTGAGAATAATCCCAATAAAAAATAAACTGCTAAGAATGAAAAAGGAAAGGAGAAACCCATGAAATTTCCTTGCAGAATATGTGTGGAGGACCACTTAATATAGAAATGTTCTTGACTGTAGGAATGCAAATATTTTATCATAAACAAGGAATCTAGGAGGACACCTGCCGTCCTTCATAATCCCTTCCCTGCTCCATAGAAACAACAGAAACACATGGTTGCAAACCCACCACAACCCCTGAAAAGGGGCAACGTTGGTACACATCCTTCCGGTGAAGGATCGTCCATCATTTATGGCGTTGAAAGTGTTGAACTCCAAACACGAGCCAAACTCTATGGAAATCCTGTCATTGATCCTTAGGAATCTGGTACCAGTTTGAAGCCACTCCCGCCCAACTATTTTCATATCGAACGACCTGCTGCTGACCCTACGATTCGTCCCCCCCAAAGGGACACTTCAACGCACGACTCATAACACCTCTGCACACGCTGCCCAAAACTATAATGTTGTAGAAGATTTGGTGCAAGCACCACCATCTATGTCTACACTCAAAGTATTGAAAAACTACCCAACGCAAAGGAAAGCTCTGCTTTTGGCCATTGGTGGAATCGACCCCCAGGATTCTACACTAGCCATCTTTGACATGGAGAAATATAAACCTTGCCTCTCACACCAAATTGCATTCCATGTGCAAGTTGTGTCAAAAGGGAGACCATTCCATCACACTGTCATAGACGAAGGTGCTTCGACCTGCGTTATGTCAACTACTTGCTGGCTTGCTTTGGGTTATCCTACTTTGTCTCTGCTATCGAATTCCCTTAAAACTTTCGATGGCCACACTTTCCTCCCAAAAGGATACCTTGCTAGCTTTCCCATTTCTCTTAGTGGGAAAACGATAACGGTGGACATAGAAGTCGTAGATCGTCATCTCAACTATAATCTGTTGCTGGTTCGTAGTTGGTATTACGCAATGACTACCATTGTCTCTTAGGTATTCCAACTCATCCTCTTTCCGTTGGATGGGAAAATAGTCATAGTGGATCAGTTATCCTTTTGCACTCTCGATTATTCCATGTTACCAAGTAGCACTGTACCCCTAGTAGGAGTTGTTCCTGACCTGTATGTTAGTATCGGGGTATTCTGAAGGCATATTCCTTGATGGGTTGCTTTCCTCTCCCACCTCCTGAGGTTCCACATACGATTGCAATGATATCCACCATTTTGGATGGCTCTATCAATCCATGGATCCTACCGGCGTGTTCAGACATTGATTCCTACAGAGATCATATGCCACTATCACCGACAGAGTTGGATTATCAAGCTATCCAAATCACATCTGAACCCTCCATTGCTTTGGTTTCGACCAATGGTGCCAACCTCTCGCCCATCACAGTTCTTCCTAAAGATCTCCTCGATGAAGTCCTGACTACGGATGAAGATATTCAAGAGGTCATTTCTCTAGAAGAACGACCTTGGGGAGAGTTCCATCATCTTGCTTCGATGTTTGATTCGGATGTGACAACTACTCAAATCCCATCTTTTGCCCCACCTGAGATCGTTCCCTCAATTTAGACGACTGTTCAAACTATCGATTCAGAAGGGAACATGGGAAATATTTCTAAGGCTATGCTCATCGATATCTCCGTCAAAATGGGTATCGTGGAAAACATTCATATTGGAGCCAATTGCAATCCCGAGGAAATTGGACACTTCACATCCCTTTTTAAGGAATTCCATGATGTGTTTGCTTGGTCTTACGACGAAATTACGAGCATAGATCCATCTATTGTCGATCATGAAATCAAATTTTATGACAATGCCAAGCCTGTTCGGCAAAGACTTCGACCTATCCACCCTTGCAAAGTAGCTGCCATTAAGTCTGAAGTCAAAAAAATCTTACATGCTGGTTTCATCTATCCCGTTCCTTTGACATAATGGGTTTCCAATCTGGTTCCTGTAGATAAAAAATAAGGCACCATCCGGGTCTGTGTTGACTATTGTGATTTGAACACTGCTTGTCCAAAAGATAATTATCCTACGCCATTTATAGGTCAGATTCTCGATGATTGTGCGAGATGTGAATCCTTTTCCTTTATGGATGGATTCTCGGGCTACAACCAGATTGCGATAAAAAAAATGACCATCATAAAACCACCTTCATCTATCCTTGGGGAACCTTTGCATATCGTAAACGCCCATTCAGTATGAAGAATGCGGGAGCAACTTTTCAAAGGGCTATGAACTATGCCTTTCATGATATTCGACATCTTGTACAAGCTTACTTGGATGACCTTCCGGCTCACTCCAAGAAGCGAACCCACCACCCTACGCATCTGAAACAAATCTTCACTCGGTGTAGGTTCTACAATATACATCTAAATCCACATAAGTGCGTATTTTTTGTCGATTCTGGATGCCCTCTATGTTTTATTATCTCCAAGCATGGGATTAGGGTTGATCCTGATAAGGTTAAGGCGATCATTGAATTACCCATGCCACAATCCATTCTGCAACTCCAATGTTTGCAAGGGAAGGCAAACTTTTTACGTCGGTTCATAGTAAACTATGCCCAGATGACAAAAGGATTTATGCATTTATTGACGAAAGGAAAACTATATTTGTGGGATGACCAAGCTCAACTGTCGTTTGATTCCTTGAAACGAGCACTCGTTTCTGCCCCACTTCTTAGTGCCCCCAACTACTCATGCGACTTTCTCCTCTACCTGGAAGCCTCAACATCCTCACTAAGAATGGTTTTGGTTCAAGTTCACGATGACGATAGTGAACATGTGATATATTACTTGTCAAAAGGTCTCATTGGACCTGAAATACGATATTCGCATGTGGAGAAACTATCTCTCACGGTGGTCTTCGCTGTCACCCGACTCTGACACTGTATATTTCTGCGGAAAACTACTGTCATTGCTTTGGAGAATACCATGCGACACATTTTGTCTTGAAAATTTATTGGAGGAAAATATTCCAAATATATTGTAATCCTCCAACAATTCAATTTGGTATTCACTACTACTAAAGCAAATAAATATCTAGTCTTTGTCGAATTACTGTCGGACCTTCCCAGAATTGACCTGGAAGATGTAGCTCATGATAAATTTCTTGATGAATCTGTATACCTAGTCAATTCGTCTGATCCTTGGTATGGAGACATTTGGGTCTACCTCCAAACTCAAAACTTCTGCCCAACCCTCATGTCAGATGACTGCCGTCGTATTCGTCACCAAGAGAAACACTACCTCGTGCTAAACGATACTCTATATTGTCGTGGTGTCGATACTATTCTTCGGCATTGTCTCACTCTTAATGAGGCAAAACATGTTTTAAATGACTGTCATGCAGGGGCATGCGATGGTCATATTTCTGGCATAGCTACTACTCAAAAAATCTTGCGTGCAGGATACTATTGGCCCACTTTGTTTAAATATTGCATCACAACGGTCTAGAAGTTCCATTCGTGTCAATTTTTCATGAAGAAAATGCGTGCCCACCCTGGTCCTCTCCATCCATTTGTCTCCATTGGTCCTTTCGCTAAATGGTGAATAGATTTTGTTACATGCAATCCTACTTCTGTGGATGGACACAACTAAATTGTAGTTGCGGTCAACTACTTCACAAAATGGGCAGAAGCCATTCCCACTTTTAGGGCCAATGGAGAAACCGTCGCTCTGTTCCTGTTCAATCAGGTTATCTGCCGTTTCGGTGTACCCCTCTCAATCATCATAGATCATGGATCACATTTTCAGAAACATATGATGAAGGAATTGAAATCTATGCTAGGTTTTCGATAAGATCAGTCTTCATCCTACTATCCGCAAGCGAATGGTAAAGTCGAAGCCATAAATGGCATCCTCAAAACCATGATTCTTCGGTTAGTCAGAAACCATAAAACCACATGGCATTAGAAGTTATATTCTACGTTATTGGCATACCAAATGTCAGTCAAAACTGCTATAGGCTTCCCGCCATTCCAACTTGCATTTGTCCTGGAAGCACTACTCCCAATCGAGTGTGAGATTCCATCACTCAAGCTCGATGTTGAACTCCTACCCGGCACCATTCCCACAGAAGAGAGGTTGCTATCACTCGATCAATTGGGCGAAAATCGTCAAGATGCCACATTGGCACTCGAAGCTCACAAGCGTCGATTAAAGGCTCAATACGAAAAATCTGTCAAGCTTCATTCTTTCCAAGAGGGTGATCTCTTTCTACTTTATGATCAGAGACACAACCTCTCAGGGGCAGGAACACTCCAACCATTATGGCTTGGTCCTTACATCATCATGAAAGTCATTTCAAAAGGAGCTTATTAACTTCAGGACTATAATGGAATTCCACTCACGAAGCCCCGCAACGGGCTCTATTTGAAGATGTATTTCGCCTAGTGTTCCACTAGGCACATGCTTTGTAATTTTATGTATATTAGTTTTGTATTTGTTTGATGTGTTTGGATATTTTGGGTTTTTGAGTGTTTTTCTCATAAACACTTTTTATTTTACACAGATGCCTTCATCATCCTTATCATACGTGGGATACATAAATGGTGCCAGTCGTCATACTCGCCACATTGCGTCAATTGCTTGGGTCCTCTACACACCCGAGGCGAAACTCCTTGATTCCAGGGGAATCTTCCTAGGAAATGCCACTAAAAATATTGCTGAATACATGTCGGTGATCCAACTCCTCACGGAAGCTGCATCTTGCGACATCTCCAACTTGGTGGTTAGGTTAGATTCCCAACTCGTTGTTATGTAGTTAAACAATCATTATCACATCTGTCATCTAGTCTTATTACGTTATTACTTAAGTTTACAAATTATACAACGTCAATTTCAAACCATCATGTTTGAGCACATTCCTAGAGAATATAATACATTAGCTGATTCATTGACAAATTATGTATTAGATTTTCATTTGACACATTTATTATAGAAAGAGTCATACATGAGTGTATATTTCTACCATGAAAATAACATTAAAAATTAAAAACAGAAGAATCAAAATCGCCAAAATATGTATATGTATATGTGTATATATATATATATATATATGTCGTGTCCAGTCAAGTTACATCAAAAAATTTCTTAAAACTTGGGTGTTTTACAAAAAATTGGCTCTGTTAAGCCTCGCTCTGACATTTACACATCTATCCACTATTCGTCCTGAGCCTGCTGCTCGAAATAGTAGATAATTGCTCTGGAATTCCTCCTATGAGGCACCAAGAACCTCTCTGGCACACCCACTGTGTGCCGCTATAGGTGAACCAAAATCTCCCTCATGGGAAGAGGTGGCACACCCATGCTTAGACCCTAAAAGTTCCTAGGAATCTCATGCAAACTACGTGCATCATCACCCTCTTTGGCAGCTTCTGCGACCTCTGCTGCTGTACCAGCCCTAGGTAGCTTCATTCCTAGCCTTGCATAGCAAGGGGCTCCAACTAGACAGACATATGTTACATATTTTTCAAGAAACAAGCTTCATGTCAAAAATATTTTCACCCATAAAACAAAAAAGTTGCATAAACATTCAAAAGATAAAAAATACTTCAAAAAAAAATGATCAAATTATTTCTTACCATCAGGACCCCACTGAGTGCTCGGTGGCAATATAAACTCTGGATCTCCTGTGTAGTTCATCCCTGCATAGGGATAATCCTCAATCATATGGATCTGGTCGTCTAACCACTCGAAGAATGTGTCATCAAAAAAATGATAGATTTGACCCTCTCCCATTTGCGGTATCAAAGCTGACCAACTAGCCTATCTAGGCTCCCGAGGTCCCAATGCATCCGTGATCATTCTTGGCCTCATTGCGAGCACCTGCTCTAGTATAAGAGATACAATCAATGTGCCATAGTCAAACTCTCTTTGGGTCCAGGTCTTACATGCTATTAGCTCTTCTCGAAGCTAGCAGACAACACCTTCACACCAGCCAAAAACCTGAGGCTGCATGCAATACAGTGCCATCAATACCTAGCCCTTGCTGGCCATGTGCTAACTCTTGGACCCTACCAAGTGAACTATCATCCACAAGAGAGACCTCAACGCTCTCGCTACCACCTGTGAAATAGGCACTCGGTTACTTACTGTCGCAGTATTTTTTATGTAGTGAGTTCGGATCAGATTCGCAGTAGTGCGGGGATCAGCCTTGAAACCTGTCATATTGGGCCTCAGTCTTCTACATGATAGACCATTCAGGTAGTAAATGTCATCTTTCTCGATCGAGAGTTCATTACCCCCGATGTGAAAGACAAGATTCTGATCATCTCACTGCTGGATGATCCATCTCAGAAGGTCTTCCTGCCCTCTCATCAGCTCTAACCAAGCATACTTCAGTAATATACATCTGCAGAGAACTAGTAGAGTAGCAACATCGGTAACCCTTTCGCGTTCTTCCCACTCATGCTCTCTTTCATGCCAAATTCTCATGGTAACTGCTTCACACTTTCACAAACAACATTTCCAATGGATCATTTTCTGGCTAGAACACTTTAGGAAGATTAAAAACAAGTTCAAAAATAGTTTCTGTTGGCTAACGTGGGCCACAGTGAAAAAAAATGCGTTCTAATCCTCTGTCTCCTATCGGGCAGTGCATTTAACACGGAAAAAACACTAGACACTTGCGTTAGCTGCTAAATATATTTAGGGCCTGCCAAAATTCACATTTCTAGCTAGAAAAAATAATTAAAATGAAAATGGAAAGCTAGAGAAAGGTTCAAGCTCTTACCTCGATCTCGCAGAATTAAAAATCTTTGCCCGGATCGTCCACAATCAGCAGCGGAAGTTTCACCACTTTTTTCATTCCAGAGTTCTATCATAGCACTCAAAACAGTGAAAATGAAGGTCTGTTTCCTTCTTATAGCCATTCTGGAGGTAAGACTCACCTCGCTAGTCTTTTAAACTTGGTAAAATACTGCTATAATTTGTCGCAACTATTGGTTTTTAAATGTTACCGATGCTCTAATGAGTTGTTAGTGTTCTTGTGCAGATTTGACCGTGTTCGACCTGGTTTCGAGCTTTCTTTTTAGGGACTTTTTCTAGCTCATAAAACTGAAAAAACCTCGAGTTACCTTCTTCGGGCTCGTTAAAATACTACGACGAAGAAATAAGAGCCATTCTTTTTCCATCTTTTTCAAAGCTCTTTAAACAGAAAAAGTAACCGAGTTTTTCTTCGCAGGACTCGTTAAAACTTCATGGAAAGCATAGAGTTTTTCTTCGTTGGACTTATTAAAATTTCACAAAGAACATTGAGTTTACTTCATCTCCTCGTACTCATAAACAAAATGAGGCAGATTTCCATCGAACATAGGTTTCTCACTTTTCTGGACTCAATGGACTAACTCACAGAAAATGAACTGTTTCGGGCTTACTATTCTCCCTTCGTCGTGCCCAGTTATCAAACATGACAAAGGCACCCCTTGGAGTTCTCTTTTATGATGTTTTTTAGACTCTCTAAATATGAAAAATCACCAATTTTACCCATCTAGACTCGTTAAACTTAATTAGACGGGGAAAGTTTTTGGACAAAATAGATACTTCTTCTGTTACATTTTAAAGGTCCATTTGGCAGCAGAAAATATTGAACATGGCACTTCCCAGAAAAATCTCTCGCATTTAGCCGAAACCTACCATCTATGAGTTTAGCCTTTGTATACCAATGTCCCTGGATTGGTGAATCCTGATACTCTTTGGTGTTCATTAAGCCTAAGCTGCCTGGTACCCTGTTAGAGTGCCTTCTATTGTTCAAGAGGATCCCGCTATCTACTGATCCTTGTATCAATCAAAGCCATCATATACCAAAACTTATCTGTCATTAGTTATTCCCATTTTCTCTTGACTATTTCCATTAAAAAAAATCATCTTTTTCCGTTTCGTGTCGACTGATATAGGACGCCTTAGTGCCTACCTTTTGACAGATCTCTTCCTATCGAATTCAACATCTTATCTAGGAAGTTGATCCAGAAACACGTCAGTACCCAGATACTTGCAGACATCAGTGGCATTTCATCTTGTGTTTGGTTGGGGGTTCTCATTATTGGCTCCTGATCAAATGATTCTATGAGTGTTTGACATCAGCTCTTTTTATTCACACTTGCTAGATTGTACTGTGCATCTTGGGGACCATCATCATTATCGGTGGCCACCCTCGCGCCTGTTAACAATTTTTGTTATTTACTAGTAATCAGATGATTTCCCGCATGTTCAAATACAACTCATTCATTCACATGTGCAGAAATATGCAGTTTAATGAAGCTGCGACCAATACCTTGGGTTGAGGTTTACACCATTACAGCTGTGTTTCCTCTCCCAAGTTGCGATATTGATTTTGGAGACAACTTACCAGTTTGATCCTGTTATAACAAACACTTCCATGTTATGCTTATCAGTGGACACACTGTTCATATCTATGCTTTAGAGAAATCATTTTGATTAGTTACTGAGCATGGGAATGCCCGACTTAGGACAGATACTATATTTTCTGACATATGTTGTTGTTTCAGGTTTTCCTCAGTCCTCCAATTCCTCTCATTCTAATACACTTGTTATAAAGTATTTCGGCCATTGTCTTCGTCTTTGACCTCACACTTTTGAGGGGCATATGTTACAGGACAAATGACCTCCTCATCAACTCAGAGGAGAAGGTAACATGGAAGGAATAAAATGACCTAGACAAGACCCATTTTTTCCAAGGTAACACACCCTAGAAAAATCTAGGTAGAGTTATAACGCACCTGAGCCATGCAAAGGAAGCGTTAACGCCTAGGGTAATGCTCTGTCTTGCCCAAGGGTCAAAGTTATCCATGTTTGAATGTGAAAAGGGAAATATCTTGCAGAAAACTGACTGACATTTCTAGATTTTTCTCAAAAGGAATTAGTTCAAAATAGAAACTAAATGGCACAAACATTTTATCAGGCATTGCCAAACACAACTGAACTCCTATGGAAGTCAAAATCAAGAAAAATCAAGGAAACATATAGATCTTTTCCGATTTGAACAGGTTGAAAGAGTTATCAAGGTTTGTCCTCTCCATCTCCTATAAATTGGAGCTGTGGGCTCTTGGTCTAGGGTCGAAGGTTTGATTATATGTGGAGCAGAATTTGATTATTGTAGTGTGAGGCTTGAAGATCGGTGAATTTCATTGAGAAATTTCTGCCTTGAGCATCATCAAACTCGGAGATAGAGAAAGAGAGAGAGGAATTGGAAGATTGAGGAGTGCTTGGTGCAACTGAAGGTTGTAATCCTCATTTTCATAAATCAATAGAACTGCATCTATTTTTTCCATTTGATGCATTAGTGTCACAATTGTTGTTCAATCGTTTATGTAGCATGATATGAGTGGATTAGATCTGCATTGTTTTATGTTTCTTATATGCCATTTTAATTGATAGAAATCTATACTATTGTAGAGATTACGCAGGTGCTTTGATTGGTTGCCGGATCTGGACTTGGAGCCAGTGAAGAGGGATCTCTACTTCGCTGCTTGGTGTTCTCCATAGGATCTGTTGTCCACAAAGAGGTAATATTTTCCATATCACTTTGTCAATTATATATATTAGCATGAACATGCATGGAACATCTTTGGAAATTTAAAACTAATCTGACAGTTTTCCTCAAGCACCGGAAAGCCCTGAGAGGGATACTCAATAACCACCACCCAAGCAGACTACCCTATAGAAGACCCATCAATCCCTGGAAAGCGATATCCATGGCCCTTTGGAAGGTCACTCCAACATTGATTATGCTAAAGGGCATGCGTCTAAATGCAAATGTTCCCCATTTAGTTCCGAATGTTGTCTTCAAACGGTTCGACTCGACCACTAGCACCTGGTTGTATCCCGAGAAACCATCTAGTAATGAGAAAATTTCTGAGACTGATGCAGTTTGAAGAATCTACTCCATGGGGGGAATAGGGTAGTTTTCCTTATTGGAAGACCGGTTAAAATTTCAGAAGTCTACACATAGGCAGGTTTCGCCGGAATTCTTGCGAACTGGGACCAAATTTGACACCCACGTCAAATGTCTGACTTTGAAGATGATGTGGGCATCCATGAGCTTCTTAATTTCTTTTTGGATCATTGGCTCCAAGGTTGGATGCACTTTTCTTAGCTTCTGCTGAAATGGTTTGACACTTTC
Organism: Pinus albicaulis; assembly: GCA_034641835.2. Taxonomy (NCBI): domain Eukaryota; kingdom Viridiplantae; phylum Streptophyta; class Pinopsida; order Pinales; family Pinaceae; genus Pinus; species Pinus albicaulis. The sequence goes on from CM076573.1 coordinate 445,264,723, forward strand.
CTTCATCGGTATCACATGTTGTATAATCCTCGTGTCGGATGTCCGTAGCTCATCATATGTCCAAGAAAAAACATCTCGATACTTCTTAAATAACTCAATAAAATAATGTCGCTCCTAGGGGGTGCACTTGGTACTGAGATTAAAAAAATTTGGGTCCTTCTCTATTCCAAGGTTTACCTGTTCATGCGAGAGGGTGGAACTTTGCACCTTTTTATTGGGAGCCCCCCTGAAGCGATTTTGAAAGTTGAATAATTTCTCAAGTGAGACAACCCCTTTGGGTATTGGGTTCCCCTTATGTTCTCCCATTTCCTTTTACAGAGTCAATTCGTGCTCTTCCTCTTCGATGGATGTATCCTTGAATATCTCTGTGTTTAACATAAAATCTAGCACCTGTTGATCATCATTGAAAACACATAAATTAGTCACATTCTATGGCACCACGGGTTTATACATAATTTCAGTAGAGAAACCATCCCTTAATGGGGTAAACCTAGCGACACCGTTTTCTAACGTATCAACTATTGCGTTGTGCATTATTAGTACCGACTTAATATCAAAATAATCGAAAGCAAAAATCAAATGCCATACCTCTCGCTGATACCCTTTTAAATGGGGGGATAGAAAATTTATAGTGTTGCATACCCATCGGGTGATGATTTTAGAGTCGCCAATTACCTTCAAGTAGCCCACTTTGAGATTGATCGCCTTCTTGAAGCCTATGGTCAATGCTTCGTACTCGACAGTATTGTTAGTGCACCAGAATTCCAACCTGCAACAAATGAGGAACTTGATTTTCTAGGGATATATCAGGACACAACCGGCACTGGCCCCATCATGAGTGTTGGAACCGTCATAGTATAGGGTTCATATTTCATTTTCGGATGTGTCCAAGTTGCATGTGTTCACAGAAGATGTGCTCGGGGTGGAGCTACCAGGTGGAACTTCTGACACGACAGGATGAGAAGTAGTGCAAGGGAGTAATTCCAATTGAGCATCTGGGGAAACTGGGGATTGAGTGGCTTGGTAGCACTCGAAAGTAGATTCTAAGAAACACACTCCCATATCTTCTTACGCAAAGCTGATGGGTTCATTGGTTGCCTCAAGGTCATTAATTGCATTTTTCTTCTGGGCTCACTATCGACTCGGATCTGGTTATTCCTACCCTTATCCAGGAGCCACAAATGGGACCAGTCCGTGGTGAAATAACGATGGATTTTTCTTGACCAATACTGGCTCAATAGAAGACCATATGCCTCAAGAATGTCCACGACGACTATGTCGATGCACTGATGGACTCAAGATTCTGAGGAGAGGCGTATTAGGATGTTATTTAGCTCACCCATGGCAAGAAATTGAGACCTATCGACCTGGATGATCCTGGCATTAGTTTTCTTGGGAAAAATATTTAATTTTTTTCACACAGACAAGGGCATGACATTGGTGGATGCACCGGAGTCAACGAGGCAGTTATGAACGTTGAAATTTAAAATCTCAAAAGACAAGAGGAACAGGGGCATGGATCCCTATGAATTAGCATTGATGAAATTGATAATGGATTGGAGGTTTATTGAGGCCTGGGAAGGTGTGGAGCTACTGGTTCTAGACGTCAAGGTAGGCCTACTAGCCAAGGATGGGTTAGCGAAAGCCTTTAGAATCAGATCACGTTGGTTGGATATTCGAGCAAGTTCATAAAGTGATATATTGGCTCACATTTTCTTCATGTCCTCAATAATGTTGTACCCAGGCTCTGGGTGTGAGGGTATTACCACAGGTGTGTTGGGTGAATTTGGTGATGGTTTAGTCTTAGGGGTGCTCCGAGGAGCGACCGAGCTAGAATTTTTAGAAGTCAGAGTCGAGGCCTGGTTTTCTCTACTTGGTGGTAGGATCTTCCTAAAAAATGCTTTCCACTTTTCCTCGAATATGTGATCGACTACTGGGCCTTTCCTCCTTAGGCTATAGGTCTGAGGGGGTTTAGATTGGGGATTTTCAGCCATGTTAATCTCTGTCACTGATTGAGGCCCTTCTCCATGGATCACTTCAAAGGTGAGGACCAGTGATCTTAAATTTTTGTCTGGAGGGGAGAATTCCTCGTCATCCAGGTCATCTTCCTCTCCAATCTCTCGTACCGTCTGGTCTTCTAGAAGCTGATTGACCACTGCAGTCATAATATTGATCCATTGAGGGCAGGTCCTCTCGGAGTGGGAAGCTTGATGAAATGAGTATAAGTTATCTTTGCGAATCTCTTCTATGTTGAAGTTCGTGTTGGGATTGGGCAGAGGACGATTGGGAATTCTCTTTCTCTTCCTGAAGAAAGGATTTTAGGTTTTCCTACGTGAGGAAGTATCAATATATTTTTTTATTTTCAAATTAGAGACTTCGTTCGTTAAATTTTTTAGGGATTTGGCGATGTTTTCAAAATCAAAGTGGTCCTTATCCTTGTCTCTGGATTTACTGGTTGAGGAGTGCATCTTCTTACCATAATATTTTGGATCATCTTGGTTGTCGTGATCTAGAGCTCCTTTTGAAAGCATATCTTTCTCGACGGCAAGGGCAATGGTGAAAATGTCGGCTAGGGTGGCTCTAGCTTCGCATTTAAGAAACAAAAAAATGTCCTTCGGTAGGGCCCTTGTGTAATAGTCTATGTTGATAGAATCATCCAGGGCCATATTCGGGGGAAACTTGTTTAATATGGTCGTGAAACATTGGTTGAAATATTTTACCTTTTCCTTCTTCTGGCACTTCAAGGTGCTCAATTCCGTAAGGAGCATAGAAGGGGTTTTGTCCTCAAAGAATTTCTCAAGGGAGGTGAGGTAGAATTCTTCCCACGTTGAGATGGAAGTGACAAGCAACGAGCAATACCAAATAGCGACTTTTTTTTCTAAAGTGTGCAGGAAGATCCGGCATGCTACGTCATTGTGGTGCACCCTCATCATTTGCAGGGTGAAGTAGAAGTTACTAATGTGGTCTTTAGCTAATGTCCCCTTCTCGAGATCGAACTTGGGAAGATGCTTCTCCGGGTGTCAAGGCATGTCGTGGAGAGGGTCTCAGACACCTAGAGGGGATTGTGCCATCCATTCTAGGGGCGCCTTACCTTGCGGAAGGGTGGAATTATGACACGCTTAGTTTTGTTTTCAGACTCGCTCCCAGCACCAGACTTGGAGGCTTGCCCTCGTGTTGAGAGTGCATGTCTTGGTTTCAGTTAGCTCTGAGATTTTCAAGATTCCTATAGTTCCTAAGGTTTCTGAAGTCACCAAAGTTTCCATTGAAAAAAAAGGTTGTCGGTTTCGATTTCGTTTGAGGTGATGAGCATGGTTTGTGTTTCCACCATCTCCCCACCCTCTATTTCCCCGACCTCTTTCGGCCCCTCACCCGGGTGGGTCATTTGCATGGGTGTTGTCATTTAAAGGTTGATTGGCATGGGGTTCGCTGTTCGGTTGGGGCCCAATAAATTCAAGGCCTACTTCATCAACCCGTGGGGGGCTGTCGGGGCCTTCAAACGAGAGTCGGTTGATCGCGTTTCCGTAGTCTTCAAGCATCAGGCTTATGAGTTGAGGCACAAAGTTGACAAGGACAACTTGGCGAGTGTGATATGTTTTGGGGATTCGTGGGTTGGCCAGGGAACTATTGGCTGGGAGGCTTTGGAGACCTCTAATGAGATCACGAGCGAGTGGACGTAAAGCTCTTAGCTTTTCTAACCTGACTTCATAGAAGGGTGGGTCCTCCTCAGGGGGAGTGTTCTCAAGAAGTGGAGGACCAATGTTTTATAACCCGATCTCACCTTGCTCTGGGCCCGGGCCTGTTGGAACAAGGTCTCCTACATACTATGAAACTGGTTTGATTTTGTGTAATTTTGATTATAACTAGGCTAGCGCAGGGGTTTTGGGGTGGGTCAAAGCCCCGAAAGAATTGTAATGGCTCAAAGGGTAAACCAGGGGTCCGAAAACCACGGGTTGTAGACCATAGGAAAGCTTAGGCTAGATTATTCTAAATAGAGGAACATTTTGAATTGTAAGGCAGTAGAGAAATGAAGAGCTATTGGTGTGATCTGTGGTTTAGTATATCTGTTTGGGTTTTTGGGGAACAAAATCCTGCTGGCTGTGTGCGCGGAGATCCAGAGTCCTACTGTGTGCGGACCCTGCTGCTGTGTGCGCAGGCTGGGACAGGTATTGTAAGAGGGAATTGATGAATTTATGAATAGAAATATTATGTTGAGAATTAATTTATGTGTAATGTTTGTGCGAATCATTGGTAATTGCTGTATTATGCGCATTCTGTATTCAAGCTGTGAAAGATATGTGTAACCATGTTCATTGTATCTGGATCTATCTATTTTGTTTTATGCAATATTGTGCTGCTGTCATAGAAGTATATAAGTATCAAACAATGTAGGCCTTGTGCACGTGGATGCGAAAATAGACTCATGAAACCTGCGCAGAAAGAAGAGATCTGGGCATCATGGGGCCGGACGCAGCTCTGATTGCCTTACCTACCCTTTCTCAGGGTGCGGAAACCTGGTTCCACTGCCCACCTATACTACTTCGGGTGAGACTTTGACCTGCGCAAGTGGGTCACTACCTAAAGGGCCAGTAGTATAGGGGTTTGTTGGCAAACCTTGAACTCCGAACCTGGGTCAGGACCCCTCGAGCCAAAAAATGGTTCCGTTTCCACGACTTGGAGCATTTTGAGGAAGGGATCAGGTAATGAAAAGAGAATACTAGAAGCCTAAAAGGAAGGAAATTGAGGAGTGGTTCGAAAAGCAGATTCAGGAGTTTGCACTGAAAAAAAATCACAGCACGAAGTTAACGACGGAAAGGTGGAAAAATAGGTACATTCTTATAGAAAGATATGAAATTTTCTTTGTGACATTTGCAATTGGGCTTCAGGAGTGGCTAGCTAGGCTGGTAGAATTCCAGAAGTGCTGGAAGGATGAACGAGTCACTTAGTGGACTCCAGAGTTGATTTAGCAATTGGAAAGGACCGATAATTCCATTACTCACATGGTAGATCACTGGGTGGACAGTGTGCTAGGAAGATTTGTGACGTAATTTTCTATTGATCAGTTTGTCTCTTACTCCGAGGTCGAGCGGAGATTCTTTAAAGGATTCCTCGATGGGGGAAGACCCGCTTATAACCCTCTGCGAGAAACAGCTATGCGAGACCCCCTGGCTACACTGCCGCCCAGGCCACACAAAGGTAAGAACTCACCCATACCACCACCCCCGCTGAACAGCGATATGGCTACACACCTAAGACTACCTAACTTCAAGGGGTTAGGGGATGAGGATATGGACCGATTTTGGTTTGTTGTAGACTCCATCTGGACTGCGCAAAATGTGAAGAACGATACAGTAAAGAGGGCACAAATGTCCTTGGAATTTGAGGATAGAGCATTGGATTGGTATGTTGGGGTCCTGTGTTTTGGTAGATTGGCTTACCAAAAGACAAGGCAACATGCAAACCAAGCTTTAGAGCTCTAGGATATAGCCCTCCTAGTCTCAGAGAGGGATGTCTCAATATGTTTATAAGGATGTGTCTTGAATGGTTTAGAAGTTGATTTTAGGCTAGTTATGAAGTGCAGGTTGTTTGTTTTGTTTGGTTGGACAAATATGTTTCATGCAGTATAGATAGAGCATGGGAATCTATAAGACATTGGGAAATGGAGTCATGTGAAAGTACAAATAGTTTTGATTGAGAAGGAAGGGAAAATAAAGGGAAAATCTAACTAAGTCAAGGATCTGTTGAATAATACAGGTGAAATGGGATGAACATTAAGGAATAAAAGTGAAAAGCAAACTCAACCCTTCCACAATGGCTTAAAGGATTTAGGGAACTCCCTATTTCCTCCTGTAAGCTCACTGTTTTGGACTTAATCAATATAAACATTCAAATAAAGGAGAAATGCAGATTAATACCTTCTAAATGAATTATAGGATTCGGGGAACACCCTATTTCCTCCTACAAGTCCATTTGTGAGAGCTTAATCAACAAGACATACAATTGCATTCAAAGAAGAGGGAACGCCTTAGAAATATAGGACTGCAATTATAGGGACCTTCAATCACAATAATTACAGTAAGGAACAAAGGGTATGATTAAAATAGACCTCTCTGTCAAACTGCAAGCATTAATAATTAAAGGGATATTTCAGATACAACATTCAATGGCAAAGAAAGAGGGAACGCCTAAACAGTCTTTAGCACAACTGAATTAACCATTTCTAAAATAAAACAAACTGAATATTAAAAAGAGCTATCAAAATACCCTGTCACATTTAGTAGCAGAAAACATATAAAAAGTGAAGGATAAACAAGTCAGAGGTGCTTCTAAGATACATTTATTTGCCTAAAATTTTTATCCTACTGTAAGTCAAAGCATAATGGAACAAAGTGATAAACGGGGAATAACATTAAAAATAAGAGATTACTTCACCAAAACGAGGCTCAGGGATCCAATGGTCCAGCCTCCTTGCATTCAACAGAGAAAATAGAGACTTCCACACTCCTTCAAAACACTAATGCTTCTTCAAAGCAGCAATCTATGTATTACTTTTGAAATCACCAAATGCCAACCTTTTACAATAAGACTTCAAAGATTCTTTATAGAGAAAATGGGAAAAGTAGGTAAAGAAGGTTTTAATGATCATTAGAGATAGGATAAGTGCATTCGAATGCTCCATTATGTGTCATAAACATAAAATTAAATTTTGGGCAGATTTAGTAACTTTGTTGCTTGTTGAGACTATTTTGATATGACAGAAATCACCCACAGGGTGTCCTTGGGAAGAAAAACATCTGGAGTGGTACTATTATCTTCTTGGTGTGAGTTAAGAATGGGCTATGAGGACTCCCATACTTCTAAATAATTGCTTCTGATAGTTTTTAGTAGCTCCCTTGGTGTAATAACTGCTTGGCAGGCTTGTGTGCATGGATATGGGCTATGTCTATCAGTCAACTTTCTGCACTAATAACTGCTCTGCCTCTTTGTACTTCAACCTATTTTATCTCTGTTTATGTTTTCACTTTGCTGATTGCCCGGACCGCTTCTGTATTGATGCCTTCTAAGGTTTTATTAATCTTCTATGCCGTGCCTTCTTCCACTAAATATGTGATCTTAACCATCTCTGAGTGTTCTGTGTACATGTGGAGGGTTTCGCTGAGCTGGAGGGTCATTGAGGATTCATGGATCTGATCCATTGCTAGACACGACCTCGGCTCCTGTTCTGGTTCCCTTTGATGTTGTTTCGTGGCCCTAAGATTTCCATCTGAGCTTTTGTGTTACCTTTGTGACTATAAAAAATTTATCCTTCATCGGCCATGAAAAACCTGCAAACATAATATAAACTGTTATAAAAACCTACGGGCTTGGTTTATACTACTTGTAGAGGCTCTGGGGTGGTGGAGGAGCAGTGAGGAAGAATGTGATTGCAGCGGAAAATCGGAAAAAACCCTGGCAGAGCAGCTAACCAGGTCAATGGAGGTTTGGGAGCCAAGATGAACGTGGACCATTAGATTAGGATGATCTACGGTGGAGATCGCTTGATGAAGTCGTTTGGGAGAATGGATGAATGGGAGACGAATGGGGTTGCTATATAACACAAGCCGTTCGATCTCAAAGATTGATAGCTAGGATTAAAAGCGAAATTACGTTGTGGATGGTGGTATGGCAGAAACCGGGAATGGTTTTCGTGCAAAAAATAGGGGGGGAGGTGGTATTTGCGTTTGGAACGTGATTCCACTCAGTGAGTGACGCGTGTATTTTTAAAACCGCCCATATCGTGCGGAAGTAGCGCACTGTGGAGTGGGGCCAAAAATTACGTGAAATGCAATGCTGGCCGTTATATCTTTAGGCCGAAGATCTACGGCTGTGGGAGAGCACGACGGAGGATAAGGTGCGTGGGTGAAACAAATGGTGGGCCCATGGTGACGTATGACGTTTGTCGTGTAGTGGAAAGAGTATGTTGCGGGGTGGAAAATTAAGTAAAAATTTGGTTGTATCGGGTTAAATCTCGATCGTAGGATTCTGAGAATGAACGACTGAGATATAAAGATGGGGCAGAGAATTTGAAAGGAGAAAGGGATGGGAGGTGGAAAAGCAGAGGAAGGGAGGCCCAATGGCTGTTGATCTCTGTAGATCAATGGTCCAAATTTATTTAAAGCCATAACGTCGGGACATGGTAAAATAAACAGAAGACAAGGTTTTTTTTTGCGATGCGATGGGATGCTGGCCATTGGATCGGAAGAGAGATAAATGGTCAGGATTAACCATTAGGCGTGATTGTGAAGGGATTATGAGTGGAGTGCGACGAGATCTTAGCCGTCGGTTCTTGTGGATTCGACGGTCGAGATTAGATCGGAGGATCGGAGGAGAAGGGGAAAAGAACAAATGGAATCAACATTTTGCGATTGCCGATTATGATGGAATGATTAGGCTTAGCACTTGGTCTTGGGCGCTGGGTCATATGTAGAGAAAGGGGCTAAGTGCTAGGCTGAAAGGGGCTTAAGGCCTGGATGAAAAAGCATGATTTTTTGGGGATTTTTGAAGGGTTTTAAGGCTTTTTAGGTTTTCGATAGAGAGAAAAGAAAGGGTATTTTTAAAACCTGTAGATGAATCTTTGAAGGTTTAAAGGGGATTTAAGGCTTTTAGGGGTTAAATGGAAGGTTAAAAGATGAAAGAAGACTTTATGAAAATGGGGGGGGGGGGGGGAAATGGAAATAGGCATTTTCAGAGGCCTTTGGACAGCTTTCTTTGGTGAATCAGCATGGTTTTAAGATGGAGACAATAGTGAAAATGAACATCCAGGTCAGGAAAAACATAAGACTTCAAGGATGATAGATTTTCAAAAGAAATATATCTCTTGAAGGCTTGAAAACAAATTTAGCCACCACCATGTATATCAAAATTTATAGGTGGCTAACAATTGCTCCACTTGGGGAGGACAACTTGCCTTTTGGGTGTCCAGAACCTCAGTAATCTCTGGTTTTCAGCAGTCCAGTGCCTCATCCATTGGGAAAATTTTCTTTACTTTCTTGCTAGTACTTTTTGCAATTTGGCAGTTCCTTTAGTGGCCTGCAACATGAAACTTGAAACTTCTTTGGAACAAACATCTCTACCTACCCCAAGCTACTTGTCCTAACATTTTATTCATTTGAGTGCACTTGGACTGGCATCTATTTACATATTATTTTTGAAAACAGAAAAATAAACCTATCTAATGCTACCCTTATTTCTTCCAAGAGTCCAGATTAAACAGTTGGACCCTTAATTCTCTACCTAAACTACTATCTGCCAGGATTAAACTTTCTGACAGATTTCATTCGCTACATTCTAGAACAGAAATTTAAATACAAACAAACCAGGGTTAGACTGTCTAATTTGCTGTGGGTCCATGGCATAAAGATAGGCTGCACATGAACTGAAACTTTGCAGAAAATTGAAACAAAATTGGGAAGGCTTGAAATTCTGAAAATTAAGAGCATCCTTCCTTCTTCTCGTGACTCAGATTTTGAGATTTTTAGAGTCACCTTTCTTTCTTCATTTCAGCTCTGGCTTTGATCTTATTAGAGCTGTTTTCTCCTCCTTTCCCGGTTCAAGTTTTGAGCATGTTAGAACTAGTTCTCTTTCTTCTATCCTAATCTGTTCTACTGAAGAGCCAAGATTAAACAATTTGGAAAATATTCTTCACTATCCTATCAGCAGTAAATTGAGATCTACCCAATCAGGATTAGGCTATATGAATGGATAGTAGTGCTCCTTAAAATAGTGGCATTTGAGCTTGCACACTTTCATATTTTCCCTCTCTTTTGGTATGGGGCTATACCTTTCTTGTTTTATTTCTGCCCTTTTTTTTTCCTTCTTTATGCAAATGGTATGTACAATGGATAAAAACTCTGAAACTAAGACTCTTGACAGAAATAGTGTTTAAGCATCCTTCCATTGATAGGACCTCCCAACACTTCTTCACCATTCAATTCTTGCAAAAAAAATGCATTATGCCCTCTTATGGAATGAATAATGTAGGGCCCTTTCCATAGATTTTCAAACCTACCATGTTTTCCTTTCTCTTCCCTCCTTGAATCCCATTTGAGAACCACATTTCCAACTTGGAAGTCATTTTATTTAGTCATTTTTTCAAATAACCTTTTGATGTTTCCTTGGAATTTTTGAGTTCTCTGATAAACTTCCTCTCTGGTCTGCTACAAATGGATGGTCTGATTTATCCTTCTCTGCATATCATTTTCTTCAGCTTGGACTTTCTGAAGGAGTTTCATGATTGGAACACCTAAAGATGTTGGGAAAACAACATCCATGCCATAGACCAGCTGATAGGGGGACATGTTGATTGACTTTTTGGTGGTCAACTTGTCAGCCCACAATGCATGAACAAGCTTACTATGCCATGTTTTCTGATTTTGTTCCAACAACTTCTTGATGATGTTGATTAGGCTCTTATTGGAGGATTCAGCAAGTCCATTTCCTTGGGGGTAATAGGTGGTGGAGTGGCCCAGGGTTATCTGATATTTATGGTAGAAATCAACCATCCTCTTGGATTTAAAGTCAACAACATTGTCTGTGATTATTTTTCTAGGACAGCCAAATCTGGACAATATGTTGGTCTCAAGGAATTTAATAATGAAAAGGTCGTAGCATTCGTTAGCCTAGAAAATCTCTCTTTTCAAAACATCGGGGAAAACCACCCTATCTGACCTTAAGACAACTCCTTTTCCGTTTGGTATGGTGGCTCCGACTGGATTTAAAGGACCAGTTTCCTTATAACTAAATGGATTGGTTTGGATGGGTGGAAATGGGACTAAATTAACTGAAATAAAACTATCTAATTTAAACTAAATACTGGTAAAGAAATTCTAACACTAACCCAGGTAATTATATGTGAATACAACTTAAGATTGTTCCAATTTAACAATAACCATGAAAATGTATTATTATTTAAATTGAAATGTGCATAAACAAATAAAGATAACTCTGTTTAAGAAATTAAACAGAGTTGTATTAACATATTGCATTCATCATTGTATACCATCTATATACACTTATGAAAGATAACGTTTCAATTATACTCAGAAATGATATATAAAAGGAAGCGTTGTGAAAAAATATATATATAAATGATAGCAATTTTAAAGCGAATATCATAAGACAAAAGAAATCAACAGTGAAAGGATAGAAATACCTCATTCATCTTGAAGACTTTCAAATGCAATGTGATACTCTAATCCAGTAACTTTGATGCAAAATCAAATTCCAAGGTACAGAAATGCAACACTTCAAAGATAATTCCGCATGAAAATCACCAGATGTGATCCTTTTTTAAAAATATATAAGACAATGGAGTACATAAATGCAATCTCCAAGTCAAAAAATATTAAGATCCAGGACCCCTCTCTAAATGCATGAGAAGGGTTTAAATACTACTTAGCTAAATCTAAAAATAGTCTTATTACAAAAATTAAGGATTCGGTTCAATGACCGTCCTTTTCCTAGGCTAAAATACAGTGAAATTAAAACTAAATCTATCTATCTATGAACTTGATCTTTAAACTTGCAGGCATCTAGCATAGTTTTGAGAAGATGCGGTTGACTGACTTCGGAATTCAACTGTCCTGAAAAGACAGAGTCGGCAAGCATAGGAGCAATCTTCTCTGTAGCATTGATGATACAATTAAGCGCACTGTGCTGACTGTGTGGCTTCACCAAGTACATCCAGTATGAGTCCCAATTCAATCTTGTCAACCCTTGGATAGATTTTGCTCTTTCTTCTGCCTTTTGCCTCCATTCTGCTTGCAGTTGATGTGCTTGTGGGAGATATCCTGGAACAGTTTCAAGAATTAAATTAGCTTTGTGTAAATTATCATTTACACAATCTGTAAGAGTGTTTGCCGCTGTATCCGCCTCCTCTGCTGCCTTTTCTGCCCTTTTGATTTGTGCATTTTCCTTTATTTGAGCTTATTGCTCTATTATTAATTTTGCAATTTCATCTTGATTTTGCTTCACCATTTTCTCATATCATACTTTAGCCAAAGTAGTTTCTTTTTATCGATTTGACCTTTCGCAGTAATTTTTCTCTGTGCCGAACACGCTCCACATCTTTTTCCTTACTCAACATGAAGTGCCTTGAATTTGGTCAATGTTTCCTCATTTTGTCTTACAGTTATTTCAAGTCTTCTTCAACTCCCGACTTCTCTCAAGAAGAGCTTTATGTTTCTCTGAGAACTCTTGATCTCCAATAGCTTCTTTAGTAACTTCTAAAAGTTCTATAGAGGATAATTTTGGCAAACTTACATACCTTATCTTGTGGTAGAAACTGTGTCAATTTTCCCACTTGGATATTTGAACTTGTGAACAGCATCTGAAACATCCTTTTTTGGTACTGTCCACTCGTGTTTGATTTTCTTCAATGGTTCATCTCTTTTGGTCCATTCCTGTGTGCATTCTGACAAATTCGCATGTTCTCTGGCAAATTTTTCCATAAATTGCTTATTATAAGGCGCTTGAGGTTCCGGCAACTTATACATCAGCTTCACGTCTTCCGTGGTGAATGACCCGATTAGCTCTTCAAATGGAGTTCTAAATTGCCTGTCTGAAATATCAGTGTTGTCCAACACCCATTTTACCATGTCCGTATACGGGAGAATCCTTGGCCTTGCCGCTATTCTATGCAGAAATGAGCAAGCCAGTTCCCTAATGGTTGTCTCAGACGTATTACTGGAACCTGCTGTAGCTACAACTTTCAGGTTTATGGTTTTCTTTCCTCTGTGTTGCATTATACATTCCTTCCCAAGTGGATATATTGGCATCCTTATTACAAGCGGTGTCTGCATACAGCGAAGCCATTTCTCTGTTTTCAGAACTCGAGCTCTTCTCCTTCTTACCCATAGTGTTTCGTGAAAGCTTTGTATAGATGTTTTCTCCTTCGTGCCTGCGTTTTACGAGTAAATGAGAGTAATGGCATAAGAAAGGTGATGAGATTGTTTTAAATGTGAAAGCGGATGAAATATAATATTTTAATCATGAAACGACTTTCAATCTAAACACAATCTCATTTACCATTAATAATCAATCCAATCATTTAATTTAATCATTAAAGCGCATAATAGATTTGATATATGGGAAGATTGCCTTTGGACAACGCGCCTACATGAATCTGCGACATTGCGATCTGCGATTTGCTGCGCAATATCGCAATATCACAATGTCGCAATATCGCAATATTGCAAAATGAAGTCGTCGCAGTTATGTAAAATAGCGCAAAAGCGGAAATTGCGCAACAGCGCACATCGCAAATCTCGCAAAAGCGCAAAATTGAAAATAGTGCAAAAGGTATTCATTAATCACTTATGTTTTCTGCGCTATGCGATCTGCGACCAATACGTTTATTGTATAATATTTTGGGATCGCATTATCGCAAAATCACATTTTTATAAAAGATATATACCATTTTGCTATGGATGTGCTATTTTGTTTAAAGAGCAATTTTATCATAATCTATCATAAACTTAAGTGTTTCTTAATGTTCTTTCTAAGGGATTTCTATAAGTTTATGATAGAAAGTTTTATTTGAAAAGGCAAACGAATCCTAATTGATTTTTTTGGATTTTTTAACTAAGGGTCCCCATTTATTTAGTATTATTACTAATATTAAATAAAAAGGGGGGTTGTTGCTGGTCACAACAATTGGCGATTCACTGAAAGAAACAGTTATCTTTGAAAAAATAAAATGAACACTATATCTTTAGTAAGTAAAGATTTTTAAAGATAATGAAAACTATCTTAGGATAATTCAAATAAAATGTAACTATGAAAAAGAAATAAAAATCATTTCATAATTTCTTTCTAAATACTTAAGAAATAAAAACATTTTGGGTTATCTCAAGCTTTGATTGGTGTTAATAATGAAGTAAATGGATCTCTCCAAGTTTTGGTTTTATAATATACTCTATTGCCATAGGTATTGCCTCTGCTGCCAGTAAACGTTCATAGTCTCGACAGGGTTACCTTTAAACCATTAACCATTCATTGTCCCATCCAACTAAAATTATGACTTTTTAAAAGATAAATTCATAAGACCTATTATCTCATGTTTTGTCTTTTATTTATTTTTATTTTAAGAGCCATTGTTCTGGTTTGGCAGCCAGTTAATAACAATGTCATTCACTAGTTATAATTAAACTGAACAAGCTGGCTCGTGATGAGACCCCTTGTCTTACATTTATAAGCCATTACCCTGTTTTGGTATGCAGTATTGGTAATGTCAGTTTTATTACTCCTTATGAACATGGTAAGTTGGCTCATAATGAGACCTCTTATCTCTTTAAATTTCCAAATTTCTTAGAATTACATTCTAAAAAATCACAACTTAAATGGATGGGGTGAAATAGTTTTATCCTTAAGAATCAATGGATGAAAATTTTCAGAGTTTTTTAAGTTCCAAAACTTTGAAAAAATATTTACTTTGATAGATAACCTTTCTCTGCTTAATAAACTTATGATGATTTACATTCTTCTCAAGTTTTCAAAAGATCATACAAATGATTGGAATAATCTTTCAAAGTTTAACATCTTATTTTAAACTATTCAAAAAAACTGTGATCATTACTTTTAAAAATTCTTATTTACACAAAATAAATATTTATAATATTCTTCTGAAGAAATTTTCTTAAATAGTAAACAGTCAATCAGAGACTCATAAACAACCTTTATTTGCAAAAACAAAAACAATCAAAAACTTTGCAGAAAGAAATATGTACAGTTTAAGAAGGGGTTACCTCCTTATGAAAATAATTTCTTCAAGATAAGCCCATTTACAGGAAGAGATTCTCTCTTACCTGTTAGATCTTGGAGTATGAATGTATTTGAGCTTATCTTCTCAACGATCCGAAATGGTCCAAGCCACATTTTCTGAAATTTGGTATGTTTACCTTTTTCTTCGTGTGCTTTATCCCATTTCAAAACGAGATCACCAATTGACAAAATTTTTGAGCCGGTAGAACTTGCATCAAAAGAAGATTTTACAAGCTGTTGATGTTTTTCATGAGTAATTTTTGCTTTATCCTTATCTTCTTCTAATTTAAGGATTTGATCATATCTCAATTGAATGGATGAAGAAGGATTTTCTTCAATAAACTGCACTAGGGCTAATGATGGAAGAGTTAAATTTGATGGTATCACAGCTTCTTTTCCATAAACCAGATTGAAAGGTGAAGTCCCTATTGAAGCTTTTTCAGTGATACGATCAGCCCATAATGCAAAGATTAAATATTTGTGCCAATTCTTTTGATTTTGATCAACGGTCCTTTTAATGATTTTGATAAGGTTTTTGTTAGTGGATTCAGCCAAACCATTACCTTGTGGATAATAATTTGTTGAATATTTTAATTTAAAACCTCTTTTGACTGCAAATTCTATTAAACTATTTCCAGAGAAGTAAGATGCATTATCAAAGACAAGAGCTTGAGGTACACCAAACCTAGTTATGATGAATTGATCTATGAAATCAATAATTGCATCAGAATTGGCTACCTTCAACGGGATTGCCTCTACCCATTTTGTAAAGTAATCAGTTGCAGTAAGGATGTACTTGTGCTATTTGGAAGAATGAGGTACTATCTCACCAATAATGTCAAGCCCCCATTGTTCGAATGGTTGCTCAATAGTCACTGGTTGCAAAGGAAAAGCTGGTTTCCTTTGTCTTCCACTTGTAGTTTGACAAATTTGGCACTTCCTTATGTAATCATGTGTATCTTTAAAAAGGGTAGGCCAGTAATAACCAGCATGAATTATTTTGTGAGCTGTGGTATCACCTCCAAAATGACCTCCTGCTGGTCCATTATGCAACTCCTGCAAAACCTTTTCAGCTTCAGTCTTTTCAAGACATCTTAATAAAATTGAATCATATTTTTTTCTAAATAACACATTATCAATGATCTCATATTTAATAGCCTTTAACCTTAAAGCGCGTTTACTCTTATAGCTGAGATTAGAAGGAGCATACCCATTTTTCAAGTAATAGATAAGATCAGCATACTGGGATTCGGAATTTGTAACACTTATCTGACTTACTTGAATATCTCGATTTGAATCTTGATTTTCTGGTATGTTATGAGCTCCTGCCAATAATCTGCAAAAACCTTGTCCTCTAACAATCTTAGCTGGTTTAATATCAATATCATATTCTTGCAAGGCTGTTACCCAGTTAGCTCTCTTTTCTCCTACTTCTTTTTGAATTAATAATTGCCTCACTGCAGAGAATGGGAAAATGATTTTTGTATGTGTTTTCAAGAGAAAAGGTCTGAAATGTTTGATTGATTTAAACACAGCAAAGGCTTGTTTTTCAACATCGGAATAATTAAGCTCAGCTCCTTGCAGATTTGAGCTAAAGAAAGAAATTGGTGCTTCGATTTCTTGATCATTGAGTTGTTTTAAAACGGCTGCATAGGATGTTTCAGTGGCCAGAGTATACAAAGTAAAATCTTTAGAAAAATCCGGGGTATTCAATGCTGGTGCATTAATGATCGCTTGTTTGATTGCCTCAAAAGATTCTTTTTCTTTATGCATCCATTTGAATATTGAATTCTTCTTGATCATATTTTGCATAGGTAAAACAATAAAAGAAAAATCAGGAATAAATCTTTTAACAAAATTGATCTGTCCAAGAAATGATTGCATGGATTTTTTGCTATGAGGTAAAGAAATATCATAAATTTCTTTCACTCTATCTGGATCAATATATATACCATCTTTTGACACAACAAATCCTAAAAGTTTTCCTTCATCTAAAGCAAAGAAAGATTTCTTTGGATTTAAGGAAATACCAAACCTTCTACATCTTTCAAAAATTTGCTTTAAGTCATGTAGATGATTGGCTCTCTTTTTTTAAAATACCGTTATGTCATCAAGATAAACAACAACAGATTTATTGATCAGACCTTTAAATGCAATGTCCATGGCTCTTTGAAAAGTTGCTCCTGCATTTATTAGACCAAAAGGCATTTTCTGATAAGCATAAGTTCCCCATTTTGTTCTGAAAGTTGTTTTCAATCTGTCATCTGGATGAACTAAAACTTGATTATAGCCCAAAAATCCATCAAGAAAGGACATAAGTTCAGAACCAGCTACCTTTTGAAGTATCTGTTCCATGGTTGGCAATGGGAAATTGTCTTTTAAACATGCCTTGTTTAAATTTCTGAAATCAATACATATTCTTATATCACCATTCTTCTTCCTTACAGGTACCATATTGGAAACCCAATTGGAGTGCCTGACAGGAAAAATGATTTTGGCTTTTAAAAGTTTATTAAGTTCTGATTTGATTTGACTTTCGAGATTTGGATGAATCTTTCTCAACTTCTGTTGAACAGGTTTAATATCAGGAAGCATTGGAATTGTGTGTTGAATAATCGAAGTATCATACATTTTTAAATCATCATAATTCCAAGCAAAAACGTTTTTATACTTGTTCAGAAGTTTAATGAATGCATTCCTTTCCTCTGGTGTTAAATTGAGTCCTAAGTTAACGTTTTGAGGTTTAGAATCAGAACCAAGATTTACTAATTCAAACTTCAAGGTAGAGCTTTGAAGTTTAGTATTAGTGACTTTCTTGAATCTGTCTTTAATGTCATATAAATCCTCTAATTTAACAACAGATTTTGGAATGGGATTTTCATTACCTTTTGAAGCAATTTGTAAATCATGATCATTTTCATCAATAATTTTCTCATCATATGATTTCTCTGAAGTCATGAAATTTAAAATATCTTGATCATGATAGAAAACTCTCCAATTTGTGACATTGTCTGGGATAGATGGACGAAAAATTAATTCTACAGAAAACCTATCAGGACTGCAGTCTTCAGCAGGTAGGAGTTTAGATGCAACATTAGCTAACAAGTCAGCCGATGTATTTTGATTCCTAGGAATAGGAGAAATATTAAATGCTAAAAAATGAGTGGTGAGATCTTGTACTAGGGTTTGATAGTGTTTAAGATGTCTTGAAAGGCAATGAATAGTATTCCTAACTTGTTTTATGACAATTTCGGAATCACCAAAGACTTTCAAGTATTTAACATCTAACCCTATATCTTTATAAAGTCCTTGAACCAAGGCTTCATATTCTGCGGTATTGTTAGTACACTCAAATTCTAACCTACATGACAGCATGGTTTTCTCCCCATCTAGATCAATTAAGATGCATCCAGCTCCAGCTCCATCACTAGACTTCGATCCATCAAAATATAACGACCAAAATAAAGATTTGTCTATTGGCTTATCTACAATTACATCAGAAATATTTACAATTCTGGAAGAATCAGATTGTGAAAAATTTTCTATCTGAGAAACAAAAGTATTTACAGAAAAAGGTGATTGAGGAGCTTCGAAGTTTCCAAGAAATGATTCAGCAGAATAACCTCCAAGAATATTGTTGTTGAATGCCACAGGCTCATTAAGTTGTTCGAATTCAGTGACAGTGTGCGTCATATGTTTTTCTCGTTCAATTTTAATTTGATTTGGTTTCCCTTTGTAGGGAAGCCACATATGCGAATAATCAGTTGAGATATAACCATTAAGTTTCGCAGACCAGTCCCTGCTCAAGATTAATCCATAGAATTCAGGAATATCAGCAATCAAAATATCAATTCTTTGGACAATCCTAGGATCGGAGGGTAATTTGATAGTAACTGAATTGATTTCTCCTACCACTTGGACTTTAGAGCGATCCAATTGAACGATATGAACTGCTGATTTCTATGGTTCGATATTCAATTTAGCACAGACAGAAGTAGGCATTATATTGGAGGAAGCTCCAGAATCAATCAAACAATTGTGCAGATTTTTATTGTACATCTCATAAGTCAAAAGAAAAGGAGGAGTTTGAGAATTTGACTTTTCCCCAATGAGCATAGTATCAGTAGCATCTACCTTATCTGGTGGCTTACCAGTTCCTCTCGCTGCTTTTGCAACTACACCTCTTGGTAAAGGAGCAATTGGTGTAGCGTTTAATTCTTTCAATAACAACTTTTGCTGGTGTTTTAGTTTGCTGAGTTCATGTAAAGAAATATTAGCTTTGATCTTTTTCATGTCCTCGACAATGTTGTATTCCATAGGATCTGATACTACTAAAGTTTTTGCTATTGATGTAGGAGGATTAGAAGAGGATGGCTGATTTTGAGTAGGTAATGGAGAAGTTTTCTTTACAGGGGATTTGTCTTTGGTACTTGGAGTTGTAATTTTCTTTTTTGGAACTGTTTGCACTGGTTCTGCTGTAGATTTACTCCTAGTACTTACAGGCATAGCTTCTTCACTATCAGAATTAGGGAGAATAAAATCCCACATTCCATTCAATTCAGCTATTTCTTCATTTTCATTTTCTTCATCTGATACTATAGATATATCTTCTTCCTCTTCCTCTTCTTTTGATTCTGCATTAGAGATTGCATTAGGAGGTTTAGATTCAACTTGGTTTCTTCTAAAATTTCGGAATGGTTTCTTGGTAGAAGTTTTAGCCACTTGTTTTTTAATTTCAACCATTTCATTTGACATGGTTTTAAGAACTTTCTGTAAACCTTCCATGTCGTATGGATCTTTGGCCTTTTTCTTTGAATCATCTTTGAAGCTGACTTTCTTTGATTTCCTTTCCTCGATAGCATTTTTATTTTCCAGAGAAGTAATTCGTTTTTCCACTGCAATAGCTTCTTTCATATTCTCAGCTAATGTAGGCTTTGCAGCTCTGTCTACGAAAATTGCTATGTTTGAGGGTAAGGCAGTTATATACCATTCAATTCTGACTTGTTCACTGGGTTGTGAATCTGTATGAATTTTGTTCAAGAGTTTGTTGAATCTAGCGTTGAATTCTTTAATGGGTTCCTTGGGTTCTATCTTCAAATTTGAGAGATCATTGAGTAAAGTTGCAATTGATCGGTCATCTCCAAATTTGGTCAAAAAATGATCTGCAAAAATGTCCCAACTTGTTATGGATCCTGATGGTAATGAAAAGTACCATGATCCTGCTACTCCCTGGAGAGTATAAGGGAATAATATAACTACAACATCTTCATGTATGACTCCATTCAAATTAATAGCTAGCATAAAGTTATTGATATGTTCTTCAGCTTGAATGTTAAGATCTGGGCTAAACTTTGGAAGCCATTTTCCAGGATTGTCTGGTAAATCATGTAAAGGTGCAACCATGTTGACTGCCCCTGGAGTAGACCATGGTCTCTGTGCCATTATTGGAACAACTATCGGAGGGATAGTAGAAACTGGTGGTGTTTGAATAGAAATTGTTGGAATAGATGATGTTGAGATTAATGATGATTGAGGAGATGATGTACTTTGTTGAGAAGGGATTTCGGAAACAGGTATTTGAATATTAGATGTTGAACTTATATCACTTACTGATTCCGATTGAGTTTTTCTTGTCTTGACTCTACTAGGTAAAGGGAATTCTTTCAGAGAAATACCAAGTTTTTCACTTTGAAGCCTAGTAAGAGGTTTTGAAGAAACAAATTTTGAAGTTACACTACCTTTAGATATTTCAGACTCATCTAGAGATAATGAGAATCCTTTCAATTTATGAATTAAATCTTGAACTTCAGGAGACTCAGGATTTTGATTGTCTGAATGTTTTGAGATTTTGGTAGTGGGTGTCCGAATATTTTCTGCAATTTCTTCTCTAGGATTTTGAATTTCAGAAGAAATTGAAGAAGTTAATGAGGGTGTTTTGCTCTCAGAATGGCTTGTGGATAAAGATTTACTTGCCATTCATAGCTCATGCCCTCCTTCTAGTGCCAAAAATGTTGAAGCCTAGAAAATCTCTGCTTCAAACATCGGGGAAAACCACCCGGTCGGGACCTTAAGACAACTCCTTTTCCGTTTGGTATGGTGGCTCCGACTGGATTTAAAGGACTAGTTTCCTTATAACTAAATGGATTGGTTTGAATGGGTGGAAATGGGACTAAATTAACTGAAATAAAACTATCTAATTTAAACTAAATACTGGTAAATAAATTCTAACACTAACCCGGGTAATTATATGTGAATACAACTTAAGATTGTTCCAATTTAACAATAACCATGAAAATGTATTATTATTTAAATTGAAATGTGCAGAAACAAATAAACATAACTCTGTTTAAGAAATTAAACAGAGTTGTATTAACATATTGCATTCATTATTGTATACCATCTATATACACTTATGAAAGATAACGTTTCAATTATACTCAGAAATGATATATAAAAGGAAGCGTTGTGAAAACAAATATATATAAATGATAGAAATTTTAAAGCGAATATCATAAGACAAAAGAAATCAACAGTGAAAGGATAGAAATACCTCATTCATCTCGAAGACTTTCAAATGCAATGTGATATTCTAATCCAGTAACTCTGATGCAAAATCAAATTCCAAGGTACAGAAATGCAACACTTTAAAGATAATTCCACATGAAAATCACCAGATGTGATCCTTTTTAAAAATATATAAGACAATGGAGTACAGAAATGCAATCTCCAAGTAAAAAAATATTAAGATCTAGGACCCCTCTCTAAATGCATGAGAAGGGTTTAAATACTACTTAGCTAAATCTAAAAATAGTCTTATTACAAAAATTAAGGATTCGGTTCAATGACCATCCTTTTCCTAGGCTAAAATACAGTAAAATTAAAACTAAATCTAACTATCTATGAACTTGTTCTTTAAACTTGCAGGAATCTAGCATAGTTTTGAGAAGATGCGGTTGACCGACTTCAGAATTCAACTGTCCTGAAAAGACAGAGTCGGCAAGCGTAGGAGCAATCTTCTCTGTAGCATTGATGATACAATTAAGCGCACTGTGCTGACTGTGTGGCTTCACCAAGTACATCCAGTATGAGTCCCAATTCAATCTTGTCAGCCTTTGGATAGATTTTGCTCTTTCTTCTGCCTTTTGCCTCCATTCTGTTTGCAGTTGATTTTCCTGTGGGAGATATCTTGGAACAGTTTCAGGAATCAAATTAGCTTTGTGTAAATTGTCATTTACACAATCAGTAAGAATGTTTGCCGCGAGTGTTTTCCGCTGTAGCTGCCTCCTCTGCCCTTTTGATTTGTGCATTTTCCTTTATTTGAGCTTATTGCTCTATTATTAATTTTGCAATTTCATCTTGATTTTGCTTCACCATTTTCTCATATCATACTTTAGCCAAAGTAGTTTCTTTTTATTGATTTGACCTTTCGCAGTAATTTTTCTCTGTGCTGAACACGCTCCACATCTTTTTCCTTACTCAGCATGAAGTGCCTTGAATTTGGTCAATGTTTCCTCATTTTGTCTTACAGTTATTTCAAGTCTTCTTCAACTCCCGACTTCTCTCAAGAAGAGCTTTATGTTTCTCTGAGAACTCTTGATCTCCAACAACTTCTTTAGTAACTTCTAAAAGTTCTATAGAGGATAATTTTGGCAAACTTACATACCTTATCTTGTGGTAGAAACTGTGTCAATTTGCCCACTTGGATATTTGAACTTGTGAACAGCGTCTGAAACATCCTTTTTTGGTACTGTCCACTCGTGTTTAATTTTCTTCAATGGTTCATCTCTTTTGGTCCATTCCTGTGTGCATTCTGACAAATTCGCATGTTCTCTGGCAAATTTTTCCATAAATTGCTTATTATAAGGCGTTTGAGGTTCCGGCAACTTATACATCAGCTTCACGTCTTCCGTGGTGAATGACCCGATTAGCTCTTCAAATGGAGTTCTAAATTTCCTGTCTGAAATATCAGTGCTGTCCAGCACCCATTTTACCATGTCCGTATACGGGAGAATCCTTGGCCTTGCCGCTATTCTATGCAGAAATGAGCAAGCCAGTTCCCTAAGGGTTGCCTCAGACGTATTACTGGAACCTGCTGTAGCTACGACTTTAATCACCACAGGTTTTTCTTCCTCTAGCAGATTATACATTCCTTCCCAAGTGGATATACCGGCATCCTTATTACAAGCGGTGTCTGCATACAGCGAAGCCATTTCTTTGTTTTCAGAACTCGAGCTCTTCTCCTTCTTACCCATAGTGTTTCGTGAAAGCTTTGTATAGACGTTTGCTCCTTCGTGCCTGCGTTTTATGAGTAAATGAGAGTAATGGCATAAGAAAGGTGATGAGACTGTTTTAAATGTGAAAGCGGATGAAATATAATATTTTAATCGTGAAACGACTTTCAATACAAACACAATCTCATTTACCATTAATAATCAATCCAATCATTTAATTTAATCATTAAAGCGCATAACAGATTTGATATATGGGAAGATTGCCTTTGGACAACGCCCCTCCATGAATCTGTGACATTGCGACCTGCGATTTGCTGCGCAATATCGCAATGTCGCAATATCGCAATATTGCAAAACGAAGCCGTCGAAGTTATGTAAAATAGCGCGAAAGCGGAAATTGAGCAATAGCGCAAAAGCGCACATCGCAAATCTCGCAAAAGCGCAAAATTGAAAATAGCGCAAAAGGTATTCATTAATCACTTCTGTTTTCTGCGCTATGCGATCTGCGACCAATACGTTTATTGTATAAGCTTTTGGGATCGCATTATCGCAAAAGCGCAAAATCGCATTTTCAGTTTTATAAAAGATATATACCATTTTGCTATGGATGCGCTATTTTGTTTAAAGAGCAATTTTATCATAATCTATCATAAACTTAAGTGTTTCTTAATGTTCTTTCTAAGGGATTTCTATAAGCTTATGATAGAAAGTTTTATTTGTAAAAATAGTCTAATTGATTTTTTTGATTTTTAACTAAGGATCCCCATTTATTTAGTATTATTACTAATATTAAATAAAAGGGGGGGTTATTACTAGTCACAACATAGCCTTAGACACTTTTGGAACAAATTCACCTCTTTAGAAGAGAAGCAAAATGGTCTGTACAAAAGTTGGGTTATGACTTTGAAATAATCTACAAAAGAGGCTACACTGTTGTTACCAATTGCATATGAAAGAATGAATAGGTGGAAGCATTGCTTTGTGTCTGTTCTATTATCCAGCAGATTGGATAAACTGAAGCAAGGGATGAATGGAAGAAGGATGAAGAAGTGTGGAAACTCATTCAAAATTTGCAGCAAGATCCTAGTATATCTGACACATTTATTTGGAAAAATTATTCCTTATAGTACAAAGATCGCTTATATATTTGCAAGAGTTCCCAGCTAAAACAAAATATTATTTTGGAATTACACACTTCTCCTTTAGGAGGACACTTAGGATTTTTAAGAACTTACCATAGGGTGAAGAAAGAATTTTTTTGGGATGGCCTTAAATCAGATATTCAAAAGTTTGTGGTGGAATGTTTGGTTTGCCAACAGAATAAAGTTGAGACAATTAAGACCACAGGTCTTCTACAACCTTTATCCATTCCAAGGCAATGTTGGGAGGAGATTTCAATGGATTTTATCACAGGTTTTCCTAAGTCTGGAGCAAAGAGTGTCATTATGGTGGTAGTTGAAAGACTTACCAGTGTACACTTTGTGCATTATCTCACCCATTTAGTAAGTATAGTTGATACTACATTTATGGACACAATTCAAAAGCTACATGGAAAACCAAAGGTTATTGTGACAAAGAATCCCATTTTACTGGAATTTTTTGGACGGAGTTATTTTCTTGTTTGGGCACTCAATTAGCTCATAGCTCATCTTATCATCCTCAATCCAATGGTCAAACTAAGATAGTGAATAATTTTTTGGAAGGATATCTTAGTTGTTTTGTATCTGATAAACAAACACAATGGGTCAAGTGGTTACCTCTCGTTGAATGGTGGTATAACACTTCCTTCCATACTGCAGTAAAAATGACCCCATTTATGGAACTTTATGGATATCATTGACCATCCATCACATCATCTTTAAGAGAAAATTCTAAAGTTCAAGCAGTGGAAGATCACATCGAGCATCAACAAGAAGTTCTCCAACTCTCAAAGGATAACCTAAATTTGGCACAAAATCAAATGAAACAATACGAAGATCAACATTATAGCGAGAGAAGTTTTGATGTAGGATATTGGGTATTTTTACGGCTACAACCATACAAAAAATGCCTCTCAAGAAAGCTAAGAAGGATAACAAATTATCACCAAAGTACAATGGTCCTTACAAGGTGTTGCAAAATATTGGTACTATGGCATACAAATTGGAGCTTCCTGCTTCTTCGCGAGTGCATCCAGTTTTCCAAGTTTCATGCTTAAATAAGGTTATAGGTGAAAATATTCCAGTTCAAAAAATATTTCTAGAACTCGATGTGGAAGGAAAAATCATATTGGAACCCGAAGTGGTCATGGAAACAAGAAATCGACAGCTACGAAATCGATCAATTTCATAGTATCTCATCAAGTGGAAGAACTTACCCACTGAAGGTTCTACATGGGAGGATGATAATTTTATACAGAAGCAACCATAGCTACTCAAGCATTGAGGACAACACTTTTTTGAAGGAGAGGGGCATGTTAGGTCCCTATATTACTAGTTTAGTCCCTTATTGTTATTAGTGTAGCCCATTTATTATTATTGTTGTACACTTGTAACCCCAATATTGTTATTATTGTGCCCTTACATTTTTATTGTTGGGTTGGCTAGGATTATATTGTCGGCCCATGGACTCCTATATATAGAAGGAGGTTTTGGTCATTTCTATCATCCAAGAATTTTTCATTTATGTATGTAATGGAGGTTTCCCCCTCGAAGTTGTTCATTTCTAAAGCGTTGATCTCTTTTTTCTTCTATTTTTGGAGCTGGTTTCATAACACCAGTCTTCACAATGAAAAAATAGATAAAACTCTTGATTTAGCACAAATATTCCTAAAACACATATAATGCAAGTAAATAAGTAAAAGATACATATTCTCTTCACATTCTTCTTTTATTAGTTCATATCTCCTTAATACACACTTTCTTCTCTCCGCACATAGTTGCAGGGGTGTGTGCACTCAACTGCAGATTTTCTATGGTCTCTACACACTCACCTTCAGGACTCTTCCCTTTCGCACAAAACAACATAACATAGACTCAATTCAATATAACATCACATCCATTTGCATTCTATGTGCTATCACCAAATTTATCTTGATTGGCTGCTTATCAAACAACTTAGTGTAACTTTTTCAAACCACTTCTAACTAAAGATTAGCCTCTTTAGTTTGAGACGACTCTCTCAATGGGGGTTTATGATTTTGAATAAGGATAGTATTAGATGGCTAACTCTATAGAAATTATAACTTTTTTTGTATGATTGCAGGTTGGAAAATGAAAGCTTGCTACCATTGGGCTTATGGAGTCAACAATCAGTAGTTTTAGTGACTGTGGTTCTTCACATGGAAGTTGAGGAAAATAGAGGTTTTTAATAGAGGCAAATCACATATACAACATACGAAAACCTAGTCATTTCACCACTAAAGGAAGTCAGAGCATAATATTATGAATTCTGAGTAATTAGAGATGAAATCTACTGCAAGTGATAAAACATTGAGATATAGATAAATAATACATTAAAAACCTCATGAGAATCTAAGGTCTAGAAGTATAATGTCACTTTGTATTACTGATAATGGTCAAAAAATACAAGAAGCGAATTGGTACAAATGTTCTCCAACCCCTTTCTTATTCGATGTTTTGTCTATAAATAGACATTCTTTACAATACAGATGATCTTCCTGGTGGCTAGATCCTCAAATTCTACTATGAAACCTTTCACAACTAAAATCAATAACTTACAACATGAAACTGATAGCTACCTTTAAAGAAAAAAACTCCCAATAGGATTCTATCTCCTATTTCTTACATTCTTCTATTGTATATTTAAAAGAGTTACATGATGGTTACATAATGAATGTCACATGCTCCAAGGACACATGACCAAGTTTACCACCACTTTACATATTTATAGCACCCCTAGATCTGTGGAACATAACCCTTCCTTTTAGGAATGGATGACCTTCATCTTAAACATTGTTTAGACTCATGACCTGGCTGCATGGAACTCCCTTTGAGTCATAAATTTTTGCTAATAAGATCCACTAACATGCTGGAGGTCTCTAGTTGCAAAACAATGCTCTTAAGATGCTCAAAAGCCTTCAACAATTGCTCGCTACGAAATCATGACAGTTTCGTAGAGAGTTTTAGTAGCGTGGGAAAAGTGGCTTTTCCATCCATCTTCTTCACTTATTTGTTGTTTCATCATCTTCATCATGTCATGACACCTTATAATCATGGATACCTCTCCTTAAAACATGCCAAAACTGAATTTATATGCAAAAAGGCACCTACAGGTTTTTTCATGGCATATTTCCGGCTTCAAGACTGCGGTACACTACGAAAATGTGCAAAAAAACATAAATTTATCCTTTTAAGAAAATCTTAAAAAACTGTCATCTAGTTGAAAAATTTTGGTTCTCTGCATGTTATGAACCTCCCAAAACATTTTCCATATTACCTTATCACTCTTGTAGTGTTTCCTCCTCATTTACAATCAGTTGACTAATGGGCTCTTCTACCACTGTCATCTTCAAAACTTTCTTTTCCAACTCCACATGAATTAGATCCAATTTCTCTTGAAGATCTTGCACTTTGTCCTTTAATGCCCTGTTCTTGGATTGCAAGTGCAAGTTTATATTTTTGATGTGTTTGACTTCTCCCCTTAGTGGGCAAGTCCACTTTATCAACTTTTCTATATTTTCCAAGGTCTTTGCGACACTTGTGACTTGATCTTCCTATATTTTCCTCATTTGTTCAAATTGAACCTTCTCAGCTCTATGCTTCTTTTCTTCTTGCTTCAAGACTGACATCTCTTTACCTGCCTCCTTCAACTGCTCCTTAAGGGTTTCAATTTCAAATTTTTCAATGATTTTCTCTTTACCCTTTCTTTGTTTGATAATCAGTTTGTATTTTGCAGGTGAATATAGATCTATGATGCTTGGTGGCTGGGAAGTTTCATTGATCTTCTCAGTCTCTTTGCTAATTTCCATAACCTTCCTTGTATGTCTGGTCATTGGCTTTGTAGGTTGAAAAATGAAACCAGCATCATCACCTACAAAATCTATTTTTTTAGCTGTCTTTCCTTTCTTCAACTTTCTTCCTCCATCTTGAATATCTTCAACTTGCACAATGGGTGATTATTCAATGTCAATTGCATGCAAGATGTACTCTAATTTTCCTTTAGTCACTGTTTGGCTCCTAGTAAATCTCTTGCTGCCTTATTTGCTGGCTGTTTGCTTCTGTTTTGCAAGTGATGTTTTAGGTGTGTCAATCTTTTACAAAGCTTGTGTCTCCATGCTCACTCGTTCTGGTGGGGATGATCTATTCCATTCTTCAACTTCCTCTCGCACTGTTGGTGATGAAATATTTCTAGGTTTGGAGGCTCTCATAGGAGCGACAACATCAATTTCAAAACCACTCATGAATAGAAAGGAAGTCCAATCTATGTCTAGTCTCTTCAACTCCTCTAACACCAATAACTTAATCAAACCATGGTGAAAGAGAGAAGTTTCATTTCCCTCTTTTTTAATTTGAGCCTTATCTGACATTTTACCTAGACTTCTCTATAAATAAAAGGGCAAGTCAAGTGACCTCTTACCCACAAAATGCAAAAGAAGCCTATGTTGGTAGGAGTAGACAATGTGAAACCTTCCTTCATTTGTAAAATACTTCTGAATGATCATCATCAGCTTTGAAT
The DNA here is from genome assembly GCA_034641835.2 of Pinus albicaulis. Taxonomy (NCBI): domain Eukaryota; kingdom Viridiplantae; phylum Streptophyta; class Pinopsida; order Pinales; family Pinaceae; genus Pinus; species Pinus albicaulis. The sequence goes on from CM076573.1 coordinate 445,293,426, forward strand.
AGTTGTCCTTCATGAAACTCATAGGTATAGTATTTGTCAGATCAATTTCACTATGCTCTGGTTTGATGCCCTCTTTAAATTCCTGCATTGTGAACTTGATGCCCATAAACCAATGTTCCCCTCCTCTAGGGATTCCGATTGATCTTGAAATGATGTTTGGTGTCACTGTAAGGTTTAGAATTCCCACTTATGAAGCTATTCTTGTGAAACTGCTAGCAAAATCCTTGGAAACCTGTAGATGACAACCTTGCAACCTTTGATATGATTGAAAGCAACCTGTTCTTCTAAAAACCTCCATGGCAGTTGGGTCTTCATTGAGAAGATTCAAGTCCATGGGCTCATACCTGTGGCAATGACCACCTTTGTTTTTTTTCTTCCTTGTATCCATGGGTGCTTTATATCTTCTTAGCCTTGCTTTCTTGATGACACCTGCAAAGTTTGAATCTGCCAACAACCTTCTTGGCTCAATGAAGCAGCTCTCTAGAAATATAATTACATACAAAGATAAATTAGAGTATGACAAAAATACTATTTGGGTAAGGTTTTATGGTTTAAATGACAGCTCATGCATTAATCATGACACATGCATTCTAAAAAGGGTAATGATGACCTCAGACATGGCTTTGTATCTTTGAATTAACCATAACAGACTCGAATGACCTTTACCCTAACTCCTCCAATCATGAACTGACATTTCATATTGAATTTGAAAAGACAGGTAAGAAAACAGGTTTTCGTAGCGTAGCTAGTTTATTCACTGACAGTTTTGCTATGAAACTATTAGGCAGTTTCGTAGCAAAATTTGTTGTTTTGTTGTATAAAAACACTACGAAAAGTTGAAAAACTGACTTAAGTGCCCCTTTTGAATTTAAATGCATAGGGAATGGAAACTGACACCATATGATGACTGATAGGACATGACATGACCTAATGGAGGGTTTCCAAGTGAACCTTGGGATAGGTTAAACATGTAAAATATGAAATTTTCCTATACCAACTTGAAAAGGCTTAAGGAGACCTTATCCTTTTGATGAGTGAACTGTATGATCATGTCAAGTAATGTTTCACAAAATTATGAGTGATAAAAATGGCTCCACTTAGGATGGTGTGCCCTTGTGGTACACCAAAGAACCTATAGTTCTAGTGCCATCCATATTTTTGGAAATAAAAAGCTTTGAAATTTGCTAAGCCTTCTCCAAAATCTAATGGCCTTCACCTCGAGCTCAATTTTGATAATCATCTTGTCTTTATTAGCATAAAAGCATAATAAAATGGAATATATACAATTATGGCCTCCTACTTCAACACTACATCTTGAATTTGAAATTTTTCCTCTTTGACCTTCCTGTCAAATGTCTTCTTTATTCTGTTTTGAGACTACTGATGGCTGTTATATACTTCCTTTTTTCCTACAGATCTATCAACTATTTTATTCTCCTCTGAATAGCATTAGGCTCCTCCTCTAGTCCTTGTAGCAATTTCATAATAGGCACTCCTAAGGATGTAGGAAAAATGGCTTCAGCTCCATACACCAACTCATAAGGTGAAGTACCAATTGAACTTTTTGTACATACTCTATCAGCCCACACAACATACTTCAACTTCAAATTCCATGATCTTTTATTTTCCTGCAACACCTTCTTAATAATTCTCACAATGATTTTTTTAGAAGATTCAGCAATACCATTACCCTCTGGGTAATAAGCAGTACAGTTTCCAAGTGTTACGTGATACTGATGAAAAAAATTGATCAACCTATTGGATTTGAAAGCCTGCACATTGTTAGTGATGATCTTCATAGGACAACCAAACCTGGAAAATATGTTATTCTCTAAGAATTAAATGATGACTGAATCATTTGGTTGCCTTGTTGGGGTTTCTTCAATCCACTTGGTGAAATAATTAGTTGCTGTCAGGATCCAGCGATGTTGTCCTGAAGATGATGGATGTATTTCACAAATAAAATCTAGCCCCCACTGTTGTAATGGCGCCTTTGAACATGGTGGGCTAGTAGTACCCTAATCTAAGAATTTTGTTTGTTGTGGCCTTCCAATAGTAATGACCTCCACAATATCCTTTATGAAACTCTTCAATTAGTTTCTCAGCTTCCTCTTCCAGCAAATAATTCAAAATAATGCCACCAGTATCTTTCCAGTATAGATTTTTATCTATAATGAGGTACCTCAGAGATTTCAACTTCGCAAACCTTGATTTAGATTTAGCCAATTCAGAAGGAGCTCTATGATGATGTAATACAAATAAAATGTCTCTATACCAGTCAGATAAAATGTACTTCTCTTCAATAGGAATCAAATCTTCATCTTCATCTGATAATTCTGAAATTTCTGCAATAAAATTCATATCAAGATAGTCAAAATTGGACTGTGCCATCAGATTTTCTAGCCCCTGAAATTTTACCAATTTTGTAGGTCTTATTTCTATATCAAACTCTATCAAACTAGCTATCCACTTCCCTCTCTTGCCATCAAGATTAGGTTCAGTCAAGATTTCCTTTACCACAGTATTAGGCACAAATGCTATGACATGAGAATGCAAAGTATAAATTCTGTAGTATTTAATGGCTTTGACTAAAGCATATGCCTATTTTTATAGGATATTGTACTTCAGATCTTAATTAGTAAGGGTTCTACTAAAGAATGAAATGGGTTGCTCTGTACCTTTTTGTCCTTTCTACAATAAAACTCCAGCAATTGTGTTTTCTGATGCAAATTTAAAAACCAGAAATTCCTTTGAAAAATCCAGGCTAATCAACACTGAGGCCTAAGTGAGTGCCTTCTTAATTTCCTCAAATGACTACTTTGCTTCAACTTTCCATTTAATGTCAACTCCTTTCTTCAACATCTTAGTTATATATTTGACAATCTTAGAAAAGTTGGGGATAACCCTTCTAACAAAATTCACTCTCCCAAGGAAATACTGAATTTTTTTTTTTTCCTTGATAGGTCAACTTTCTGAATAGCATTGACTCTATTTGGATCAATATTTATCCCATATTTTGATATAATGTGCCCTATCAGCTTTCCAGAAGTTAAAGAAAAAAAAATCTTCGTGGGATTAAGAGAAATGCCAAATCTCCTACACTTCAGCAAAAATTTCTCCAAATGCTTCAAATGGTATTCATGTCTTCTTGAGAATACTGTTATGTCATCTAGATAGACAACCACCAGCTTATCCTTCTCCTTAGAAAAGACAATATCCATTGCTCTTTGAAAGGTCACTCTTGCATTCATCAGACCAAAGGGCATCTTGGCATACATGAATGTCCCCCATGGTGTAGTAAAAGCAGTTTTCTCCTGATCTTCTGGGTGTGGAAATATCTGACTGTATCGTGAAAAACCATCCAACATAGACATCCTTTGGGAACCAAAAATATTCTGTAGAATTTGATCCATCTTAGGGAGAGGGTAATTGTCCTTCAGAGAAGCTTTGTTCAAGTTTCTGAAGTCAATGCAGATTTTGATCTCTCCACTCTTTTTTCTTACTGGTACCAAGTTAGCAAGACATTTTGAGAATCTGATAGGAACAATAATTTTTGCATCAAAGAGCTTCTTAATTTCCTTCTCAATCAGAGGCATCAATAGTGGATTAATACTTCTCAAGTTCTATTTGAAATGTTTCTCATTTTCCTTAATAGGAATGGTATGTTGAATAATAGTAGGATCATACTTCTTTAAATCAGCATAACTCCATGGAAAAACATCAATGAACTTTTTCATCATCTCAACATATTTATGTTTCATATCTACAGAAAGAAACTTAGAAAGCTTTATCATTTTAGGCATTGCTACTGTAGCAAGATGACAACTCTCTTCCTCTTCATCATCAACTTGCATCCTAGGAGATTTTAGCACATCATTTTGGTCAAAAATATTTTCAAGTGGGATAAGACCTTTGGGTATACAATTATTCTTCAGCTACAAAACTTCAAAATTACCCTTAGTTTCAGCAAGAATTTTTTGTTGATCTACTTGTGTATTTTCAAACTCCTCTTTCAATTCTATGAAGTTTTTGTCTTGCTGGTCATCTTCAAACACTTGCCAATCGATGATGTTGTCTGGGATAGCAGGCCTATGATGAACTTAAACCTCATACTTTTCATTGGAATGTGCAGGGATAACAAACAGAATTCCAAAAACATCTAGGGAATTGGCTACTAAGTTTTAATCCCTAGTTTTCACAATAAATGAATATTATTGAAATTTTTTCTAACATCTCCATGATCATATTTCTTTATTCTCTTATTCTCACATCTTTTGTTTGATACACACCTTCAAATTTTTTAATAACCAATTCAAAATCTCCGCAAAAATAGAGATTCATATTCAGATAGAGATTCATATTCAGCCATATTATTTGTGCAATCAAAGTTCAGTTTGAAATAATAGAACTTACTTTCATCATCAAGAGTTGTGATCCAAGTTCCTGCTCCAGCCCCCTCTCTTCCAGCTTATCCATTAAAGTGCAACGACCAACCCTCTGCCTTTTCTTCAATTATTTCTTGATTTTCAGCTTGCTAATTTTCAATCTCCTGAATTTATGCTTCATCACTTAGCTCATTAAAAATAATTATTGATCCTAATTTAGTTTCAATAACATAAATTGGGAAACTCTGAGGTTTATCCTTACTTCTCACCATATAATCCATCCTTGTCTCTCTGTACATTCTTATTTTCCCACCAAAAATAGGAATGGTGGAATACGTTAGGTCCATCTGCATGGTGCCTTTGGTCTTTGCCACCCAAGACCTGGATAGAAGCATGCCAAACTTGGGTGGGATGTCTGCTACCACAATTTCCATTACCATTGTCTTGGTAGGTACTTGTGTAAGACCAACAAAAACATCTTTTATCAATCCAATGAATTGAACTCTTTTTGAATCAACAGAAGAAAAAAACCGTGTATGGCCTAGTGATTTCCAATCCCATCCTTTCCATAATCACTTTAGGCGTGAGGTTATGAGAAGCCCCTGAATCCAACATGGCATTGGGTAAGGTCATTTCATGGATACTAAGTCTGACATAGAAAGGAGGCACTTCTTCATTCTGGTCATCTTCGAATCTTGGTCCCAAATAGATAGTAGGATGGTCTTCTTGTAAATTAACGATGTCTGCAGCTCCTAGTTGAGAATTCGACATTTTTACAATTTTACTTCTGTACTCAATTACCTTAAGAATTTATACAAAAGGGACTAGGATCTTGGTTTTGGAAATCTTATTCTCCAAACTGAAAACATAAGTAATATTTTCAATTTCTTTAACAGGAGGAGGAGGTGGTGGATATTTTATAACCTCAACTTATTTAGGGGCATATTTCTTTGGTTGTGTTTTGTTTGCAGTAATAGGGACATTTTTGTTTCTGAGGTTGTATTTCTTCTGCATCTCAAATACTGCATGTTGATAACCCTTCAGGTAATCAAATGGTTCCTCACCCTTGTTTACATCATGATCAAACCCATCATACTCTTCTTTAGTCAAAAACATTCCAGACATGTTTTCATCTAGGCAGTGAATGGAGTCTACTCTAATCTCAGGCTGATCTTCTTCATCAAGTAAATTTTGCTGAAAAAGGAGTTCTTACTAGAGGGCTAGGCATATTTTTGATTTCCCTTGGTATCTGCTGATTTCGAGGCATTCTAAACTGTGGATTTCTAAATTGTGTCTCATGTTGTGCAGGAGGTGTAGAAGCATTTCCAAAGGCAAGCCTATCCATCAGTTTTTCCATTGCCTTCCTCATGGAGTCAAATTTGTCATCTGAGGTGGAAGGCTTATCCTCTTCTTTCAATTTTGTTTTTCCCATCTTGGATTTCTTGGCTGCTATCATATTCACTTCCACTTTCAGAGCACCATTTTTCATTTCTACCAGTGAAGGGGATTCCCTTTCTCTAAGAAGGATAGAGAAGTCATGGTAAAATTCCACAGCATAGCGCAATTGAGCTGCTCCTGGTGGAGGCTTAAGATGAGTAGGGATGGAATCATATAATTTATTAAATCTCTTGGAGAAATTTTAGACAATTTAATCTACAACTCTTTTCAGACTATTGTATTCAGTGAGGGCCTGCACATTTCCCCACTTTCCCAACAAACTATCCTCAAACTCATTCCAATTATGCATGCTTCCTGGAGCAAGTGCTTTAAACCAATTTCTGACCTCACCAGTGAAACTATGAGAAAATAGTCTCATTTTGACATCTTCATGGTCAACCTCCTCTCTGTCTATAAAGTCATTGAATTGGTCTACGTGTTCTTCAGCTGTAATTTCTTCATCACTTCCCTAAATTTTAATTCTAGGAGAGTATTTACTAGGGAGAGCATTAAGGACAACTGGGAGAACAAGTGGATCCTACCTAGCAGGTGCAGTAGCAGGTGGAGGTGGAACATTTCCATCCATGATGACAGGGACTATGGTATTTTTAGGGATAAACAATAGTAGAAGAAGAACTATTAGGAGGTGGTGTGGTTGGTTTTTGTAGTCCAGTTACAAATGAACTTGAGTCAGGTAAAGGAAAACCATATTTTATTCTTAGCAAGATTTCAAATGGGGCTTATTCCTTCAACTTATCCTAATATTCCCTCTCTAACAATAACTCTGATGCGACTGCAACCCAGAATTATTCTTTATATTTTTGGGTTACTAAGGCTGAGGTATCAATACCTCTTCTTTGCAGGTCTAAAACAACCTCAGTCAATTCATTTTCATTTTTAGACCTAAAAAAGGCTTCCTAAATTTTATCATCAAAATTTTTATCTTCAAGACTTCTTAAAACTTCAAAGGAAGAAGCTCTCGAATGTGATGGAGTACCTCATTTTGAAGAGCTACCTTGAATGGCTGTGGAAATTGTGTTTGGATTATCCACTATAGCAGGTGGGTTAGGATCTGGATTTCTCCTCTTGTATCTCCTTCTCGAAGCCACCTTTAAGCATGAATTTTTGAAATGGAGTTAGCAAGGTTGTTGTAGCCTCAAACAGATTCTGAGCTCCTGCTACCTCCAAGAGTTCATCTTCACTTTTTTCACAAAAAATTCAGGAAATATGTCTTCAGACTCCCAAAATATGTACCAAAATGTTATCACCAAATTGATCTTCATTGCCTGCTCATCAAAAAACTCAGTGTAACTTTTTCAAACCACTTCTAACCAAAGATTAGCTGTAATATTCCAAAATTTGCATGCAACAAATTGGAATATTAAATTTTGTTGATTTCACTTAGGATATGAATAATTGGGTAAGGAGGCCCATGCATAGTAAAAAAATGAATAAAATCCCTCATAGTATGAAAGGGAATCACCATTGGAGCTAGATTTCACATCCTCAAGTGTGAAAGAGGACATTCACATGGAGACAAGGTCAAATTTGACCAAGTCAACAGTGATGGGATAGGAGGTGGAGAACACTTTCATAGACAGTGCAGTATGAATGGGAAGAGGGTTATTTGGTGGAGAAAACCCTAATGAGTGGGACACATGGAGAGAGGGCTTTCACTTTTTTAAAAGGAGGGCAAGGAAACCATTGTTATTCATGATTTAGATTATTGATTTCATTGTCTGTTTAGACTTTGTGCATTCTCCTGCTGTTTAGCAGAGTTGCAATGCTGATTAGCACAAGGCATTCCTGTTTAGGAATTCCTTATCCTTTCAAGAGAGGCCTCTTGAAGGAGCTTTCTCTTCATTTCTCCACATTCAGGCTCAAGGCTAAGCCACTTCCTTCATCTACAATGTTATTTCTACTGAAGTGGAACGTTGTGTTGTACGGTGTTGGAGTGAAGGTTCCACAACACCATTCCTTGGCTTATTTTTTAGAGGATGAAGCTTTCTTCCTTTTGGGATATTATTTAGGAATATATTTGGGCATATTTCACCATCTTTGGCATCAAGCCAACCATTTCCATGATCTACAACGCAGTCCCTCTCTTACAATGTGTTATTTTCAGTGTGTATCTGCAGTAAGGGTTGCAGTGTGTGTTTGGAGGGAGAGATCTTCAGTGTTAGGATCAGCCTTTCACTTGGAAGATCCATTGGAGGAGGCCTATTCAGATTATATATCATTTACAGCCATCTCCATCCATTTCTTGAGTTGCAGCTACTACTTAGCCTTGCTACTCCGACATTTTTTCCATTTTGTATATTTCAGCCATTCCTTCTAGGATTGACTTGATATTGTTTTTTAGGGGTTAGAGCTTTGCTCCCCCACATTATTTGAGCCATATATTTCCATATCTATGTATTGAAATTATTTCTATAGTATTTCCTTCTATAAACTGCACAATCATGGCTTTGGGCTTTCCATATGCAGTAGTGTTCTTCACTTTCTTGTACATGTTCTATTGAAGCTTGCATTGCCTAGCTTGAGTGATCATTACCTCAATAATTTTTATACATTTGCTGCTATAAGATCAATTTCATTGCTTTTTGGATCTTCTCATGATTTATGTATTGATATAACGCTGCTACTCCAATATGTGTTTTTACATTGTTGCATCTCCAACTTTAGAATATCTTAAGATATTCTTATTGTTGTAGAAACTCCCTATTTTTGGATATTACATTAGCCTCTTCAGTTTTAGAGGGCTCTCTCAATGGGGGTTTATGATTTTGAATAAAGATAGTATTAGATGGATAACTCTAGAGAAATTCTAACTTTTTTTGTATGATTGCAGGTTGAAAAATGCAGGCTTGCTACCATTGGGCTTATGGAGTCAACAATCAGTAGTCTTAGTGATAGTGTTTCTTCGCATGGAAGCTGCGGTAGATAGAGGTTTTTAACAGAGGCAACTCACACATACAACATAGGCAAACACAGTCATTTCACCACTAAAGGAAGTCAGAGCATAATATTATGAATTCTGAGTAATTATAGATAAAATGTACTGCAAGTGATAAAACATAAAGATATAGATCAATAAGGCATGAAAAACCTCATGAGAATCTTAGGTTTCGAAGTAGAATGTCACTTTGTATTACTGATAATGGTCAAAAACATACAAGCAACAATTTGGTGCAAATTTTCTCCAACCCTTTGCTTCTTCGATTTTTTGTCTATAAATAGAAATTCTTTACAATATGGATGATCTTCCTGGTGGCTAGATCCTTGAATTCTAGTATGACACATTTCATAACTGGAATCCATAACTTACAACGTGAAACTGATAGCTACCTTTAATGAAACAAACTCCTAATAGGATTCTATCTCCTATTTATTACATTATTCTATCCTATCTATGAAACAGTTACATGATGGTTACATAATGAATGTCACATGCTCGAAGGACACATGACCAATTTTACCACCACTTTACATATTTATAGTACCCCTAGATCTGTGGAACATAACCTTGCTTTTTATGAATGGATGACCTTCATCTTCAACGTTGTTTTGACTGATGACCTGGTTGCATGGAACTCCCTTTGAGTCATAAATATCTGCTAATAAGATCTACTAACATGTTGGAGGTCTCCAGATGGTAAAAAATTATTTTAAGATGCTCAAAATCATTCAACAATTTCTTACTACAAAAACATGACAATTTCATAGCGAGTTTTAGTAGCATGGGAAAAGCGTCTTTTCCATCCATCTTCTTCACCTCTTTGATGTTTCATCATATTCATCATGTCATGAAACCTTACAATCATGGATCCCTCTCCTTAAAACATGAAAAAACTGAATTTATATATAAAATGGCACCTACAGGTTTTTTCGTAGCGTATTTCTGGCTTCGAGCCTGGGGTATGCTACGAAAATGTGCAAAAAAACTAGAAATTGCTCCTTTCAAGAACATCTTCAAAAAATATCGTCTAACTACCAAATTTTCATTCTCTACATGTTATGAACCTCCCAAAACATTTTCCATCTTACCTTATTACTATTGTGGTGTTTCCTCCTCATTTACAATCAGTTGACTAATGGGCTCTTCTACCATTTTCATCTTCAAACCTTTCTTTTCCAACTCCAAATGAAGTAGATCCAATTTCTCTTGAAGATCTTGCAATTTTTCCTTTAATGCCTTGTTCTTGAATTGCAAGTGTAGGTTTATATTTTTGATGTGTTTGACTTCTCCCCTTAGTGGCTGAGTCCACTTTATCAACCTTTTTCTATTTTCCAAGGTCTTTGAGACACTTGTGACTTGATCTTCCTAGATTTTCCTCATTTGTTCAAACTGAAGCTTCTCAGCTCTATGCTTCTTTGCTTCTTGCTTCAATACTGATATCTTCTTACCTGCCTCCTTCAACTGCTCCTTAAGGGTTTCAATTTCTAATTTTTCAATGATTTTCTCTTTACCCTTTCTCTGTTTGATAATCAGTTCTTCTTTTTCAGGTGAAGATACATCTATGATGCTTGGTGGCTGGGCAGTTTCATTGATCTTCTCGGTCTCTTTGCTACTTTCCATAACCTTCCTTCCATGTATGGTCATTGGCTTCCTAGGCTGAAAAATGAAACTAGCATCATCACTTGCAAACTCTAATCTTTTAGCTATCTTACCTTTCTTCATCTTTCTTCCTCCATCTTGAATATCTTAAACTTGCAAAATGAGTGATTATTCAATGTAAATTGCATGCAAGATGTCCTCTAAGTTTCCTTTAGCCACTGTTTGGCTCCTAGTAACTCTCTTACTGCCTTGTTTTCCGACTATTTGATTCTATTTTGTAGGTGATGTTCTAGGTGTGTCAATATTCTACAAAGGCTCTGTCTCCATGCTCACTGGTTATGGTGGGGATGATCTATTCCCTTCTTCAACTTCCTCTGCCACTATTGGTGATGAAATATTTCTAGGCTTGGAGGCTCTCTTAGGAGTGACAACATCAATTTCAAAACCACTCATCAACAGAAAGGAAGTCTAATCTCTGTCTAGTCTCTTCAAATCCTCTAACACCAACAACTTAATAAAACCATGGTGAAAGAGATAAGTTTCATTGCCTTTTCTTTTAATTTTAACCTTATATGACATTTTACCTAGAATTCTGTATAAATAAAAGGGAAAGTCATGTGACCTCTTACCCACTAAATGCATAAGAAGCCTAAGGTGGTAGGAGTAGACCATGTGAAGCCTTCCTTCACAGGTAAAATACTTCTGAATGATCATCAACAACTTTGAATATTTTTCCTTCATGAAAATCCTAGGTATAGCATTTTTTAGATCAATTTCACTATGCTCTTGTTTGATGAACTCTTTGCAATCCTACATAATGAAGTTGATGCCTTTAAACCACAGTTCCCCTCCTCTAGGGATTCCTATTATTGCTGAAATGTTTTCTGGTGTCATTGTAAGGTTCATCATTCCCACTTTTGAAGCTTTTCCTGTGAAACTGTTAGAAAAATCCTTTGAAACTTGTAGATGACAACCCTGCAACCTTTGACAGAATTGCAAGCAACCTATTATTTTGAAAATCTCCATGGCAGTTGGGTCTTCATTGAGAAAATTCATGTCCATGGGCTCATACCTGTGGCAATGACCTCCTTTGTTTGTTTTCTTCCTTGCAGCCATGGGTGCTTTATATCTTCTTAGCCTCACTTGATGACAGTTGCAAAGCTTGAATCTTCCAGCAACCTGCTTGGCTCGATGAATCAGCTCTCCAGAAATCCAATCACATGCAAAGATAAAGCAGAGTATGAAAAAAATACTAATTGGGTAAGGTTTTATGGTTTAAGTGAAAAATCATGCATTAATCATGATTCATGCATGCTAAAAAGGGTAATGATGACCTCAGACATGGATTTATACCTTTGAATTAACCATAAGAGACTCAAATGATCTCTACCGTAACTCCTCCAATCATGAAATGAAATTTGATATCGAATTTTACAAGACACGTAAGAAAACAGGTTTTTGTAGTGTAGCTAGTTTATTCTTTGATAGTTTTGCTACGAAAATATTAGGCAGTTTCATAGCAAAAACTGTTGTTTTGTTGTATAAAACACTACGAAAATTTGAAAAACTTAATTAAGCACCCTTTTTAAATTTAAATGCATAGGGAATGGAAACTAACACCATATGATGACTGATGGGACATGACATGACCTAAATGGGGGTGGCCTTAAACCTTAGGATAGGTTAAAAATGTAAAAAATGAAATTTTCCTATAACAACTTGAAAAGGCTTAAGGAAACCTTATCCTTTTGATGAGTGAACTATATGACCATGTCAAGTAATGTTTCACAAAATTATGAGTGATAACACTATGATATCAAGAGATATCCCTAGACTCCTTATATAGTATTTTTTTTTACAATACCATTGTTCGAAACCATGGGTAGAGCTCAAAATATACAAAATTATCCCATACCTTTATAAAATAAGGGGCTTTGACCCACCCCAAAGCCCCTAAGACTCTAACATGTCTATGTGAAATGTCACTTCCCCAAATGTGGATTCTTTTACAAAAAGATTGATATAGGGGCATTTGGTGTTCACTAGGCCCTCAACACAAAGGTGTGATCATCCCAGCCTGTGTTGGTGCGCCTTTGGTCTTCGCTTCAATGATACTCAATGCATCTCAATGGCTGAGTGTCTTACATAATCGTCTTTCTTAGCATCACATACATTTAGTTAGCAAATCGCTTCCCTTTGGCTAGCTCCAGTGATCTTCATAGCAACTTCTTGCTTTGTTTGGTGCAATGATTGCAGCTGTTTCGCCATAGTCTATGAGAACTTGCTAGATTTTGCTTCCCAAGGCTGTGTTCTGGTGGTGATAATATGTTCCTTTCTACGCATCTCATCAGTCGGACCTTGAAAAAATTTTCTCTCTTGGAGACAGGCATATTGCTGTGCTAGCACTAAGGTCCCCGTGGTCACCTTGATGTGATCAAATTGTTATAAATTTTCGTGGATTTATACTTCGATCTTCTGCACATGGGGGTCCTCTTGCAATGAGGGCCGAACCTCCATAATGTCTTTAAATTGTTGGTTGCAATCTTGAATTGTGGATTCAATATTAGCAGTTGAAGCCTTAATATCTCCTACACACTACTCCCGGACCTCTAGTGGAGTAGAGGGTTGCAATTGCAATTGTTTCTCAATGATATTCATCTTGAGCTCAAGTTGCACCTTGTCAACTTCGGGCTTGGAGTCATTTACTGCCATCACGAGCTTTTAAAAAATCTTCCTCTGGTACTGCCTCGGCTTGAATCTGTAGATCATCCAGTTCAGTGCAAACCTTAGTGATGGATTCCTCCAAATTTTGTTTGTGAGCAGCTTCCTCTTCTTTCTCCTCAATCCCCTACCTCCTTTCCTCTGTCATCCTCTTCCTCTCTTTCTTGATGTCCTAGATAATAAATAGGCCATGCTCCTCATGGATCTAGAACTAGTCGGTGACGCCCTTGTGAAATTAATACAAAACTTTTAAAGGGAGTGCAATGAGGTTCAATCTTGTATTTTGTGAGTGCCATGCATATGCTTGATCCTCGGTAGTATTGAAATGTAGAGCTCCTACATGGATCTACAGAGCTCGAATGTTAGTCCCAATCACTAGCTCCTGACCTGTTGTACTCACACGAGCTGGTGCCCTACTCGCTTGAAACCCATTCACCTAAGCCATGCTCGCTTACACTGCAGTCATCTGTAACTTCAATTCCTTGAGGCCCTTTTATACCTCCACCAATACATCCTTCTATTGGTCTTCAATATTTCTCCAAAGGTGCTTGGTGACTTGTCGGACAGTGTCACTAGTCTCGTCAAACTCCCCCTTGCTGAGGACTAGCGACTCTAGGCTGAAAATTTTTTCTAACGTCATCTTTATTTGTGCACCTCCACCACCGAGTTTCTACCACCTTTTGAGAATGTAAGGGGAGGGGTGTCTACTGGATCAACAAATGTGTCAGCACCACCCTCATCATCGCCTCCTTCTATCTTGTGATCCTCATTTTTTTCTTTGACTTTGCCTCCTTTTTAGCCTACGTATCATTTTTTAATGTGACTTTCTTGGGCTACTTCCTAATGTCTTTCTTTCTAGTCTACGTACCTGAGGTACATGGCTTCACACCACTGGTGCATTCCTACTCTGTTTCTACTGCTTCTATGGATGGTGTTAACCAGTCACTTGGGCACTCACTTATAATGCATGCAACATCATCCTCGGTCACGAAGTATGGAAGCTCATACTAGACCTCTACAAGGTCCTTCTTCGCACATATGTGCACATGGTGAAGATGTACCTTAAAATCAACAACTATTAAATGTGTGCAAACTCATCTCAAAACCCACCCAAAAGAATTTACTCTCCATTTCCTGAGTTGGCTCCTTTGAATGCCACATTGAGGCATACCTCACAACATCGTAGATGTCTCAGTCCATAGTGGGGAATTGTGACTCATCGGGATCTTTCCATGCCATAACCAAAATTAAGATAAAAATCCACATGTAGTGGAATTTCTTTCCCTCCTCCTGAGCTTCTTTGCATTCATCCATAAACTCTTCACATAAATAACCCACCCACCTGAACTGGAATCCTTTGTTGCAATGCACAACCAAAGATACTATTGGTGCCAGGACCTCTTCTACGTGGCACTTCTGCATGATATTTCCTGTCAAAATACTTGTGGAAAATCACATCATCTAATCCTTAATGGAGCTAATATAATATCCCCCGGTTCCCTTTGTGAGGCAATAGTCTTGCTTCATCTTGTTAACCAACTTCTTATCTTTATCTTTTACCACAAATGCATCGGCGGGGTTCAATCCTTGACAAGGAATCTTAGTGATCCTCTGGATCAACATCGCATCAATGGGGGCTATTTCCCCCAACCATAGAAAATCATCGTGCACTAGGGTCAGGAGCTGATGCATGCAGATTCTGTTGATGTTACTACACCGAAAGTGTGGAACATATAGCATGTTCAACAACCCTATTTGTTGAACTCCTATCACCCACCTTAGTGACTCTACCGTTGTCACTCCAATAGCTTCATAATAAATGGATCGCATGTACTTGCTTGGCTCGAACTGAGGATATTTGCTACAATCATTGAAATCTCATTATTCCAAGCATAGTTATGGAACTTTTTCGAAAATATATCCCTCAATTGGTACTTCTTCAAGCAACAAGGGCATAAATATTTTAAATGTGATTGCATCTGGGTCCTTCATGTGCTTCACAGTAGTCGCCTACCCTGGCAGTAGATAAGGTGGAAACCTGGAGACAAGTCCCACATACTCTGCATCAATGTATTTGAAACCTTCGAGCATAACATATTGTTCAGACTCTTCAACCTCTACTGACTACTTTTGTCAATCATGTGTTTCCTTAGTCCATTTCTCTTTCAGAATTTTCTTCCTGGGAGACATTCAAAGCAACAGCTTCTTCGACTTCTTAGGTCACGCTTCTCCTACAACGGTATCTTTTCTGGGTTACCTAGACCCTATTACATTAAATGGTGACATAGTTGTCATGATGTATCTTATCCCTCCTTTAAGAAATTCCTGCTCAATTTCCTCGAAAATCTTTCCAAACCTGCATCAGCTTGCTCAGCTATCTCGATGGAACAAAAGCACAAGTCTAATGTGCAGAGCACAAAGTGTCTGAATGTGGAGTGAGGTGCTATATTTATAGCAAATTTTAAATTAAAACTGCATGATCTCCTTCATATGTGCCTCATGAATGTGGATTTGGCAGTAGATTTTCCCAAATACACTCATTAAATACATCCCTCCCGCTCCTTTTAACATCACAATTGTTGTCAAATCAACTGTTCCAACTCCAACATTCACATTCTGGATTAAATTCATTAGAACCACCTTTTAGATGCAGTCCTACTTGCTTCAGTGTAGTTCCATCTAGCTACACCATAGTCGTATATCCCATGCAGTGCTTTTGCTTCAACGAAGTCTTCCTTTGGTAGAGTATTTTATAGAATCATGCTTTCTTTCAACTATGTGGAGTTGTAATAATGTTCTCCAACCATATAGTAAATGTGAAGCCTAAGGGGTGGATTTTTCCATGTATAACTTTAACCAGTTGTTGTTGATATGTCGAGGGAAGAACTCACCATTCAACTTCTTGATTCGAACTCTACCCTGGTCTGAGATATTTTTGTTAATGTAGGGACCCAACTAGTGCATTTTCATCTTACTCGAGAACTTCGGGAACTTACTGTCATATAAAATAACTAAGTCTCCATGCTTGAAAGTATTCTCCTTAATATGCCTCTCATTTTAGGATTTTTACCTTTCCTTCTGCATCTACGTGTGAAATCCAACGATGAACCGATCTTCCTCCATTGTGAGCAGTTGCTCCAATATATGATCCATAATATCATTGTCTGCCATATATGTAACTGTTGTGATTTTGAGACTAGGCATGATGTACTCTATTAGCATCACAACTGCCTATCCATATACCAATCGAAACAGAGTCTGACTGGTCAGATTCTTATAGGTAGTCCTGTTGGCCCATAACACTGCAAGAATTCACAAATCCCAGTCATCCATATTGATGTTGCACAACTTAGTTAGAGTGTTCTCCAAATTTTATTAAAGGCTTCAACCATTCCATTTTCCTGTGGGTGATATGGTGTACTCTTCTGGTGATGCATTCAAAGCTCTGCGGTCAATGCTTCAATTGTGTTGTTCAAGAAATACATACCTCAACCGTTCATCAATATATTTAGGAAACCAAACCTTAACAAAATGTTTTCAAAAATAAACTTCACAATCGTTCTTGCGTTACAATTCTTCACCGGCTTTGCCTCAACCAATATTTTAAGGTAATTTGTCATAGTTATAATGTACCGCACACCTATTTTCTTTCCCGGGGGATCAATTGGTCCCACAAAGTCAATCACTAATTTATCAAATGCCTTTAAAGTGAATTTAGGATGCAATGCCATTGCATCCCTTTGCGATGGTCTTTAAGTCCCCTGACAAAAATCACAAGTGCTACAATAATCCTTTGAATCCTTATGCATCATTGGCCACCAGAGTCAAGGCCTCAGAATATTTTTCGTGGTAGATTTCCCTAGTGTACTCCGCAGGTGCAATTCTCGTAGTTAGAAACTAAATGATATATAAAAAATTCTCATTGACGACCTGAATCACGAACAACCACATATCTGGAAACCCTTTCTTAATATTTGTTGGCTCTGCGCCTGTCATGGTCCTGGAAAAATGATCAGGCTCTGCATTCAAACGTATTGGCTTGACTATCACTTCAAAATCATATTCATAGAACAACAATAGGCATCTACAAATATTCCCCCCCAAAACAGGCTTGTTCATTGATTATTTCAAAGAAGAGTGATCAATGAATATCTTGAATTACGCTCGTAGCAAATAGTGTTTGAATTTCTACAGTGGAGATACCATCACTAAACCTTCATGCTCAGTTGTGGAATAATTCCTTTCGACCTTATAAAATTTCTTGTTTGCAAAGGCTAGAGGGTGATCACGATCTCCTTCTCCAGGCTACACTAACACAACTCCCAAAGCTATGGAACACACATCAACACATACATGGAACTCCTTCTTCTAGTCTGGGTAAAATAGAATTCGCATAGTGACCATATTTTTCTTTAGCACATCGAGGCTCTTTTGGCATTCGTCATCCCAAAAAAATGAAGCATCCTTCTTTAAGAGTTTTTCCACCAGTGCAATTATATGCGCATAGGCCTTTATGAAATTTATATAATAACCTATATGTCTAAGAATCGTGCGTAGCTACTTCACATTCTTTGGGGGCTCCAAATTGATAATGACAATAATTTGCGCAGGGTCTACCATCAAGCCTTGTTTGCAAACAATATGCCCCAATAATATACCATATGGCACACAAAAATATATTTCTTCAAGTTCATGTAGATTTTATACTTCTTGTAGGTATCCAGCATCAAGCGAAGGCTAAACAAATGCTTCATTAACAACCCGAAGAAGGTCCAATCATCCAAATATACCTCCAGGAATTTGTGGATATATTGTTTAAACTCAGATACTAAGACATTGTAAAATATTGTCGGTGCATTCTTCAATGCAAATGACATTACCATATACTGAAACGAGCCCCATTCAGTTGTGAAGGTGGTATTTCTTATATCTTCCAACAATCCTAGTCTGATGGTATCCTAATAACCCATTTGTAAAGGAGTAGGTTTCCTCCCCTCCCACATTCTCTGAAACTTCATCAGTGAATGGTGTCAGAAACAGATCATGCGCACATGCATAATTCATCTTTCTTATATCGATGCAAATCCTTATCTCTCCCTTGGTATTTTTCTCTAGGACCACAATAGGGATAATGCACTTTGATTCCTCTATTGGTTCAATAATTGTAGCATTCAACATATTCTCGAGTTCGTCCTTCACTTTCTCTTTGTATTTTGGGTTCTGCTGATATGGGCATTTTTTCATCAACATTGCATCTAGCTTCAAAGTAATACGCATAACTCCCAAATCTCCTACTATGCCTTTTAGTTTAGAGAAATTCGTTGGGAAAAACTCATAATATTCATGTAATAACTCTGCAACCTTACTTACTATGTCATTGTCCCAGTAATATCCAATATTCAAGAACTTGGGCTCTTCTTCTCAGTCGATGTTCACTTGAGGAGTTTTTAAAGGTTTTCCTATGTCAGGTATCTCCGCTTCAGGACCTGGAACCTCCCGATGTCCTTTGGACTCTAGAATATTGACATTGCATGGATCCTCCTCACCTTGTTTTGTAATCATCTATAACATTCTAAGGTAAGTTCCAACTATGCAGCCCATGCGGGTTTCTCCCAAGTTGAGGGCTCATTAAGAATCCAAAAAATTCTAGTTATGATGTCCTACAAAGTGTCATCAATAAAATCCAAACCATATTCGAAGCTAAATGTTAATAAAATTCCTTTTGTTAACTCATCCTAATTTGTAGTTCCATGATGCGACTCAGCTTCCAAATACCAATTATGAGGTATCACATCCAAAGTATGGAAAAATATATGAACCCATTCAGGCTGAGGTTCTTCGTCCCAAGCCTTAATCCAACGAGACAAGTGTTCATGAGGATCATTCCTACCGTTGTATTTTTCAGTGTGCGGGGTGTTTGCATAACCAAACATTTCCTTCATAAATCTACGATAGTCCTTCCAACCTCCTACATTTCCCTTATGCGTACCCCACCATCTAGCTGGTGTGGACCTCAAATAGAAGTGCAAAGCTCGATATCATTGCTCTTTGGGCACATTCCTTTCAAGTTCATCAAGAAATAAATTAACATCCCTAGTTCCATCATCATAGGGAAATTCACGTACCTCTGATGCGACGCATTGAAGTGATTTAGTAATTCCATTACACCACTTAGTAGAAACTTCATGCAATCGGCTCTACTAATTCTCAAATTCTTCGTCATATTTTGAAACAAATGAACTGTCACTCTCCCAAATAATCCTTCCATCAACGGTAGGGTTGATCCTATCTTTGTCTTGTGCAATTACCTTATAGATATTGTCGATGTCAGCAGCACCATGTTCACGATGAATTGGTGCTTTATATTGTGCTCCTTCAAAGGGCTCTAAAGCAACAATGACCCTGGTACCATTCTTCTCAAACACCATATTTCTATTTTTCATATTGATTATGGAATCCATATAATAAGCCCAATCAAATCGAAGAAAACAAGGATACAAATTTCTATCATCAACAATCTCAATGACTTCGAAGTCTGATAACACACTTGCACTATCACTGTCTACCACAATTCCATGCAGTCGACCCATAGGAATAATTTTCTATTGATTGTCCATTCTTAGCTGAATCAGTGACCACTTCAGATTTGGTCGCCCCATTCGTTCCCATGTCCAAGTTGGAAAAATTTTGCATCTGATCCTAGATCAAGAATTATTTGGTCCATTTCATAATCTCCTATATGTGTTGTTAACCACATTTCTCTGTGGATTATCTTCTTATTTTGGTATACCTTATTCAGTGCACCCTATTCAGGTTGTGGTTCTTCTTCGCTAGCATATTGTTCCATGAGCTTCCACAATCCTTCCATGACTTTTTGATCCCTTAAAAAATAAATACATGTCTGAAAAAATTAGTTCAAAATGAATGGAACAAATTCCTTTTTGTAGTAACCTCCTTGGGTTTATTCTCCCGTGGGATTAGTTGTATGTGTGTCTTCGATGTCGAATCTCCAGTATCCATAAAAACCTTTTGTGCTTCCATGTGATGTACATTGAACCCAAAATTATTTTCTCTAGCCTTCCTGACCCATCTGTCCTCCATAGGCATATTTCCTTCAAATTTTTCTTCTTCAGTACTTACACCACTTCTTGTTACTATGTTGAAACTTAGATCCTCGTCATGCGGTTCACCTCTCATCATATATAGGTTCTCAGCAGGTTTTTGATTTCACTTTTCCTTCATTTTAGCCAATAATACAAGATAATATCCTATCTCATGATCAAATTATTTATAATACTTACAAGGGATTGCAGCGGGATTCTAACAATCACTGGTGAAATGTTTAGGTTAACCATAATTATAACATATAATCTGTCTGTGACCTCATCCAACGCCTCCTCCTCATCCATGCCCTCAGCCTTGGAAACCTCTGTGCGTTGTCAGAAAATTTTGACCTTCGCTACCTTAGACTTGCATTGTGTATGCCGCAGGATTGTGCTGCATCATTAGATCATATCTTTGACATATCTTTTCACCATGTCCCACCAAGCTACAAAATTTATCGAACAATTTATTTGGTGATCTGATATACTTCTGCAATAAATGAAAGTAGTCTATGGGATGCTAGCCTGCAACCTGGCATAGGATACACTAGACATTTGGTGCCACACTTGGCACAACACTTGGTCCAGGCTTCATCAGACTTAGTATCCCAGTGCCTAGGGCTCTCTAAAAATAGGACAATGATACTTATAGTGGCCCTCGTATTTTCACTTTATGTACCAAAATTTTGAACGCATGTCAGAATGGACCTATTTTCCATTTTTCCAGCCTTGGAGTTCTATATGTAAACTCGCCAACTAGGTCTATATATACTAAACCCTTATAGTGGTATCCGCCACTGGTGAATTTTCTAGTTTGATCGCAATCTCCAATGCTTTAGCTTGGGTTACGATATTTTGCTGCGAAAATGGTCATCTAAGATGTGGTAATAATGCAGATATAAACCACTCCTTGTGCTGCTCATTAGGGATCTCAAATATTATTTGACTTAGAAATGTCTTTAATCTTTGATCTACTTCCCACACAATTTCAATGACTAATTTCTTGATCTATTTTATCTTCGTAATTCATTTTGATTACGATTTTGACTTCTTAATTTCAACATTCAATGCAACCTTTGTTTGATCCAATGTGGAATCCTATATTGTTGTGGAGTAATTCATATACACAAATAATGCTCTATCCTATAGCGCTATGATCAAATGTGCTTTCTTCATATTCTCATTAGTGATGTTTTGTGATCTCCACACAGCTTCTGCAACAAACCAAAATTGCATGGGGATCATCTAATCCCATGCCTTTACAAACAGGCATCTTAATTTTTTGAGCCATGTTAAATTGAGGGGGGGGGGGGGGTTGGAGTTGGAGGTGGAGGTGGAGTTTGAGGTGGAGAAATAGTATGGGGATAGGTTGCGATGGGATTGGTAGGTTGGGGAATCCCCGAGGCACCCTGAAGATCTCCAAAGTATAACTATGATGCACTTCAAGGTGTTGAAATGTTACTTTATCCTTCTTCATTTTTAGATCCAAACAAAGGACTGTAATGAGTCTCACAGTAGTTATCACGCTCTAGCTTGAATATTCTACTGGTTCATGTAGATCCAATTTTTCTTCCTGTGAACATCAATATGATTGCATTCATATTACATCCTTTTCACATAACAACATCTTAATCCAATGCTTTAATGACTTTAAGTACATACCTCGCAGGCCTTTGAAAAATATCTGTTGGGATTCGCTATAAGATACATATGTATCGATTGTGAAATCAATAATAAAGCCTCCAAAAATATTATTGATCAAATAATCAACAACCCTTGAAATATTGTTACCATTCCCCTTCAATTTCTTGAGTATCTCTAGATTCCATGCAGTAGGGTTATCGTTGTTGAACCATGTCTCTTTCTCACCTAGTATTCATAACCACTCGGGCATCACTTTAGTGAACGATGAGAAAAAGATCTCGTGTTGATATATGAAAATATATTTTTGAAACCAATTTTCAGTTGAAAGGTGTGGATTCTTGTTTTACTGCAAATTCAATTTGTTTCATATCTGCTCAATCTTAAATCTCTTTTCTGGTCAGATGCCACTTCCACATATCCCTCAATCAAAACTTGGTCTCAATAATGGAACCATTTGTTAGCTTGATGGGTTTTAGACCTAAGTTCAAATATGGCTCTAATAACCAATAAAACCCACTATTATCGTCCCTTTCGGAAATGATCTGTTGCACAGACCCAAAGTCTCACTCGAGGAAATATTAGGGGATGATAGAACCAGGTTTCTGAATCTAGAGTGGTTATCGAGTGTGGCCTTAGGGCTTATCTTCTCTTTAATACTTATCAGAGCTCTGCAGGGTCAATATGCTAACTACGAAGTTGTTTTTCAACAATTCTACTTAACTATATTATGCATTCTGAGTTTCTACTTTAGCATGAATTAGTCCTCATAATAAACCCTATTCTAGTCTTTTTGATGCAAATATAGATTAAACCCTTGATCTACGAAAGTTAATTGTAAAACACAGATAATGAAAGTAATCAAGTAAAATACACATATCTATCTTCAAAGTCTTCTTTTACTAGTCCAGATCTCCTAAATACACACTTTCTGCCTTATGGACACAACTACAGGGGTCTACACATTGCATACTTTCTAAGGTATTTGGGCACTCAGCTGTAGGAGACTTCCCTTTCACACAAAACAACAGAACAAGGACTCAATTCAATATAAGAACACATCCATATGCATTTTACAATATCAAGAGATATCCCTAAGCTCCTTATATAGTCTTTTATTTTACAATACCATGGTCTGAAAACCATAGGCGGAGCTCAAAGTAGACAAAATTATCCCATCTCTTTACAAAATATGGGGCTTTGACCCACCGCAAATCCCCTAAGACTCTAACATATCTGCACGTAGTGTGCTCCACTCCTCAAAATGTGGATTATTTTACAAAAAACTTCAATATAGGGGTAGCCTATCCAACAAGAGTAACTTGGCAAGGTTTCCCAAAATGATTTAGATACAATTTAAATCAAGTTAAGACATGCACATAGTTGTCATCAAGGACACACTTTGAAGTGTCTTGTTTTTAAGTGTAGTTAGGTGTAGGTCTTCCACCATAGACCTTTTGAAGATGACATTGCATGAAACCCACGAGTAGGCCACTTCTTGTAGAGGTAAAACACTTATTTATTCTTCTTGTAATTCATTTACTTTAGCAATTTGAGCACAACAAGTTTCTATGGTAGATGGATGGGAGAAGCCCTTTTTTGGAGGATCCTTTACAACAAATAAGTTCCTTGGAAAACAACTAAAGAAAAATATAAAAAAACTTTGTTAAATGTGTATTTGATCATCAGTGGAAGGAAAATATAGGTGTTGGTGGATTACGTTACCGTGCACAAATTTTTTAAGAAGAAATTGGCAATTGAACATAGACATAGAGTTGGATCGGGTGGTGCTTCAATTAATGTGGTAAATTTTTAGGATGAGGTAGTAAAGGGGATTTTATATGTAATTCATTCATATTTGGAAAAATAGAAGGGTAATGTAGACATTTCAATATTTGAAATTGAAATAACATAATTAATTCAGAGGCCATTTGCAAACAAGTTGGTGATACTTGGTGGATGGAAGAATTATTTTGTGTGTAAAAGAAGGAAGCCCAACATGAAGGTGTGGATTTTATTTTCTAGAGCATGAATAGGGTACCCAAATACCCAAAGTCTCAACTTTTTAAAGCAATTTTTGGAGAATATGATGAAGGTGAAGTGGGGATGCTTGTTCCACTAACACTTGGCACCAATGCGTTGGATATGTTTGCAAATGAAATTATTGTTTATTTTCCTAAATTTCTCTCACAAAAGTGCATTATTGGCTATTGTATTTATATTGAGATAATTTTTTAGTGTTTGTCTTGAATTCCCTATTAACTCTCTAGATATGAGTCAGAAAAACTAAGATGATAGTTAACTAACCTAATCAACGTTCACATTTTAGATATTTACATGCCATTCTCTTCCAAAAGAAGAATGGCACATAAAATTTGAGTATGTTCTTGGGATATTGTGTATTAAATAAATATACCATAAAAAATTGATATCCCTTAAATTTTGTCAAAAAATGTTTTTTCAAGTGGGATAAGGCCAATGTTTTATAAAATTTGAGCTTGAGGCAATGATACTACCAACTAACGAATATGGGAGCAGATGAAACAAACACAACCTATGTGACAAGATATGTTAATTTTGAATTTATTATTATACCTTTTGGGTTGTCTAACAACCTAGCTACCATTTACACCTCAATAAACAATGCACTCAGGCTATGCTTAGATAGGTCAATGATTTTCTACTTTGATTATGTTGTGGTATTCAATGAGAAAATGGTAGACCATAAGAAGAATTTCGTAGAATTATTTATGGAACTGAGATATAAATAATTGGCTATACTTGAAGAATTCTGAGTGTCTACTTATACATACTAAAATTCTATTGTTGGGACATTGGACTAGACAATTATGCATCTACATAGGTTCCTTGAAGATAAATATAATTGAGTATTGGGAGGAATGAGAGAAATTCATGAGGTAAGATGCTTATTTTTTCAGTAATTATTGATTTGTTGAAAGTTACTCTAATATTTTGGAACAAATTAGTGATCCTATTAAGAAGAAAAATTCATGGAATCAAATAGACAAATTCCAAGCAACATTCTATGAGTTGAGGTGGAAAATTCTGTCGAAACTTGTGTTGAAGATGCTAAAATTTGAGTAGTGATTTATAGTATAGGTAGATGCCTTTGGTTTTCATATTGGATGATTGTTGTCTCAAGAGAGACATTTAGTCACCTATCGAAGTATAAATCTATGGGACCAAGAACATAGTCACACCAAGCATGATAACAAGATGTTGACAATTGTATAATGCATATAACCATAGAGAAACTGCTTGTTAGGAAAAATATTTGTTTTAAATATGAACACAATGGAAACAAGTTATGTTTCTACCCAACTAAATTTGTCACTATATATATGTAACCGAGGGGCTAAACATCCCTTATCCATTAAAGTTACCTTCAATCACAGTTGGGCATAGTTGGACACACTTGGGTGTAACTGGATGTGATTGGGAATGGTTGGATGCAATTTTGAAGTGCAATATGCATAGTTGGACTGATGAAAATGCAACAAGAAAATATTAGTTTGAATTTTCCTTGATCAAACTAGAGAGAATTTGAAATTTTAATTTCAGCAAAAATATTGGAAGTAGTTAACAGAGGTGACATGGCACTTGTGACTTAGTTAAATCACTTAATTTTAGTTTGGGAAGCTTATGTTTAGTTCCAACTGTTTCAGTTAAATTGATTTATTTTCAGTTAAACTAGTTCTAACTGTTAGAGGAACTAGTGGAAGGTCAAATTGTGCAGTGTTACTTGAGTCACACTTATTTATCATTCAGTTAACTAATCAATCAACCCAAAATAATTGATGCATGAAGATAATTCGAGTTACATAGTTGACACATAGGTTCAAGGGTATTGTACTATCAATTGTAGAATATTCTAAGTTGTAGAGGTGGTGCATGCAGTCAGAGGATGAGCCTAGAAGTATTGCACAATTCCAATTTAGGAATTTCTTAATTAATAGGGGCCTAATTCCTAATGGAACAACACGAGGAAATAGGAGATTGGAGGGCTTAAAAATTAGCTAAGTGTTGACCAGTGTCATTTAGTCAAGTAGAGGGATAGGATATGCACTTGCAAGTTGTGCCTAGGCTTGAGCAACATATGTATTGCATCTCTATTCTTTGATTAATGTAATATAGATAGGAAAGGGTTTTGAGTAGTTTCTTTCTCCTAGATAAATATATTTGCATGTGTGATAAATCTTTATGAATTTTTATGATTTCTACTCTCGATCATAAATTGAATTTCACATATGAGTAGAATGGATTCCGGTCTTGTGTTTTATTAAATTACATGAGCAGTTTGAAATATGCACATAATTTCTGCATGGTATTAGAGCATGATTCATAGTAGAGAAGATATTTCGAAGTTCTTACTGTAGCATGATCAAATTTGGAGGATCAATTCTTCATAGCTAAACGAATGGTCACCTATGGGCTAAGAATCGAGTATGCCCTTGAGGGAATCTCGAATTATGTTTCTTGGAAGGACCGAATGGAGGCAATGTTGGAAGATAATGGGTTGAAGGAATTTTTTGATAATTATATCCAGAAACTAGTAGTAGCTAATACTCATAATCTAGAAGAATAGAAGAACTATGTAGCCAAGGTGAGTATAATCATATTGGAGGGAGTACAAGACCATATTGTCTTAAATATACATGGGAAAGAGACTCTGTATGCAATGTCGCGAGCATTGAAAAATTTGTTCCAAAACAGTAGTGACCACATGACACTAGCACTCAAGGATAAACTTTGAAATATCAAGATGCAGAAGAATGAGACAATCCCACAGTACCTTTTTACAATGATCTGGTAACTGTTCATTGAGAGGGAAAGTGGCGTAGGATTGTATTGCTCGACATTGGATGTGGCTTTGTCTTTGGTAGTGGATTCTCGACTTCCTCGGAAGGAGGTGAATATTGGTACTACTTTTTAGGGTGGAGGTGTGAACCTCTAGATTCCCTTGTTCCAGATGCAAACATTGTATATTTTATTTGCTAGTTAGAGAAAATGTATATATGTGTATATGTGTATATTATTCTAAATACTGTATCGAGTAATATTTTTAAAGCTCCATAGTGAGTATGATTAATTGTTGGTTGAAGAAAATGTGGTTGTTATCATGAATAAGATAATGAGTTGTGTTATAATGCTCCAGTAAATGGTATGTTTGTCATATTTTCAACAGTGGTCGTTGTAAATATTGGAACAAACTATGTTATAAAGCTCCATAGGCATTATATTTTTTTTTTAGTGATTTTTTTGGTCGTAGGTGTCATTGAACACCGATGACCATGTTCTTCCAAAGGGGAGAGTTCTATAACAACCCTGGTAAAAAATACATGTTAAAAAATATAAGACCAAAGTTATGGGACATGTATTCCAAGATGAATGTTGGCAATAACATCCTATTGGGCGGTCATCTAGTTTATTATGGCTAAGGAAATTGGAAAAGTTAATAGGAAAGGCTTTGGAAAGGCATGAGGCATTATTGGAATTTTATTTATGAAAATAAAGGAAATTAGGAGAAAATAAAGGTGAAAGGTCATAGGCTGCATGTGAGGACGAAAATGAAGGAAAATAATGAAAAATTAGGAAAAGAGAGGCCTCATTGATAAATTTTTTGATGAGGATTACTTGGTAAACATTTTTTCAGTTCTATGGTGGAGCGCTCTTCTATTCTCTCTCTCATACTCTTGTACACATTAATTTTATTGGAGAAATCTTGGAGGAATGTGGCATACTTGGGATTTGGAGCAAGAAGGAAAAGGAAAGGAAGGAAAGTGCAAGAGGACATTGGGATCAATGGTTACAACTGGATTTTTTTGTAGTTATCGAGTTTCATGTATGGTTTCATTGCTAGTTCTGGTATGTATAGTACATAAATGTGGTTTATTGGTTATGATCTATTAGTGGCATGGAGAATTTTCCTCTATTGACAGTTTTTTTTCTAGCCTCACCATTTCTTGGATAGAAATGGCGTTGTAGGTTTTACTTGTGTTTTTTAGTTGGTTTTCATGTGCCTTTAGTTGTGGGTTGATTTATTAATTCTTGGAAGCCTTGGTTGGACAAATACTCTACAAGCCTTGTAACAACTTGTGTTGAGTTACTAGTCATGGAAGCCTTGGTTGGACAAATTCTCTACAAGCCTTGTAACAACTTGCGTTGAGTTACTAGTCATAAAAGCCTTGGTTGTAAAAATTCTCTGGAAACCCTTTGTGGGTTGAGTAATAGGCTCGAATGCCTCCTTCCTTCACTTATTGTGTCACTTTTGTAAATCCTTCAATCCTATCCCAATTTGTTCTTAAGGGGGGATTTTAGGATATTTCAACACATAGGAAATAGGCTCCTTTTGTGTCACCTTTTTAAATCCTTCAATCCTATCCCAAGTTGTTCTTAAGGAGGGATGTTAGGATATTTCGACACATAGGAAATAGTTAAGAATGACTTAGTCTAGTGTAGAGTTAGGTAAAGTGTGTTTATTTACTATGTACATTTGTAACTTATAATCTGATGGTCATGATTTGTAGTGATTCGATGGTTCACTCTCTCCTCTGTATTAACGACACTTGATTTGTGGCTTAACACCCAATCAGTCCATGATCTATATTTTAAGAGGATGGAGGTTCATTTGTCTAGTAACCGTTTATGAGAGAAACATATGTAACTTTTCTTTTTATTAATAAATTGCCTGAAGTGGTCGCGTTAGCTCAGGCCGTGGACTGTTTCACTCTTCAAGGGTTTTAACCACGTGATAATACTGGTGTACTGATTTGTGATCTATTTGTGAGTGGTGACCTTTGGTTCTTGATCTACAGAAATTACCCTGTAAATTCCTACATGGTATCGGAGCTATTTTTAGGGCCGCATCCGTTGTTGATCAAAATCTGAAGGCGGTTTGACTGCATGCGAATGTCGTTTTGTAGATATACTATTTCTGAACATTTTTAGGCTTGTAGAACTACTTTTTTGTGTTCGGAGTGTATATTGTAGTGAGTAATGCCTTTTTTTCATGCGAAAATTTTTCCAGCTACCCAAGTCCTACGTACTCACCTTGAGTACGTAGGACTTGAAAGGAACGCCTTGTCGGATCTATACCCTCTTCTCTGTGTATGCTCTTTGCTCTGCACTACGTGTGATCTCGGAAAATCAGAACATGAAAAGGGATTTTTTTTTCTACGTATGCTCTTTCCCCATGTCTTTCTGCGATCTCAGGAAATCAGAAATAATGAAAAAATAGCTAGTTTCCAGTAAGGCTAATCGAAAATCTAACATTCTACCGTAAGGCTTTCATTTTATCTTTTTTTCTCGGTTTTTTGTGTTTTTTTAGTAGGAAAAATGCATACACATCAAAGAGTAAAAACAAAAACAAAAACAAAAACTCCCCCCCTTCCTCCTTTAAAACAATTGCAGAATCCTTTTACTATCTCACTTGGTGAGGAGTTAGTTTATGAGAATAGAGGTCTTGGGTTCAAGTCTCTTTCTCAAGCTTATTTTTATAAAAAAAATTGTTAAAGGGGGGAGGGATTTTTTCTTTTTAAAGTCGAACTTCATCATCAAATTTCACACCGTTCCTGTAACTATTCGGCATCTTCAACTCGTTTTTTCAAAAAGGCATAAATTCTTCATCTGAAAGCCATTTTTCGAGCTGTTGTTTTTTAAAGAGCCTAATGTTTCAATATCTTTCCATTGGAGCACTTAGTTTCAACTTTTCTTAGCTTCAGTTTAAAAAAAAAAATTGGAATGTGCATGCCCGATTATTCTTAACAGCCCAATTTATTTCCAATGGCTACCTCACACGGTAGATATAATTAGAAGTAAAGGTTTTTATAGAATAGCCACAGGCCTAGAAATAAAACCTTCCGATGATGATAAAGTCACTAAATGGCCAAATAAACAAGATCAAGCACGAGGGTTGATAGGAATGTCCATTTCTCAAGATCTTCGATTTCATATCCTTGACATTGATAGCCCTCATGAAGCCCTGGACAAGCTATATACTGTCTTTGGCATTCAAAATAAAATCAAGGCCCACCAGCTTGAAAATGAGTTGCTTACTTTGGACCCCAATAACTTCTTCTCTATTGAAGATTTTTTGTCCAAATTCAAGACCCTTAGACTTCTTTTAGAAGGTTGTAAGGTCATAAAGGAAGATGGTAGCCTCATCTATTGCATTCTTGCTAAGTTTGGCCCTACATACTCTGTATTTGTTTCTGCCTTCCATTCCACTATAGAAGCCATCATTTCTTCAGGAACCACCTACAAGAACCCACCTTTTGATGCCTTTTGTGATTCTTTGATAAGAGAACAAGAAAAAATATTGCACCTTGGTCTTATCACTTCTAGAAATAATTCTAAGAAAGCCTTAGTAGCCCAACAACAATCATATCAAAAGAATCCCAAGAAGCGGTATCCTAAAAAGTATGGTCCGAAACCAAACAAGGGTCCTAAGCAATTTCAGCCGCTAACTGAAAAAGAAACTCACCAAAATGATAAGGCATATAAAAGCAAAGGAAAGAAGACAGACATACATTGTAACTTTTGTAATCATGATGGCCATATAGAGTCCAAATGTTTTAAGAAGATGGAAGCCTTAGAAGCAACAATGAAGAAGCACAACATCAATTTGGAGAACTCTTCACCTTCATCTTCAAGAATGGAACTTTCTTCTTCTGGTTGTCAAGCATCAAGATGTGGTTATGCATTAAATGCATCTTCTTCTTCTCATTCTCATG
Source organism: Pinus albicaulis (assembly GCA_034641835.2). Lineage (NCBI taxonomy): Eukaryota > Viridiplantae > Streptophyta > Pinopsida > Pinales > Pinaceae > Pinus > Pinus albicaulis. Next base: position 445,324,024 of record CM076573.1, read on the forward strand.
AGTGGCTCATTGATTCTGGAGCTTCTTACCACATGGCCAAAAATCAAGCCATGTTTTCTTCTTTAAATGATTGAAACACCAACACATTTATGTTGGTGATGATAGATCTCTTAGTGTTGTAGGATCTGGAACCATTAATCTCGATAATGGTCAGTTTAATGATGTACTATGTGTTCCTACCTTGTCTGCAACCTTCTCTCTGTTTATCAGATAACTCTTTCAAGTGAAGGGAAAATAGTAGAATTCTCACCTCATGATGTTGTAATCAAGGACCTCAAACATCCTCGACATATTTTAGCTACTGGAATTTCTAATGATTCCACAAGGTTGTATAAGTTTGAAAACTTTGGGTCATCCTGTCTTCCCTCCATTTTTGTTCCTCATAATGATGATGTGAGCAAACTTTGGCATGAGTGATTTGGTCACTTAAACTATCTCTCTCTTCAAACTCTATGTAAGGAAAATATGGTGATGGGCCTTCCTATGGTATCTTGCCGAGATGGTGTTTGCTCCGGATGTGTACTCAGAAAACATCATCATGATAGTTTTGACAAACGTGCCTCTTGGCATGCTTTAGCCCCTTTGAAACTTGTGCACAATGATTTATGTTGTCCACTTCCTGTTTTTTCTTTCTCTGGTTGCAAGTACTTCTTAAATTTCATTGATGATTTTTCCAGATGCACTTAGGTATACTTCTTAAAACTCAAGAGTGAACTTTTTAACATGTTCTTGGCCTTTAAGGCCTTTTTTGAGAAACAATCTGGACATCAAATTCTTAAGTTAAGATCAGACAATGGAGGAGAATATGTTAACAACAAATTTATCAACTTCTGCACTGAGCATGGCATTCAATTGCAACATACCATTCCATATACTCCACAAAAAAATGGTGTAGCTGAAAGGAATAATTTCACCTGAAAAGAAATGGCTAATTGTATGCTTCAATCTAAAGGACTTAGTCTAAATTTTTGGGCAGAAGCAATTAACTATGCAAATTACATAGTAAATCATACTCCTACTAAGGTTTTAAATAATATAACTCTAGAAGAAGATTGGAGCTCAATCAAACCAGATGTAAGTCAATTTTGTGTTTTTGGAAGTGATGCTTGGGCCCATATTCCAGATGCGAAACATAAAGCCTTAGAACCTAAGAGTGAAAAATGAATTTTTGTTGGATATTCTGAAGATGTCAAAGGTTATAGAATTTTTCAAACAAAATCGAAAAATATAATCATTAGAAGAGATGTAAAATTTGATGAAAATATATCGGCCTGTGAGCCAAGTTCGGCAGGTGTGCCACCTTTGGCCTATGAGCCTAGTTCATCATATGTGCCACCTCTCTCTCTCTCTCTTCTATTTTTAATATAATTCCTTCTAGTTCAGATGATGACAATGAGGATGGAAATCCTCCTCCACCTCTTGAAGTTATTCCTTTTACTCCACTGCTTCCAAGATGGGTCCGCTTTACTTGGGATGCAGCAGGTTCTCTTACAGGTGACCTTGCCAATCAACAACATACTCGTTCTTAGTTTGAAAGTGCCTCTTCCTTATTGGCTCAAGTTCCAGAAAATCGTGATCCAGAAACCTTTGAAGAAGCCTTTGGTCATCTATATTGGGATGCAGCTATGAATGAAGACTATCCTTCCTTATTGGAAAACAATACTTGGGATCTTGTTCCTCTTCCAAAAGGAAGAAAACTTGTTAGATGCAGATGGGTTTACAAAAAAAAATTTGGACCAGATGGAAAAGTGGGTAGACATAAAGCTCGTCTTGTTGCTTAAGTATTTTCACAAGTTGAAGGCATTCACTGTACTGAAACGTTCTCCCCTATTGCCAAAATGAATTCTATCTGCCTTTTTCTTTCCCTTGCTACCTCCTTTAAATGGGAAGTCCATTAGATGGATGTTAAATCTGCCTTCTTACATGGAGATTTACATGAAGAAATCTAAATGGAACAACCCCCTGGATTTATCCAAAACAACTCTAGCCTTGTCTGTCACCTTAGGAAGTCTCTCTATGGTCTCAAAGAAGCTCCTTAGGCTTGGCATGCCAAAATGGATAGATTTCTATTAGATAATGGCTTTTCTAGGTGTCATTCTGACAACACTGTCTACACCAAGAAAGTGGGTAAGTCCTTCACCATCCTTGTTCTTTATGTTGATGATCTTATCCTTACTGGTAGTGATCCCAACCATATAAACCATGTGAAGTATAGCCTCAAAAAGAAGTTTGAAATGACAGACTTAGGACACTTGCATTATTTCCTTGGTCTTCAAGTCTTGCAATCCAAGGAAGGCATTATCCTCTCTCAGTCCAAGTGTGCATGTGATCATCTTCACCACTTTCACATGGAATATTGTAAGCCAACCCCTTCTCCCTTTCATTCTGGAGTCAAGCTTTCAGTCACTTGTACTACCCATGAATTTGATGTTACCTTATACCATCAACTTGTTGGTAAACTTTTGTATCTAACCCATACATGTCCTGACCTTTCCTTTGCCATTGGTCTTGTTCCTTGGTTTATGCACCAACCTCATGAAAGTCACTAGAAAGGAGCTAAAATAATACTTCGATATATTCAAGGTACAGTTCAATTCGAGATTCATTACAGTGCAAGAGTATCTCCATTGTTGACTGGTTTCACTGATTCTGATTGGGCTAGTGACCCTGATGATCGGAAGTCTACTGCAAGATATGTATTCACTCTTGGTTCAGGACCTATTACATGTTATTGTAAGAAACAAAGTGCCATCTCTCTTTCTTCGGCTAAAGAAGAGTATCATGGTGCAGTTGAAGCTGACAAGGAAGCCATTAAGCTATGTAAAAGATCCAGTTCAACATCAGCGTATGAAACACATTGAACTCCAAATACACTTCATCGGAAAGATCATTCATGATCGTTCTCTTGAAGTGCAGTACTGTCCAACCAATGATCAAGTAGCTGATATCTTTACAAAGGCTCTCACAGAAGTGAATTTTACCAAACTTCGATCCATGATTGGAGTTCAGGAAAGTTGTCATTAAAGGGGGATAGGCTCTAATGCATCCTTCCTTCTCCTATTGTGTCACTTTTTTAAATCCTTCAATCCTATCCCAATTTTTTTTTAAGGGGGGATGTTAGGATATTTCGAGACATAGGAAATACACTCCTTTTGTGTCACCTTTGTAAATCCTTCAATCCTATCCCAAGCTGTTCTTAAGGGGGGATGTTAGGATATTCTGACACATAGGAAATAGTTAAGAATAACTTAGTTTAGTGTAGAGTTAGGTAAAGTGTGTTTCTTTAATATGTACATTTGTAACTTATAATCCGACAGTCACGATTTGTAGTGATCTGACGGTTCACTCTCTCCTCGGTATTAACGACACTTGATCCGTGGCTTAGCACCCGATTGGTCCATGATCTCTATTTAAAGAGCATGGAGGGTCATTTTTCCTGTAACTCTTTATGAGAGAAACGTATGTAACTATTCTTTCTATTAATAAATTTCTTGAAGTGGCCATGTTGGCTCAGGCTGTGGACTGTTTCCCTCTTTGATGGTTTTAATCACGTGATAATACTTGTGTACTAATTTGTGATCTGTTTGTGAGTGGTAACCTTTGGTTCTTGAACTACGGAACTTACCATGTAAATTCCTACATGAGTGAATAGTCCTGGAAGCCTTGGTTGGAAAAAAAGATTTGTAGCACTCGACAACTTGGGTAGAGACCAATCCGGTGATGGTTAGTGTTTTCCAACCATGAGGTGGAATCATTGGTTGAGGGTTGAGGTGGGTTGGCCTCTGGAATCCCTGATTTTGTTTTGATTGTTTTGTTTTATGCGATCCCACATTCATCCGTGGAATATGGCACAAGGGTGATTGTTTGAAAGAAATATTTGGTTTAGGCCAATCTATGGTTGTGTGGTATGTGGAAGTCCTAGACATAGTTTTATTTTGGATATATTATTAAGAGTTCGTTTCCTCTCGTAATTGATGTGTAAATGTACTTGTTATTATATGATATTGATAGTTGTTTTATCATTCTTATTTTAATGGTTATATGTTGGTTATGAGCATGTTCTATGATAGTGATGACATATTGATCTAATCATGTTTTGATCTAAAATGAATTGAAATTTAATATATGACCTAATAGATGAAAATGAAGCTAATTTGATAATGCATCAATTCTTGTTAGTGATTCTCAGATAATTATGATACCCCTATCTTGAGATTTGTTATTATGACATGTAGAGTGTATATTTGTGATATGTTTGGTGAAATCACTATCATGGTTTGGATTGGTTAGGTCGAGTCCTTGATCAATTTTTGTGTTAGAGGATTTTTATTGGTGTCAATAATTTTCTTTAAAAGTCTATTCAAGTTATGGGAAGTAGTTGGAGACTAGCCCTAAAAAAGAAGCTTAAATCGCATTGTCTCTAGCACATAACTTGCTGAAAAATACTATATTTTCTCCCTTGAATGAATTACGGGAGAAGTTTGAAGGTCCCAGTCACATCCATGCCCATGTAATGGGAGCGATTGAGGGGTTTTTCAGTGAAAATAAAATTTTAACTAGTACTTTGGCACTTGGAGGGGTGGTTTAGCTTATGTGGGTCTTGTAGCTCTTCAGGAAGGTTAGTAAGGTTTTATTGTGTCAGTTACACTTCCTTAAGGTGATGTAGGAGGTTGAATAATATCATAGTAACACTTCATCACATGTTTAACCCATTTGGATAGTTACTTGGGTAGATGTGGGAGGAGGGTGTTACAGGAAAGTTGCCTATGATATCATAACAACCAATGAGAGACGAGAAAAGTTTTCATTAGAGGAGAACATGGTCTAGATAAAACTATTACACATAGGTTTCCAATCACTATGAAATTTTTGATGGATCATCAAGAATCATTTCTATGGCGATGTCAGAGAAATATAGAAGGAATGAGAACTAGTGCCTTGGAGAGAAGCAAGTTGAGATGGTATTTTTCCTGACAAGAGTTGAAGGAGGATCGTTATTGCTATCATAATTTTGAGCAAGCAATTTCCAAAGTTCATAAATATGTTTACTATATTAAGAGGATTGATGCAGTTTATATATGACTTAGATTCAAGTTCCCTCTTGTTTGGTTGTGCACCTATCACTATCATCATCCATACTATATGACTGATAATATTTGGGAGGCAGAGTTCGTCATGTATCAAGTATATAGGGCCATATGTGAAGACATGGTAGTAACTTAAAACCTCAACCAACTTGACTCTCATCATATAGGGATCAGAGACATGAGTCTACATGACGACATGCAAAACCTTAAGATGGGGGGAGATGTTGGGTCATAGAATTGTTATTTTTTTCCTACTTATTTCCTATTTTTTTTATTCTTTATTTTTACCAACATGACCATATATTATTACTGTAACAATCCTTATTCACTTAAATATGTATTTTTTTACTTGTTCTTTTCTTAGTCCAATTTTACTTATAATTTGACATTAGAACTATTGTCTTGAGCTACCTTTTATCACAAAACTAATCCATGGGTTTTAGGTTTGAATGGTCTCTCAAAGATTGTTGGTACATGACTACATTTCAATTCCTCTACCAATTTGGATTAAAGGCTCTATGAGCTATTACTATTACATAAACAATTTGTTTAAGCACATGATGTTTTTCCTAATCAGACTAGATCCAGGAGCGTGTTAAGTCAAAGAAACAAATAATTACTAAAATATATTTGTGGAGCATCGAGATCATTTGGTTGAGATATTTTGTAACTTTATTTGTAGTTAAAGGAAAGTATTATAGTTTCACCCCTTTCATGGAAATCGTTCTGTAACTGTTAAGATATATTTTTATTTTATGATCACATGAGAATCAAACTATTCTCATGATTATATTTTCATTGTAATTAATATATATAAAATAAATGATTGTTTTCTTGAGAGGGTTATCTAGTTAGAAAGAACAAAGATCAGAGAATATCATTAGAAGGGGGAAACACGAAAGCTTTGTAATCGTGATCCTTTTATTAATGAAAAATGTCAACTTTGTGGTTCAATAATTTTCTCTGAGTAGCCTGTGTGCTTTTTAGTGCCCCATCCCTTACTGAAATGGAAGGGCCCTACCTCTTAGCATGGATCAATGGTTACTTAGAGTAGAGAACTTAAATGCATAAATTCTTCTCATTTATGTTACTATTTTTACTGCTACCATTATAGTTGACTATGTGTGTAATTTAATTCATTGCAATAAGCTTTGGATGGTGTGGCAACCTAAGTTTGGATCAGTCCCTAATTTTAATGTCAAAGTGAATTATTTGCTTTACTGTTACATTTTGGATTACACTTTTTAGTGAGAATGGTTGAGTGACAAAGTAGCTTGTTTTGTAGTATTTCTTTGCATTAAATATCTATGGAGTGTGTAACAACTTTGTTGATTCTTGAAAGTGAGTGTGAAATGACTTTTGATTGAGATTATTTTATACTAGTCATAATTTTCCTTAACATAGAATTTGTGTGCCGGTTTTGTAAAACTTATGGCTGCTCTGATCAATAATTAAGTGTCAAAGTGGATATTTCGCTTCAATTTAAAGGAAAAAGTGTTTCACCTAACAAGAAGATGGAAAAATAAGGCTAAAATTTCTAAAATATGTGAGCTAGCATTGATAGCTCATGATCAACATGACTAATGGATTATTGACCTTGGATTCTCCAAACAAATCACTGGTGATAAGAGAAAATTATTGAAACTATAGGAGTATGAGAAATACAATGTCATATTTCTAAATGATGTTGCAATCCGCATTAGAGACAATGGAACAGTCATGTTTGATAAAAAAACCAAGGCGCAAAATGAAATTTATGTTAATGGATTGAAACAAAATATTCTTATAATCATTTAGATGTTTGATAATGGGCATGATGTGATATTCATATCCAAGTATTGTGAAATAAGATATTCAAAATCTAGAAACCAGGAATGCAACAACCCATGGTGGATTTTCTATGTAAATAAAATAAGACCAATGCCATGGGACACATATTCCAAGTTGAATGTTGAGAAAAACATAGTGATGGGTACCACTGGTGATTAATTAATGGCTATGGAAATTGGAAAAGGAAAAGTGTCAATAATTGGCATTTAATTATGAAAAATAAAGGAAATAGGAGAAAAATAAGGTGAAAGGACCCAAATCTTAATGTTAAGGAAATTAGAGGAAAAATGAAGGAAAATGAAGAAAATAGAGGCCTCAATGATAAAAAGGTTTCAGAGAATCAGGTCATAGATTTTTTTTCAGTTTAGCTTTGATTTCTCATACTCTTGCACACTTAGAGCTTTCATGGAGCATTCTTGGAGCACTTGGATTTGAAGAAAGAAGGAAAAGGAAATTAGGGGAGTTCCAGGAAAAAATTCGATCAATAAGTATGGATGGATTGCTTGGTAGGTAACATGTTGCATGTGTGATGTTATTGATGATTTATGGATGCAGGGTATATGCATGTGATTTTCTGGTTATGTGTTGTCATTGGAATGGAGATTTTCCTAGAGTGAGAGTGGTTTTATCCTTGCCTTACCATTTATTGGATATCCATGGTGCTGTGGGATTTTCCATTGAGTTTTTTTTTTTTTTTCCTCTGATTCGTGCTCACATTCCTTATGGTTGTGGGTTGTAACAAAGGTTATGGATCCCTTGGTGGGTTTAGTTAGTCGTCCCTGGAGTTGGGTTGGAAAAATACTTTGGAGCCCTAGAAGATTGTGGGTTAAATTACTAGTTCCTTGATCTTTGAATAGCTTGGGTATAGATTGATCTAGTTGGTGTTAGTGATGTCCAACTATGGAGGTGGAATCATTATGGTTAAGGGTTAAGGTGGTTTGGAATTTGTAAGCCTTTGTTTCATTTATTTATTTATTATTCCATGAGATCCCACATTCACGCTTTGAAAATAACATGGGTGTGATTAGCTGAAAGAGAAATTTGGTTAAGACCAATCTATTGTCGGGTGGTATGCGAAAGTCCCTCACTTGGTTGGTATTTCATATGTTAATATGAGAAATTTCCTTATTGTGATATATGAACATTTGTAGCGATTATTTTGCTCATATTATGGTTGATTTACCTTGGTTTATATGCTCATTATTTATTGGCTATATGTTGGTTATTTGATGTGTATTATCTATGGCTCTTGTCATGAATTATTTAATTATTTATTGTTTGATGAATGTATGGACTAATAAGTGTTGTTACAACTATGTGGAGAGGGAATAGGGCCTTATTGGTGATTATCAGAAGAATATTAGACTATTGTGATCACATATGCATTCATGACCTGTAGGTTCCATGTTTTCCATGTGTTTGATGAAATTCCTGTTATGGAATAGGAATGTCTTAGGTCAATTATTTTTCAATTTTCCGATGAATTTTTTTTCATTATGTCATTTATCATCGTAATAATTAAAAGGAAGTTCTGGGAATTATTCTAGAGGCTGGCCTAGAAAATTTATTCAGATCTCATGACCACACCCTTTGAACTGGATATTTTTGGCTATAATCGCATGCAGGAAGTGTTGGGCATGTGGTTAGATACCTATATCCACACCCTAGCCTCTTCATGCATGTGGTTGTGGACTTAGGGTAGTGAAAAATAGTTGTTTCTTAGGGTTTGGTCACTTGGGGTGTTCCTTTGGCCCCTCAGTGTCCTATAGCCCCAAGAGATGTTGTTAGTTGTCAGTTTGTCGACCCCGCTTCCATAATTGGAGCTTCGATCTTGAGTCATTTCATATTACCTCTTCATATCATGTTTATCCTAACATGCCGGTTAAATTAGATAACTATGGAAGGGGTGGTTACAAGTTGGTATCAGAGCTTCCATGTCTAAAACTTGGAATGGATGGGAAGGATGTGATTGTTATACATGCATGTTAGTTGTCGATGTGTTTGTTATCCATGTATTGTGATGGTCGTTGTTGTGGTTTTTTGTTCTCATGAGGTTGATGTTGAGATGATTGATATGCTGATTTCATTATATATACATATGTTGTGCTAATCCATATTGACTATGCAGATGAGATGGCATCCTTGTAACTTCATTGAGGTATGTTGGATTATGTTTAGATTTTAGTTATCTGACATGGTATGTTTGTAGGAAGTAGAATATCATATATGGAAAGAAAGGTCCTTAAAATAAGACACTTTTTATTTTTTTCAGTGGCTTTCTGTGCTGGAGAATATCTCACTGAGTCATTTTTCATCACATTTCTTTCGACCAGAGCTGGGAAAAATCATACTCCAACGATTCCAACCACTTCCTGTGTGAAACATGCATGTTCTACGTGCATGTGGATAAATCCGGTGCATAGGTCCGCTACTCCTAAGACACCGATTGCATCGTACATATTTTCATGCGGTGAAATCACAGTGAGGAGACCCAAGAAACGTGCCACAGTGAGGATATAGTCTCGGACGCATGCAGTCACTGTGCAAACTGTTGAAATATTAAAGTCACCTGCCGTACCTTTGAGCAGAAGAAAGAGTACATAGAGGCAGAAACAAAGATTTGAGTGCACAACACTCTGTATTTAAGAGGAATGGAGAACTGTAAGGAGAAGAATTAAATGATGATGGGCTGCAACCAAGTATTGCAGAAGAGAATTAATTTCGATATAAGCGAAGTCATTTTTGCAGAGGAACAAAGATTTTTCCCGTAGATCTGAACTACAGAGGAACAGAGTTATTTAAAACATTCATGTCGGGCTTTAAAGCCCTCAACAACCAAATATGAAGAAAATTGACTAAAACAGGCGGAAGTCCCTTAATTTCTGAAAAGGGAGGACAAGTGGTCCCCACCACTTGAGCCCAAATCGCAGATCGCAGTTTATAAGTTTCAAGTGTCTTGCTGATGTGGATATTTGCGATGTGCGATCATCACACCATCGCAACATCGAAATGTCGCATAATCGCCCTCCACCCATGCTAGAGTTTCGTTGAAAGTTGCGATGTGCGATCGTCGTGCCCTCGCACGATCGCACAACCGCATGTCATATATTACCGCTGTTTATTGTTCCGCCATATATGTTGATCGCAGATATTGCGATCGACGCGCCATCGCGCCATCACATATCGAAAATATCTCAAATCACACTTTTTTTGTTTCGCCATATCGCACATCGCAAAATAGCCGACTGCGATGTGGTCCCCACTCGTACGTCGCGCTATGTTAAAGTTTTATTGTTGCGCAAAGTTTTTTTAATTTTGAAATTGTTTTTATTATTTTATGTATATTGTTCCCACCGTGCTATATAAAGGTGAAAAAGGCCCGAGTGCCGCAACGCAATGTATTGTATTCTTGTTTAACTTTTTGCACAGCAGTGCGTGTGAGAAGAGAAGAAAACACAGCAGTGTTGGTTTACGAGACAGAGAGTATTGTTCTGATAGAACGGAGAGTTGTTTTAGAGCATTGCGTCTGTAGCAGTCTTATTTTGTGAATCCCTCCATTGAGGAAGAAATTTGTAATAGTTTAAAAAAAAAAAAAGGTTCTGTTAATGAAATAGAAGAAAGCATTTTCATGCCTTCTCTGTCTGCAAGCAATTTTAGTTTTTAACTTCTCTGTGTTGTAGAGGGGAGTTAATTCTCTCCATTTCTATTGTTTGGAATTTTCAATATTCCAACATAGTATCGGAGCTAGTTCAGGCTCTTTGAAGGTTTCAAAGAAGCTGAAGAAGAAGAAGACTTGTTGCAGCGTTTTCTCCAGAAGTGTGAAAGCCCAACAAAGGTCAAAGTTCAGGTATTTCTCAAAGATAACAGAATTGTTGTTTTGTTTTAAAAGGGAGTTTTTCCTTTCAGAAAAAGGAAAGACAGTTTGTTTAATTTCAGAGTTCAGTTCAAGAGCAATGGCTGGACCAAGTACAGGAATGAACATTGGAAATGTTCAACTTCCACAATTTAATGGAAAGAACTATGATTATTGGGCCATTACCATGAGAGCCCTGTTTGTCTCACAAGACTTATGGGAACTTGTAGAAGATGGTTTTTTTGAACCAGCTGATGAGCAGGCTTTTAATGCCTTGACTCAAGTAGAGAAGGACATATTGAAGAGAAATAGGAAGAAAGATGCTAAAGCTCTCTTCTTATTGTATCAAGCTGTAAATGAGAGTGTGTTTCCAAGGATAGAAGCAGCCCAGAAATCCAAGGAGGCATGGGAAACTATGAAAGTAGCCTATCAAGGTATGGAGAAGGTTAAAAAAACAAAACTTCAATTGCTGAGAAGAGATTTTGAAACTCTTTGCATGAAAGTGTCAGACACTGTAGAAAATTTTCTTACACATGTGATTGGGATTGTAAATCAGATAAGATCCCATGGAGAAAATCTAGAAGATAGAAAGAATTGTGGAGAAACTTTTGAGAAGCTTACCCTCAAATTTTGATGTTATTGTTACCACCATAGAAGAGACCAAAGATCTCTCACAGTTCACGGTAGATGAACTTCATGCCTCACTAATAACTCATGAACAGAGATTGAGTAGAGATGAAACCTCATCTCTTGAGCACGCCTTCCAGACCCAAATTCCTTCAGGAAGAGGAAGAGGTCAAGGTAAAGGAAGAGGAAGAGGCAGAAGCCAGAACATAGGTGGAAGGAATAGCCCTTCACATTCATATGGAAGGAGAAACAATCAGAGTCAGAGCCATGGCCAATGCAACAGACAGCAAGGTGGACATCAACACCAACATGCTCATGGACAAAGGTATGACAAATCCAATGTCCAATGTCATTATTGCAAAAAATTTGGGCACTATGCCAATGAATGTAGAAAGAAGCAAAATGACATGAAAAATAGGTAGAATGCTAATATAGCAAGAGAGGAAAAGAACCCAAGTAATGTGTTGTTAACATGTAATGTAGCACAAGACAGAGAAGATGATGTTTGGTTCTTAGATTCAGGATGTAGTAATCACATGACTGGAAACAAAGCAATGTTTTCCAGTCTAGATGAAGATGTAAAATTTGAAGTGACCACAGGGACTGACACTAAGATCTCTGTCAAAGGAAAAGGCAGAGTTAGTATTCGAGCAAAAAATGGGGAGCAGAAATTTGTCCCTGATGTGTATTATGTTCCAGGTCTGAAATGTAATCTTTTGAGCGTTGGGAAGCTCATAAACAAAGGTTACAATGTAATTTTTAAGGATGATGTGTGCACAATAAAAGATATACCTCCAAGCAAGAAGATCATTGCTGAAATTCAAATGACCAGCAATAGAATGTTTCCGCTCAAGCTCAATATTGACTTGAAGGGAAAAGGAAATAATGTAGTAGTTGTAACACTAGAAGCCTTCCAGAAGGAAGAAAAAGATGAAAATTGGTTATGGCACCTGAGATTTGGACATCTCAATTTCGGAGGATTAAATTTGCTACACAGAAAAGGAATGGTAAGAGGTTTACCATTGATTGAAAAGCCTGACAGCCTATGTGAAGGCTGCATCTTGGGAAAGCAACACAGAGAAAATTTTCCTTCAGGGAAAAGCATAAGGGCGAAAGCACCTTTGGAGATAATCCACTCAGATTTGTGTGGTCTGATGCAAACAACATTAGTTTCAAGAAGAAATTACATGCTGACCTTCATAGATGATTTCACAAGAAAAGTGTGGGTTTATTTTCTGAAATATAAGAGTGAAGTTTTTCAAAACTTTTGCCACTTGAAAGCTCTTGTAGAGAAACAGAGTGGGCTGCACATTAAAGTTCTTAGAACTGATAGAGAAGGAGAATATATCTCAAAGGAATTTATGCATTTCTGCAGAGAGAACGGCATACACAAGTAGTTTACCACAAGGTACACACCGCAACATAATGGAGTTGCTGAACAAAATAATCGAACCATAATGGAAATGGTGAGAAGTATGCTAAAGGAAAAACACTTGCCGAATGAGTATTGGGCAGAAGCAACAAAATGTGCTGCGTATATTTTAAATAGATGCCCTACAAAAGCTGTGATGAACAAAGTTCCAGAAGAAGCGTGGAGTGGCAGAAAACAAGGAGTCACCCACATGAGAGTTTTTGGATGTGTGGCATATGCACACATTCCAAACAAGTTGAGAAAGAAGTTGGACAGTAAGGGGGAGAAGTTCATTTTCCTTGGATATTGTGAGGATTACAAAGGATACAGATTGTATAACCCATCCACAAAGAAGTTTATAATAAGCAGAGATGTGAAATTTATTGAAGAGGAAGCATGGGATGGAAGCATTGAGAAAACAGTCAATGTTAAAAACTGTTTGTCTCATGATGAAGATGAAGGAGATGTAGTTGAAATTAACAACCCATCCACTGAACAACCTCCACCAACACAGGGACAGCAAGGGATGCCTCAAGCGGCAGCGAGAACACCCTTGAGAAATAGCGAGAGTGCATCTCCGTGCACACCACGTGGAGCAGAATTGAGTGCTTCATCAAGCATGTCTACACCAAGTGAAAGTGGAACAAGATTCATAAGTATTAGAGAAATCTATGAGCAGGGAGCAGCAAATGAAGGTATGAATTCCTTATTTGCTTTTTATTGTCAAGTTGATGATCCTATTCATTTTGAAGATGCTATTAAAGATAGAAAATGGATAGAAGCTATGGATGATGAAATTAATGCCATAGAGAAGAACAAAACATGGGAGTTGGTTGATCTCCCAGAAGGTAAGGAAGTCATTGGTGTTAAATGGGTCTATAAGACCAAAAGCAATGCTGAGGGAAAAATAGAAAGACACAAGGCCAGACTTGTTGTCAAAGGATACAAGCAGAAGCAAGGAATTGATTATGAAGAAACTTTGCACTAGTTGCAAGAATGGAGACTGTAAGAGCAGTGCTATCCATAGCAGCACAAAACAAATGGAAAGTATACCAGATGGATGTAAAATCTTCATTTTTAAATGGAGTTTTAATGGAAGAGGTATATGTGGAACAACCTCTCGGATATGAGAAGAAAGGCCAAGAGCATAAGGTCTGCAAATTGAAGAAAGCTCTTTATGGGCTGAAGCAAGCTCCAAGAGCATGGTACAGTAGGATAGATTCCTATCTACAAGAAAATGGATTTGAAAAGTTTGAGGGAGAACCCACCCTCTACATCAAATAAAAGGATGGTAAAATGCTCATTTTTGTTTTATATTTTGATGATTTAATATTTACTGGTAATGATTATTACCTTGTTGAAAATTTTAAAACAGTCACAAAAGATGAATTTGAAATGACTGACATGGGTCTGTTGAGATACTTCTTGGGAATAGAATTAGAACAAAATGAGAAAGGGATTTTTATTTCTCAAGCAAAGTATGTGAATCAAGTTTTAGAAAGATTTAATATGCAGGAGTGCAAAGCTGCAATTACTCCCACAGTAATGGGATTGAAGTTGAGTAAAGATGACAGCAGCAAGGATGTTGATCCAAGTTTGTATAAAAGCATAGTTGGCAGCCTCATGTATTTGACTGCAACTAGGCCGGATATTATGCATGCTGTTATTTTAATTTCCAGATTTATGGAGAAGCCAAAAGAAGCACATTGGCAAGCAGCGAAAAGAATTCTGAGATATGTTAAAGGTACAAGAAGATTTGGAATTTTATATACTACTTCAGAAAATTCAGAGTTAGTTGGATACACTGACAGTGATTGGGCTGGAAGTGTAGATGATCGGAAGAGCACTTCCGGTTATGTTTTTCATATGGGGTCAGGAGCCATTTCATTGGCTTCTAAGAAACAACCGATTGTAGCATTATCTACAACAGAAGAAAATTATCTGGCAGCTACAGCAACAACGTGTCAATCAGTTTGGATGAGAAGAATGTTGAGAAGTCTATGTCAAGAACAGGTAAAAGGAACTGTGATTTATTGTGACAATAGCTCAGCTATTGCATTTTCAAAGAATTATGTGATTCATAAAAGAACAAAGTACATAGACACAAAGTTTCATTATATCAGAGAATTAGTAAACAATGGAGAAATTGTTTTACAACATTGTAAAATAGAGGAACAATATGCAGATATCTTAACTAAACCATTGGGGTAGAAGACATTTGATTTTTTAAGAAAATGCTTAGGTATGACAGATAACCCAACAGCTGACTTTAAGGGGGAGTGTTGAAATATTAAAGTCACCTGCTGTACCTTTGAGCAGAAGAAAGAGTACACAAAGGAAACAAAAAAGATTTGAGTGCACAACACTCTGTATTTAAGAGGAATGGAGAACTGTAAGGAGAAGAATTAAATGATGATGGGCCACAACCAAGTATTGCAGAAGAGAATTAATTTTCATATAAGCGAAGTCATTTTTGCAGAGGAACAAAGATTTTTCTCGTAGATCTGAACTACGGAGGAACAGAGTTACTTAAAACAGTCATGTCAGGCTTTAAAGCCCTCAACAACCAAATATGAAGAAAATTGACTAAAACAAGCGGAAGTCCCTTAATTTCTGAAAAGAGAGGATAAGCGGTCCCCACCACTTGAGCGCAAATCGCAGATCGCAGTTTATAAGTTTCAAGTGTCTTGTTGATGTGGATGTTTGCGATGTGCGATCATCGCACCATCGCAACATCGCAATGTCGCATAATCGCCCTCCACCCATGCTAGAGTTTCGTTGAAAGTTGTGATGTGCGATCATCACGCCATCGCACGATCGCACAACCGCATGTCATATATTACCGCTATTAATTTTTCTACCATATATGTTGATCACAGATATTGCGATCGACGCACCATCGCGCCATCGCATATCGCAAATATCTCAAATCACACTTTTGTTTGTTTCGCCATATCGCACATCGCAAAATAGCTGACTGCGATGTGGTCCCCACTCGTACGTCGCGCTATGTTAAAGTTTTATTGTTGCGCAAAGTTTTTTTTTCTTTTGAAATTGTTTTTATTATTTTATGCATATTGTTGCCACCACGCTATATAAAGGTGAAAAAGGCCCGAGTGCCGCAACGCAATGTATTGTATTCTTTTTTAACTTTTTGCACAACAGTGCATGTGAGAAGATAAGAAAACACAACAGTGTTGGTTTACGAGACAGAGAGTATTGTTCTGATAGAATGGAGAGTTATTTTAGAGCACTGCGTCTGTAGTAGTCTTATTTTGTGAATCCCTCCATTGAGGAAGAAATTTGTAATAGTTAAAAAAAAAAAAAAAGGTTCTGTTAATGAAATAGAAGAAAGAATTTTCATGCCTTCTCTATCTACAAGCAATTTTAGTTTTTAACTTCTCTGTGTTGTAGAGGGGAGTTAATTCTCTCCATTTCTATTGTTTGGAATTTTCAATATTCCAACAAAAACTACAATGAGGAGACCCAAAAGACATGCCACAACGAGGATACAGTCTCGGACGCATGCATGCAGTCACAGTGCAAATTACAATGAGACCGAAAAATATGTGCCACATCGAGGATATAGTGTTGGAAGCATGCAGTCACATAATGGAAAGCAAAAACCATAGGATATGTGACTTTGTCGATGATGGAACCCTTGAATCTCGAATCTCGTGCAGACATGTGACTTTTAACAGGAACAACTTTGCACCATTGCAGTGGCTCCTCAAAGAACTCAGATTCAATGCTCAACGAATCAATGATCGTTCCAAAAAAACAGATCTGAGAAAAATGAACCATGCACATACTAAATGAACCATGCACATACTATTTAATTGATCACTCCATGCAAATCCAAGATCTCTATCATCATTGGCTCTAATACCACATTAGAAATTAGAAAGATCAAAGAGATTGATACACAAAACATATTTTCCATGTCTTATTAATTGCAACAATAACAAATATATAAAACATAACACACTAACTTGGACATGATTAGATGACTATCACAACTCACACAGAAAAATAATTACTTCAAAATTAACGCCTAAAGACTCATGATGACAACCACACATAATGATATCAAATATATACATAAAAAAAATAATTATATCACATAAAAGCATTACTTCCAACCAAAATCAAGCCATTGTAGTAATTCAAGACATAACAATGACATCTTGGAAGGACCCGCACTTGCAAGACTTCATTATCCAACCTGGTATAATGGTGTCAAATATATACATAGGAAAAATAACTATTGTTTAATGGCAGATTGATTAGTATTATTAATATCATGCATCCAAACGAATAATATGTGATGATCGGATGGAAACCCCCGCCCTCTCATCTTTGGTCGACATCCTCATACACGATTCAAGGTGATTAATGGAAAATGTCAAAGACGACTGCAACCTATTTGGAAGATGTGGCTTATGGACTTCGCCGGGCCACCCAAAGCCATTCGGGGTCTTGGGTATTTCAATGCCAATATAAGATATTATTAATTCTGCTCTTCCACATGAGGTTCCTTGGTCATTCATCTGCTTCTGGCTGTGCAGTCTCTAGAGCTTGTAGAACCATGATTTTTCTCCGAATTTAGATTGTCGTGGATCTCTGAAGGGATTGGACCCGAGATTGTAACCGAAATCTGAGGAAATTTAGCCGATTCCAAAACTATGCGGGAATTGTATGATTGCTCCGAATTTATATTGTGATTGATTTCTGAAGTGATTGGTTAATCTGGGATCGTAACCAAAATCTGCAGCAATCTAGTTGGTTCCAAAACTGGATGTGCACCGATTCTACAGAGGGGACAAGTGGAATGAGAAAGAAACCACATGTCAATACACTCAACATGAAAAATATGCTCGCAATTGGGCAGAATCTGGCCTTTCGCATTCTCCTCCAACTCGCACAGACGGACCGCGCACTCCAGCCCATCTCTGAAATTCATCGTTTTATAGATAAACATTGGGAGAGTCTCTATCACCGTAGATTCCAACCCCACGTTCCTCAGAGTCGCTGGTTCTTCACCTGTAAAATGAAACCGACGACGCATAGAAGTCGATCTCCTTCTAGGAAATCTAGCAGAATGCCTCCTAAACAATCTGGCATAAGCGTGCAGCAAAATGACGAACCAAACCAGAAGAAGAAGCAATATTATGGTTGATATCATAATTGTGACTTTGATGACATGTCTAAATTCAGCATAAATGTCCGAACTCATGGCTGAATCTGTTGAAAATATTAAAGTCACCTGGGTACCTTGTGCAAGTAGAAACAGAGTACAAAGGAGTAAAGGATATTGCATGCACATCACTGTGCATTCAAGAGGAATTAAATGTTGATGGGCCGCAGCCACCATTGCAGAGATGGATTTATGTTTGTATGGGCGTAGCCAAATTTGCAGAAAAAATGAATACTTTCGTGGTTAAACCACGCAACAATAGAGTTTTATTAAAGAGAAGTCATTTTGGGCTTTTAAGTCCTCAACAACCACAAACAGAAGTTTTGTTTAAATGCGTCAAAGATTTTTTTATTTGGTCCATGTCATCTGTGGTCCCCACCACTTCACTGCCAATCGCAAATCGCAGCAGCCGAGTGTTTAAGTGTCTTGTTGATATGGAGGAGTTCCGATGCGATGTGATGTTTCCAATCGCACATCGCACATTGCAAAGGAACGAGGTATTTTCCGCCTTCCGAAATGTGTTACTGCCAATTGAAAGTTTGTGATGCAATGCGATGTGGTCCCACCACAATCGCTCATCACAATTGTTTGTCGCAAGAGTTCTCCACCCATCGGATGTTTTAAACTGCCGATGGTGCGATGCGATGTGGTCCCTACCACAATCGCTAATCGCACATCGCAAATCTCCTATTTCCATCTGCCCAGATCGCAGGCTCATTGTAATTCTTGCGATGCGACGTGGTCCCACCACAATCGCACATTTCTCATTGCTTCATCGCAATCACAAAGTCCAAGGTCCGCTACACCATAGTTCCATCAATTGTCGATGTCACAATCGTAACATCACAAATTTGTTATTCAACTCATCCGCCGATCGCCGAACACCGATTGCGATGTGGGCTCCACTCACATATTGCGCAAAAGAAATTTTAGTTTAAAATTTTTTTGTTTATTTTTTTGTTTTATGTTTTCATTTCTTCGTGCCATATAAAAAGAATGAAAGGCCCGTTGTTATTGTATTATGTAATGTTGTATTGATGTGTAAGCCCCCAGGAAGAGAAAACACAGTGAAGCATAACAGAGCATTGTTTTGTGTGTTTTAAGAGATAGAGAAGATTAGTGAGCACTGCGTCTGTAGCAGTCAGTCCAATTTTTGTAAATCCCTTAGAGGAGGAAGAAATCTATCATTTTGTAATAGTTTTAGTTCTGTTAATGAAATAGAAAGCTATTTTATGCCATCTCTGTCCAGGAGTAAGCAAATTTAATTTTATTCTCTGTGTTCGAAGGAGAGTATTATTCTCTTAGTCATTTTTTTAGAATTATCAGAAATTCCAACATGGTATCAGAGCTTATCCAGTCTCTTTGAAGGTTTCAAAGAAGCTGAAGGAAGAAAAAGATTGTTGCAGCAGTTCTCTAGCAGCGTGAAGGCTCAACAGAAGTTAGAGTCCAGGTATTTCTCAAAAAAAGAAGAGTTGTTTTTTTTAAAAGAATAGTCCTCAGAGATAGAGTTTGTCTTCCAAAGAAGGAAAAATAGTTTGCTTGAAAAACATAGTCAAGTTTAGTTCAGAGTTTAGTTTATAAGCAATGGCTAGACCAAGCACTAGTATGAGTATTGGAAATACTCAGCTTCCACAATTTAATGGGAAGAACTATCATTATTGGGCCATTACCATGAGAGCCCTATTTTCCTCACAAGACTTATGGGAATTTGTTGAAGATGGTTTTGATGAACCAGTTGATGAGGAGGCCTTTAATGCCTTAACAGAAATAGAGAAGGATTTATTGAAGAGTAATAGGAATAAAGACTCTAAATCCCTCTTCTATCTCTATCAAGCAGTTAATGAGAGTGTGTTTCCAAGGATAGCAGTAGCTAAGAAATTTAAGGATGCATGGGATACCCTAAGAATAGCCTATCAAGGTATGGAGAAAGTGAAGACAACAAAACTACAATTGTTGAGGAGATATTTTGAAACTCTCTGTATGAAAGAGTTTGATAACATAGACTCATTCTTCACACATGTGATTGGAATGGTCACACAAATAAGGTCAGATGGAGAAACACTCAAAAAAATAAGGATTGTGGAGAAACTATTGAGGAGCCTACCCTCAAGGTTTGATGTTATTGTTACCACCATAGAAGAGACAAAGGATCTCTCAAAGTTAACAGTAGATGAACTTCATGCATCATTGATGACTCATGAACAAAGATTGGAAAGATTAGTAAACCCATCTCTAGAGCATGCCTTCAAGACCCAGATGTCTTTTGGAAGAGGAATAGGTCAAGGAAGAGGAAGAGGAAGAGGAAAAAGCCAAAACAAAGGAGGAAGGAACAACCCTTCACATTCACATGGAAGGATCAACAATCAGAATCAAAGCCACGGCCAAAGCAGTAGCCAACAAGGTGGACACCAACATTCTCATGGACAAAGGTATGAAAAATTCAATGTCCAATGTCATTATTGCAAAAAATATGGGCACTATGCTAATGAGTGTAGGAAAAAGAAAAATGACATGAATAATAGGCAGAATGCTAATGTAGCAAGAGAAGAAAAGAACCCAAGGAATGTGATGTTAACATGTAATGTAGCACAAGATAGACAAGATGATGTATGGTTCTTAGATTCAGGCTGCAGTAATCACATGATTGGAAACATAGAAATGTTTGTCAATCTTGATGAAGAAGTTAAATCAGAAGTAACCACAGGAACTGATACTAAGATTTCTGTCAAGGGAAAAGGCAGAGTTAGTATCCATGCAAGAAATGGTGAGTAGAAATTTGTACCAGACATGTACTATGTTCCTGGTTTGAAATGTAATCTTTTGAGCTTTGGGCAACTCGTAAACAAGGGTTACAATGTACTCTTTAAGAATGATGTGTGCACAATAATGGATATACTTCCAAGCGAGAAGATTATTGCTGAAATACAAATGACCAGCAATAGAATGTTTCCACTCAAGCTCAATACCGACTTGAAGGGAAAAGGAAAGAATGTAGCTGCTGTAACTCAAGAGGTCTTTCAGAAGGAAGTGAAAGATGATAACTGGTTATGGCACTTGAGATTTGGACATCTCAATTTCGGAGGTCTGAATTTGTTGCCCAGAAAAGGAATGGCAAGAGGTCTACCATTGATTGAAAAAATGGACAGCCTATGTGAAGGCTGCATCTTGGGAAAACAACAAAGAGAAAACTTTCCATCAGGAAAGAGCATAAGGGAAAAAGTACCCTTAGAAGTTATCCATTCATATTTGTGTGGGCCGATGCAAACAACATCAGTTTCAGGCAACAATTACATGCTGACCTTCATTGATGATTTCACAAGGAAATTATGGGTTTATTTTCTGAAATATAAAAGTGAAGTCTTTGAAAAAAATTTCCACTTTAAATCTCTTGTAGAGAAATAGAGTTGGCAACATATCAAAGTTCTTAGAATAGACAGAGGAGTTGAGTACATCTCAAAATAATTTCTACGTTTTTGCAGAGAGAATGGCATACACAAACAGTTTACTACAAGATACACACCGCAGTAAAATGGAGTTGCTGAAAGGGAGAATCGAACAATAATGGAAATGGTGAGAAGTATGCTAAAGGCAAAACATTCTCCAAATGAGTATTGGGAAGAAGCTTCAAATTGTGCAACATACATCTTCAATAGACGCCCAACAAAATCTTTAATGAACAGAGTTCCAGAAGAAGCATGTAGTGGCAAAAAACAGGGAGTCACCCACATGAGAGTTTTTGGGTGTGTGGCTTATGCATACATTCCAGATCAGTTGGGGAAGAAGTTGGATAGTAAGGGGGAGAAGTGCGGATATTGTGAAGATTCCAAAGGATATAGATTGTATAACCCATCCACAGAGAAGTTTACTATAAGCAGAGATGTGAAATTCATTGAAGAGGAAGCATGGGATGGAAGCATTGAGAAAACAATCAATGTTAAAAGTTGTTTATCTCATGATGAAGATGAGGAATATGTGGCTGAAAATAATACCTCATCAGTAGCACAACCTCCACCAACACAAGAACATAAGGGACACCTCAAGCAGAAGTAAGAACACCCTTGAGAAGAAATGAGAGTGCTTATCCAAACACACCACATGTAGCATATTTGAGTGCTTCTTTAAGCACAAGTAAACCAAATGAAAGAGGAACAAGATTCAGAAATATTAATGAAATTTATGAGCAAGAGACATCAAATGAAGGTATGAACTCCTTATTTGATTTGTATTGTCATGTTGATGATCCTATTCATTTTGAAGAAGCTATTAAAGATAAGAAATGGATAGATGCTATGGATGATGAAATTAATGACATAGAGAAGAATAAAACATGGGAGTTGGTTGATCTCTCAAAAGGTAAAGAAGTCATTGGAGTAAAATGGGTCTACAAGACCAAAAGTAATGTTGAAGGTAAGATTGAAAGAGACAAGGCCAAACTTGTTGTCAAAGGATATAAGCAGCAGCATGGAAGAGACTATGAAGAAACTTTTGCACCAGTTGCAAGAATGGAAACCGTGAGAGCAGTGTTGTCCATAGCAGCACAAAATAAATGGAAGGTTTACCAAATGGATGTAAAATCAAAATTCCTAAATGGAGTATTAACGGAAAAGGTTTATGTTGAACAACCTATAGGTTATGAGAAAGAAGGCCAGGAACACAAAGTGTGCAGATTGAAGAAAGCTCTTTATGGGCTGAAGCAAGCACCAAGTGCATGGTACAGTAGGATAGATTCCTATCTACTGGAAAATGGGTTTGAAAAATGTGAAGGAGAACCCACATTATACATCAAAGAAAAAGATGGTAAGATGCTCATTGTTGTGTTATATGTTGATGATGTGATATTCACAGGTAATGATGATTATCTCATTGAAAATTTTAAAACAATCATGAAAGATGAATTTGAATTGACTGACATGGGATTGTTGAGATACTTCTTAGGAATAGAAGTAGAACAGAATGTAAATGGGATTTTTATATCACAAGAAAAATATGTTAATTAAGTTTTAGAAATATTTAATATGCAGGAGTGCAAGGCAACAATAACTCCCACAGTAATGGGATTGAAGTTGAGTAAAGATGACAACAACAAGGATTTTGATCCTAGTTTGTATAAAAGCATAGTTGGCAGCCTCATGTATTTGACTGCAACTAGGCCAGATATTATGCATGCTGTTAGTTTTATTTCCATATTTATGGAGAGGCCAAAAGAAGCACATTGGCAAGCAACAAAGAGAATTCTGAGGTATGTGAAAGGAACTAAGAGGTATGGGATTTTATATACTACTTCAGAAAATTTTGAGTTAATTGGTTACACTGATAGTGATTGGGCTAGAAGTGTAGATGACCAGAAAAGTACTTCTGGTTATGTTTTTCATATGGGTTCAGGAGCCATTTCATGGGCTTCTAAGAAACAACCTATTGTAGCATTATCTACAGCAGAGGCTGAGTATGTGGTAGCTACAGCAGCAGCGTGTCAAGCAGTTTGGATGAGAAGGATGTTGAGGAATTTGTGTCAAGAACATGTAAAGGGCACAGTGATATGTTGTGACAATAGCTCAGCTATTTTATTATCAAATAATTATGTGTTTCACAAGAGAACGAAACACATCGATGCCAATTTTCACTATATCAGAGAATTGATGAATAATGGAGAAATTGTTTTACAGCATTGTAGAACAGAGGAGCAGTTTGCAGACATATTGAGAAAGCCATTGGGGCAGAAGAGTTTTGAATATTTAAGAAAATTCTTGGGTATCACTGATAACCCAGCAATTGAATTTAAGGGGGAGTGTTGAAAATATTAAAGTCACCTACGTACCCTGTGCAGTTAGAAATAGAGTACAAAGGAGCAGAGGATATTGCATGCACAACACTGTACATTCAAGAGGAATTAAATGTTGATGGGCCACAACCACCATTACAGAGATGAATTTATGTTTGTATGGGCGTAGCCAAATTTGCAGAGAAAATGAAAACTTTCATGGTTAAACCATGCAATGACAGAGTTTTATTAAAGAGAAACCATTTCAGGCTTTTAAGCCCTCAACAACCACAAACAAAAGTTTTGTGTAAACACGCTAAAGATTTTTTTATTTGGGCCACGTCATCTATGGTCTCCACCACTTCATCGCCAATTGCAAATTGTAGCAGCCGAGTGTTTAAGTGTCTTGTTGATATGAAGGAGTTCCGATGTGATGCGATGTTTCCGATCGCACATCGCACATCGCAAAGGAACGATTTATTTCCCACCTTCCGAAATGTGTTACCACTGATTAAAATTTTGCGATGCGATGCGATGTGGTCCCACCATAATTTCTCATCGCAATCACTCGTCGCAAGAGTTCTCCGCCCATCCGATGTTTTAAACTGCAGATGGTGCGATGCGATGTGGTCCCTACCATAATCGCTAATCGCACATCGCAAATATCCTATATCTCCATCTGCCTAGATCGCAGGCTCATTGTAATTCTTGTGATGCGATGTGGTCCCACCACAATCGCAATCGAAACATCGCACATTTCTCATCACTTCATCGCAATCGCAAAGTCCAAGGTCCACTACACCATAGTTCCACCGATCGCCAATGTCGCAATCGCAACATCGCAAATTTGTTATTCAACTCATCCACCGATCGCCGAACGCCGATTGCGATGTGGGCTCCACTCGCATATCGCGCAAAACAAATTTTAGTTTAAATTTTTTTTGTTTATTTCTTTGTTTTATATTTTCATTATGTCGTGCCATATAAAAAGAATGAAAGACCTGTAGTTATTGTATTATTTAATGTTGTATTGTTGTGTAAGCCCGCAGGCAGAGAAAACATAGTGAAGCATAATAGAGCATTGTTATGTGCATTTTGAGAGATAGAGAAGATTAGTGAGCACTGCGTCTGTAGCAGTCAGTCCAGTTTTTGTAAATCCCTTAGAGGAGGAAGAAATCTATCATTTTGTAATAGTTTTAGTTCTATTAATGAAATAGAAAGCTATTTTATGCCATCTCTGTCCAACAGTAAGCAAATTTAATTTTATTCTCTGTGTCCGAAGGAGACTATGATTCTCTCAGTCATTGTTCTGGAATTATCAAATATTCCAACATAATCCTCAAAGTGGCCTCTCCTACATGAAATTGAAGCCATGGGAGACTCTTTTTGAAATTGCATTGGTCTGGGTGAGGGTAGCCAAACTACACCTAGCCCACCCAATTACTATAACTGCATACCGATAATGCTGCTTCACATACTATGTGCATGGTACTCAAAATCACAATTCCTACCAATCAGCAGTACCTCCTATCAATCGAAAAATGACATGAAAATGCTTCAAGGTATCGTTACAGACCCCTCGGACTGATTCTTGATTTTAGAATACTCGACTTATGCCAAACCGTATGGAAGGGAGCAATGATGTGAGGCTGGTCACGAATCAGATCATCGGATCTGTTGCCATACAAATTCCTAAACACAAATCGGGTTTCCTCCTGTCGAGTTTAGATTCAAGGGAAACGTGACTACCTACAAGTGCATGTAATATTTTTATAACATTAAATAACCAATTTAGCCGCTTCCATTTCATTGTTCACTTTGCTACATGTGAAATCTCACCTTTAAGATTGCGTAGGAGCACTTCTTTGTGTATTTAAACAACTCTCTATGTATTTTTCCTATTTAGTCATATGCATGTATTTTTATTTTAGTTATATGTTTGGCTTATGTTGGTTTCATCATCATCGGCAGAATTCTTCACGTTTTGAGGTAGTTGTACTCTATTCACGCTTAGTTGTATTTGAATCACATTATGAGTGAAGTCAACCCATAAAATAGTTAAGTGCATGCACCCTAATTCTATAGTTAATTTAGAGTATGCATGAGTTGACTTCAGTATAATTTTCTTCACGTTTTGAGGTAGTTGTACTCCATTCACTCTTAGTTGTATTTGAATCACATTATGAGTGGAGTCAAGCAATAAATAGATAACTGCGTGCACCCTAATTCTGTAGTTAATTTAGAGTAGGCATGAGTTGACTTCAGTATAATTTTATTTATATAGGTTGATTCTTTTTTATTATCTTTGGGATTTTATTGCTTTAGT
The DNA here is from genome assembly GCA_034641835.2 of Pinus albicaulis. Taxonomy (NCBI): domain Eukaryota; kingdom Viridiplantae; phylum Streptophyta; class Pinopsida; order Pinales; family Pinaceae; genus Pinus; species Pinus albicaulis. The sequence goes on from CM076573.1 coordinate 445,350,113, forward strand.
TGATTAGTGAATTAATTTATTTATCTAGTTATCTACACCTATATTAAAGAGATGTTATTTATGCACTATGCCATCCAACGAAGGTGCATGTCTCTATAAAGGCTATATATCATTGTACTATATTTCACTCTTTTTTTTTTTGCCAATTTGGTAGTGCCTTGCTATTTTTTATTTATATTCTGAAAGCAGGTTACAATAGATAGAAGTTTTGTGACCTCAACTTGCCTAGAGGAAACCAGGTCTGTTGGCCACCTTATTGCGTTAAAAGCCATCCAAAATTGAAAATGTTTCATTCTTCTATTTGCCGCATTAGTTAGTTCACTATTTAAACTATTTACAAGGTAATAGTTTGAAACGAAAGCCCTGTCCAAAAAAACAAAATTCATATGCAGAATTAAACTGAAATCCTATCCATTTGATGTTTCTACTGGATTTGGGTCCTTTGCTGTAGAACCTGGCATGTATTCTTGCTGCAGCTGTTGGATTTGATTCTCAATTCGTTCAACACGATCTTCAATTCTCCCAATACAGTCGGTCAATTGGTACTGAGTGACCTTGATATGTTGAATCTGAATATCAATGTCCTGCAATAATTCCAACATTTTTGGTTCTTGCTTCTCTCTGCATGGATGAATACTCTAAATAGCCTTAGCTAAAAGGAATTTCATAGTCCAATAAGTATGGATTGTTTGATTGAAGAATGAGAGGCGACCTCGAGTGTTCCCAGGATCTGAAACGAAGTATATAATTTCTGCCTCTACTTCAATGTCTTCCTCATTGCTATGGGTTTCTCTTTCCCAACCATGAATTTCCTTTCTGACTTGAGATGAATTTCCAAGGGAGTATACTGACGAGAGATTTAATAGGACCTCTTGCTTTTTCTTCTTGCCTCTTTTCTTGTTCTCAGCTTCAAGTTTTATCATATTCTATTTCCCTTTTTCTTTAGTTTGGGCCACTGTTTGTCTCGTTTGCCTCTTAACCATTATGTTGAGCTGATTAATAATAAGACTGAGCTCTGGATTGAGAAAATAAGAAAAAAGGATAATAATTAAACTTTCTATCTTGTGACCATGAACATCATTTGGACGGTTATGATTCTCCTCTTGACTTAATAGAGATGGAAGATGAGAAATGTTATCAGCCTTGACAATAGCATGTATATAAAGCAAAACCCATAAATGACAAAAATTCCAGTCAATAAGAAAAGGCCAACAAACAACAAGGGAAAGTTTATGAGAGAGGCAATATTTCAACCTAAGATCCTGAACAACTAAAAGACCTTGATGGAGTAACAGGGTAGAGTCCAGGCAGACCGACATCAGAATACTCTGCCTCCTATCAACACTTACTTTCAAAAGAAGAGATGACCAGAGATCATAGAACAACCCAAAAGTAAACATAATATCCTGCCTCCTGCTAAGGGAATAATATACATGACAAAAAAATAAAGATTCCAACCCAGAGGCCTGCATGAGATCACAATTTTCCTTTCTTCCACTTTTGAACCTCAAATATCTGACGGAGTGAACACAACAACTCTTGACTAGACGATAATAACTCTTCACAGACAAGCCGAAATTGGAAATAATCTGCCTAGCATGACAAGGATCTCTAAAAAAAGGCTCAAATGCCTTCAAAGGATTAAGCTCAAAACAATTTATTAAAAGCCATGTTTTACTCACAGATTCTTCCCTAACCTGATACATTTCAATACTACCACTAAAGAACATAAGATTGAAATCGAGAAGAACATACCCCAACAATAAAACGATCCTGCTGCAGATTGTGGATGCTCTAGTCCTCACCCGCCTCAATTCGCTGGCTTTCACAGAGGAAATATTTGTTTTAAAAACAACTTGGACCACTTAAACCCAACCTTCGAATGGATTTTACTTCCTATTTTTGACAACATAGGCTAGCTTAACAGATTTGTGATCATTCCCTTATCCTCCGCATGCCTCCATAATCGTATGCTGGACGGATTAAACATTCCTAATTAATGCGCATGAAAGGATTTTTCCACTTGCATTATACGTTTGCCGGAAGCCTCGTTCTTTGAGCACCCCGATCGAGGATCTCATGACCCAATAGATCTTTGTCAATAATTATCTGGAGAGATTGTAGTTCAATATCCCAGGTTTTTTCTGTTGGTGTTACATCCAATTGTCTTCCAACATTTCGACTCCCCCAATTTTCCAAATAGTTTGCTGCCTCATTTCTTGTTTGACGGACATGTAAAGGTATCAGATACTGGATTTCTTGAATGAGAGATCCTATTTCTTTAATCAGATTTGATGTCCTCCAACTTTTACTGATATTTTCCCTGGATGATCCTTGTTGTAGTTTCTTTAATACTCCTGTGACCATTGCCGAATCTCCTTCTACAATAAGATGTTGAAAATTTTCTCTTTTTCTATCATTAAGCCCTGTTTAACTTCTGATAGCTCAGCTTCATTATTGGTTGCATGTCCTATATCCATAGCAAAACCCCTGTAGGCTACCCCTCTGGAGTTTATGAATATCCCTCCAGCTCCTGGCTGCTCAAGATTTCCTTTTGATGCTCCATCATAGTTTAATTTGATGAATCCATTCTGTGGTGCTTTCCATCTTTCCTGTTCAGTTCTTCTTGGGGGTTTGAATTTCCATAAAATAGTTGACAACATTTGTGGTTTTAGGTTTAGATTGGCTATGATTTGAGTTTCGATACCATCTGTCTTCCACTCATCCTCTGCCCAATTGTATGTCAAAATTGTTTCATGAATATTCTGAACCATTTTCTGCCAGATTTGATCCTTGTTATTGAATTCCCCTCTAAATATCCTATGATTCCTTTCTTTCCATATTCCCCATAAAAGAAACCCAGGAAATAGTCTCCATGCTCTGTTCAAGACTTCACTTTTGAATCCTCCCTTCCGCCATTGAATTATTGTTGTATTTATATTTGTGTTATCTCGATCCATTTGCACAAATATCCTTTCAATATTATTCCACATTATTTCAGCGATTTCACAACTGTTTAGAAGATGTTCTATTGATTCATTTGTTTTCTTACACATGTAGCAAATTGAAGGACTATACATTCCTCTCTTTTTCAACTGGTCCCAAGTTAGAATTTTTTTGTGACTTAGTAGCCAGAGGAATTACTCCACTTTTGGACAATGATTGATACCCCAGATTTTTTTCCATATATTTCTGCCATTGTTATTAACATTATTAGCATTAATCTTATAACCCTCTTTAATTGTAAACATGCCTTGACTTTTATATCCCCATATGAGTATATCCTTTCCTGCTGCCAATACTATTCTCCTTGTACTCAATTCTTTTTCAAGATTGTTCCATTGTCTCGCTTTCGGTGTGCTTGGCCAATGAATTTTCTCTTTTCATCTTCTCCATTGGTTATTTTGATGATGACACAGATATTTATTAATTAATCTATTATTTGGAGTGTTTGTGAATAGGAAAAGTTCCCCTAAGTCTAGCGTGCTGAAATTTTTTTCTCTTTGTTGCCACGAATCCTCCCAAAAAAGTGTTTATCTTCTTTTCCTTACCTCCAAAAAACTATGTTGTTGAATAAGATGTCTATTCTGAGAAGCAAGATTCCATATTGTAGAGCCTTTTGGGACACTATCAATTTTAAGTTTCCCTTTTATTGATTGTGGCATATTGTATTTCCATTCCCATATGCATTTCCAGAGGTCATGACCTCCTTGAATCCATCTCCACCATAATTTAGCTCCCATGAATTGAATTAAGAAATATGGATCACGAAGTCCTAGGCCTCCTGCCAATTTTTATTTTATGAGTTTATCCCATGACATAAGTGCCCATTTCCTGCATTCTTGCGCTCCTTGCCAAAGGAATTTTTAAAAAATATTTACTAATTTGTTGCAAATGCTTTTAGGTGCCGCTCTGTTTGATAATTGGTAAACATGAAGTAATTGTAAAATGGATTTGAGCATTATTAGGCGGCCTAGAGCATTTAATACTTGAAATGCCCAATTTTGCAGTTTTTGGCCAATTCTAGATATAAGATCTTTCTAGTCTACAATTCGTAAGGAGGAAGTATTCAAGGGAACCCCTAAATACCTCATAGGGAACGTTCCTATCTTAAATCCTAGCATTCTTGCAAGAAAAGATTACACAAGCTCATTAATATTAAAGAAATATACATTTGATTAATTAGTATTAAGAAGCGTACTTGAAGCTTCCGTGAATAATTTCAAATTTTTTAAAATTTCTCTTGCTTCACTCAACGAGGCCTGACAAAATAAGAGGATATCATCAACAAACTGTTGATGTGTCAAGGAGAGATCCGGACCCCATAATTTTAGTCCCTGTAGCTACATAGAGTGATAATAATGAGAGAAATTGTATTGTACTCTATTTTGCAATCATTAGTTACTAACTATGGAAAATTTTAGGGGCTAATATTCTGAGGTGTGCTAATTTTCCATGGTTTTTCCCAAAAAAATATTTGCCAATTTTCAATATAAAATTATATTATCTTAAAAATCACCAAAAAAATATAGATACTATATAGAGTCATTAGAAATTTGGATATCGTTAAAAGAGTATCACCAAATATTTTATAGTGGACATATTAGGGACTCGTAAGATTCTCCAAGGTTTCTAAACTTTAAGATAAATTTCCATCCATAAAGTTTTCCATGTTACTAACTCACAATTGTTACTTTTATTTCCACCTAGATTTTTTTGAAGGTATAACCCAAAATTTCACACCTAGGTGGGCATGGAGGATTACTATAAAGGTCGTAATGCTACTTCCATTTCATTGTTCATCTTAGTTACTTGCATGACTTTCGTTTATATATTACACTAGGCACACTTCCTTAGGAGGCATGGAGGATTCCTATAAGAGTTTGAAGTGATGCTAGTATGCCTTTTCTAATAAATGATTGGAGTAGTGAATATTTGGGATACTTTTGGTGCACTAGCCAAAATTTGGATTCAAGGGGTTAAATGATCTTTAGCCATTGGAATTATCTTTAGGCGTAGTTGAGTACACTTGTTATATGTGGATGGTCGACAAACAAGGCACCATAAGCAACAAAGTTAACAGTTAATATTTGGGTCCACCTTAGAGTTAAGGGGTTTGCAATAGCAAGGAAAGTCTAATATAAAAAGAGTATACCTCAAAAGTGCTAAGGCATAAGAGAATTGGTCATTCATTTTAGTGTAGAGGAGCTCTACGATTTGTGTTAAATTTATGGTTCGGCATAGTAGGGATAATTACAATAAGAGAGTATGAAGAAATAAAGATTCAATGTGCGCGATGTAGATGGATGATTTCTTAAGGGATTGAAGTGATAGTTCTTGTAGAAAATTGTCTTTTGTAATTGTAGTCTATAAATGAGTACACAAAGATGACTATGCTCCTTTATTGTACATTGTAACATTCTTCATAGAAATAAAATTAAGGCATATTCTTGGGTGTTTTGATTCATTCTATGTTATTTGATTTTATTTGTTTCGGCTAAGTATTGTTAGGATTTTTTTAATGTTGTGGTCATCCGAATATTGGGAAAAAATATCTAGAATGCTTGGATGCGAAGAGAGGAGGAGAGAAAACATACAGATCTACTATGAAACTAATCACAAGAACTTTGATAAAAATGCAAGGAGTGAATACATCTAAAATATATGAAGTGAGAGAACAATATTGGAGAACAAAGGTTCCATCAAGTAGAAACATTACATGCAATAAGGTCAAATTTGGAACCTCTCCTTCCTCATCGTTACTATCTTCCTATTTCCTTCTTTTCACATGTCATACTGACTTAGTCTACCTTAACTAGGCTTGAATCTGTTATTTACATATTTATCAAGTTCCCTTTTAGATAAAAATATGTATAAAAAAGTTAGATTATAAGCCACTATAATATTAGCACCAATTCTCGCCCCTAGAAAATGATGATCTCCATTATTCATTAATGCTAAAAAAAATGAGCCCCATTATGTTCAATGTACCATCATGATTTCAATCTATTGTGATCTAATGAAGAAAATGATTTTGTGTCACTAACCCATAATCATGGGTGTGTGAATGCCCCATAACCATCATGATTGCAATGTGCTAAGTGCGAATGAAGAGAAGGTTTTGGGTTTATGGATGGACCTAGGGAAAATTTGAAGATGAAAATTTTAGCAAATTAGTTTCAGAAAAAATAGAAATTGATGAATCTCTTTTTGGAAAAAGTACAAAAAATTAGCACGTTTATAAATATTAGCCCCTAAAATTTCCGCTAGATGATACATAACCATGTTTTTTATTCTTAGAAATTGGTTTCTCACTATAACTTTGTGGATAAATTTTGTTACAAGCTAAGTCGTGATAGGGTTAGGTGGATAAAATTGATCAAACTGGAAGTCCACCAAATTCCATTCATGGATGAATTTATTTGATGAGGTTAGTAAATCTCAAGAAAACATGAACAAGCTAAACACCAACATTCATAATTTATCAAAATTTGTCTAAAATTTTATTGAAATTCGTTCCAAGTTTGCTATTAAATCACAAGAAATGCAAAGAGGTTTGTCATTAAAATATTAAAAAAAAATAAAATCCTAAAGGCTAAAACCAACTCGCTTTAAAAACAAAATAATCTAGGTTGCACTAACAAAATATTGTCTCTAAATGTCAAACATAACAACAAAGGAGAAATCAATAAAAATTAGATTAAATTAGTTATGGAAGGATGCTAGGAGCTATGTTGTTAATTTACATAGAACATGACTTTACTTATTAATAATACTTTTCATTTATATTTTAACAATAATTTTCATTTCTATTTATTTATTTTTTAATGTTAAATTTTTATTAATACCAGATACACTTAAATTATATAAAGTCATACATTTACATTATATAAAATCATATATATATATATATATATATATATATATATATATATATATATATATATTTTACAGAAACGGATATGGATTTATATTAGATATTGGCCAAAATGCCTTTCATCGGTTACAATAGATCGGGCATAGCCCTTGAGATTTCTTCGACTAACTGATCATAGGCCCCAAAATTTGGAGATCCACATTTTTTACTCGAGACTAGAGAATCTATCTCCGTTAATTTTCCTATCTTAAATGTACAAAAAAACTGTTTCAAAATATTGCAGTAAAACATAACTCTAAATTAAGGGATGGAGTCCCACTCCACAATACCGTCTTTCAAGAGAGAGCCAGCGGGAAGTGACACCGCCCTGTTGGCTTCCAGATCAACATCTTTATTGTTCCCCCTCAAAACATGAAGGAAGTTAGCAGTCTGAAAATATTTCACCAGAATTCTGATTCTTGAAATCACTCTTGCCAATCTAAGATCTGCAGGAGAATAATCCTCCAATAGAACTATAATAATGGAGAATCTCCTATAATATTAACCTCTGAAAGACCAAAGGCCTTAGCTTGCTTGAGACCTTGAAGAAGAGCCAAGGCTTCTGCTTGAATGCTGGTGGAATGACCTAATCCCCAAGCAAACTTAGTCACAATTCTGCCCTCCTTATTCTTTATAACTCCTCCTGCCCCAGCCAATTCGGGGTTGCCTTTCGCTGCCCCATCGAAGAACAAAGAGTATCTGGATTGCCTGATGAGAAAATCAGATAGGTCGTTCTCCTTCCCTTTGAATTTCCACTCTTTTGTATCCTTGTGATCCCTTGTTTCTCCAGAGAATTGGAGATCCAACGGAGCACCCCAGTCAAGGTCTTGTTGACTTAGGTTCGAGTCCGACAAATTCTCCCCCAGACTTTCTTTCCAAAGACTCTTTATTTTAATGATGGTGAACTGTGGATTTAAGCTTTCATCTCTGAAGACTCTTCTGTTTCTCTCCAACCAGATTTTCCAGCAAATAAATTTCGGCAAGGAGAGCCAAGCAGCTTTAAAACTTTCGTTTTTTGGGAGTGTTTCTGGGTAGAAGTTTCGCCAGTTTGCAAATAAGTCAGGAATGGACGTGGGTAAGATGAATTTTGTTTTCCAATGGCTCAAGAGGTTCTTCCAGATTTCTTTTGAGAATTTGCATTCCAAGATAATGTGTTGGGCGTTCTCTTCACTGCCACATCACAAGTGGCATCGTGAGGGACCTTGGAACCCTTTCTTCTTCAATCTTTCTTCTGTTAGAATTCCTTTGTGGCATAACAGCCAGCAGAATGAGTCAACTTTTGGCATGGTTTTGTAAGTCCAGAGCCCCTTCCACACAGCAGGGTTAGGAGGGACGTGTGGACGATCTTGGAGGCTTTTATACCCCTGCGCAACAGTATACAGCCCTGGGGCGGCTCCCCAACCGCGGGCGTCCTTCCTACCAACGCGCAAAGGCTATATTTATACACAATCATAATAGAAATGTAACATTCCAATAAAATATAAAAATTAAATAAATAAAGAAAATATATATAAATTGAAAAATTATATATATATATATGTAAATTAATAAATTATTTCAATTTTTAAATTATATATATACATCCAACTATTTTAGCATTAAAAATAAAATATTTACAATAATGTTCATATATATTATAATTTTCAGTATTTTTTTTAATGTCAAACTCAATTTTAAATTTTATTTTCACAAGTTTTAGTTTTTAAATATTTTTTGAGAAAATTAAAGTTTATCACATTCAAACATGAACATTAACTAAGTGACTTACGTTATATATGACGGAATAAAATTCTATTGAAAATCTATTCGACTTATTAAATAGATATTTCAATTCTTATAAGATACATTCTCTATAATGAACCTTGGAGTGAGAAAAGCATTCTTCAAATTCAAGGTACACCCAACTATGTTTCTTTCCAAACATAAGTGAATTCAATCATTGATATTTCTTAAACGATGAAAGAAAATAAAATTCTATAGAAAAGTCATTTGAACTAACAAAAAAAAATCCTTTGAAATGAGCTATTATGCACCCTTTGAAATTCATTGTAGAAATCATGAAAAACTACATTAAAAATGGTTGAAGATTGCTTCTTTACATTCTATCCATTATCGTGCTTTTATGTTAGTCATACCACAAACAATGTAAATAATGAAATGAGAATTAGCTAAAAAAAACTCAAAAAACATGAAAAACAATAAGAAAATGAAAAATGTTGACGCTGGAATCATTTTTTTTTTCATGGTAAATTTTCAACATTTTTTAAAATTGATTGTAAAACCCAATAAAAACTATTTTTTTTGTGCAAAAAACATCCTCCAAACAACAAGTGGTGATGTTGTAATAATGTTGTTTTTTTTTTAGGTAATTTTTCAATATTTTTTAGCAATGGAATTAAGGATAAAATATCATGACTCCAAAAAACTTTAAAATTCTAATGATTTTCACACATGACATTAAAGATAAAACATCACGTCTCTAAAAAGCCTTAAAATTCCAACAATTTACTACAATTTTGTTAAAGATAAAATATCATGACTCAGAAAACCCTTAAAATTTTGACATGTTTTCAACCATGGAATTAAAACTAAAGATCATGACTACAAAAAAACTTTAAGTTTTCAACATATTTCAACCATGCCATTATCAAAATTTTCTATGAATAATTAAAAAAAAAAAAATAATACATGAATGAAAGAGTCATTATAACAAGAGTACCTTTTTTTTCAAATGTTAAAAGTATAACAACTTTAAAATTTTAACCTAGGCCAACTTGACACATTGCAACCAAAGTTTAAAAATCAACCATCAAATTGACATGTAGTGTAGGAAAATTTCCCCATTGTAATGAAAGCTTAAAGACCAACCATGAAATTTATAGATTGTGGGGTTGGACTCGATCCACTATAACGAAAAATTTAAAATCAGCTATCAAATTGACACATATTGAGATTCTGTTGCTGGTGGAGTATTGACACGGACCCTATAGGAAAAAATAAAATAAAACAAAATAATAAATAATTATATAAATAAATAAGAATGAAAAATTGAGAAGAAAATAAAAATTAAAACATTGAGAAAAATAAAAACAAAAAACACACAAAAATTTCATAATAACAAGTAAACAAAAATATATATTAATACATTTAAAATAAAAAGACTAAAAAAAGACAAAAATTAAAACATGAAGAAAAATAAAAAACAAAAAAACAATTTAAAAAAAAAACAAGTAAATAAAAATATATATTAAAATATAAAAAAATTAAAAACATGACAAATAATATATATAACAAAGAAGGAAAAACTAAATTATCTTATAAATGATAAAATTTTAAAAATATATATTAAAAAACCAAAAGATCATTTAATTTTATTAGGAGTGCAACTATTACAAAGATCATTTAATTTTATTAATTTTATTCATATTCGACGATTAGAAAATTCTTTTGTTGATCAAGCATTATATTGTCACATTAATCATTCATCTCATTAAAATAAAAAATATCATAAAATCATGTTTGTAAATGATCAAAGCATGATGACACTGTCAGTATATATATAGGACTAATATGTCCAAAATAATACAAAATGTGGATAAATGTCCTTCGAAATTAGGGCTTAATCTCGATTATGTCCATAAAAATATCACTCATCTGAGTCTAGATTTGTGGGCTCTGCCCTGGATGAGCATCATGGAAAAAGACGATGGCATTCACTACCTGTCCGAAGTGTCACACCGACTCTCGTGGTTCTCCTACCACTCTTCTCTGAATAGCCCCAGGGAGATCCTCTACGACTTCCATGGGAATGTGGCGAGTTAATCTCTCCAAGTTCCTATGGAGTGTATGAATGACTCTGTTAGACCTAGTTGCTACTCTTTTCGGGTCTCTGTCGCATGCATGTGCCTAGGCAAACCCTCACGTCTCTCTTGTCCAACATCTACATCATGATAAAATAATCTTGTAATAATTTTGTTTCACTTAACAATCATTGAAGTTAATTTCTTGTTCATGCGGAACAAAAGTGTTGTGCGCCAATTAAATACTTTCGAGGTAACACACTCTACTACCAAGAACATGGCAAGACGAGAGGCCTAATGTAGTGATGTTGAACCTACTACTCTCACAATGGTAAAAAGAAGGATTTTGATTGGTAGGCTCATCACATTTTTTATCACGATCTGTGATCCGACCCTGTCAGTATCTGGTGTGCAGTAGAGTCCTATATAATTAGAAACATTGAGGCCTCCCTAGGATATCCCTTTCAGATCAACTAGTTCTCCTCTTTAGGAAAGTCTTGTGAAGAAGTATATATCCTCCACCTCAGTCTGTAAGGGAATCTGATCAATCATAAAAACCTCTTGCTTTGGATCCAAGCAATGAATAAGCATCTCTAGCAGTCGATTTTGGTTTTTCATAATTGGCATCATGAAAAATTTAAGTAATCCACATCTTCTCAATGCTTCCAATGCTGATGGATAATTTAGAACCTCATTGTCAACATCAATGTGTTCCCTTTATCTCCAAATGACTGACATATTGAAAATTTAAGAGAATTCATCCATTAGAAATTGAAATTGTTATTTTTCTATATGAGTATGCGTCTTTTTCAATACCGAGTTGCATACATACATGGATTTTACTTTATAACCCACATGTAGGTCTTTCCATACGTGGTTTCCAAATGGCCAACCAGCGTACACATAGACCCAAATTTTTAATTAAAAATCCAATGGTGAAAAGCGATTAAATTTTCTTGAAAACAAATTAAAACAATGAGATTGAACATCTAGAATTACCTGGAAATATAGTTGACAATTTGGTTGGAGGAATTGGTGGAATCAAGTTGCCAAATTTTCTCCCAAGCTCTCAATTCTAAACACTTACAAGTTCAGATGAAGTTTTGGTGAGTCAAAATGTCTTTTTATATTAAATTTTAAAACCCACTTTTATTAAGTTCATATTTTTAACTTCATTATTTTATGAAATTTTTTCTTGAAGTGTTGGGGGAGGCTTTCTTCCAGGGTAAACGACGACGTTGTGGCATTTTCAAAATTTTGACTCCACGATCGCAGACCTATTGTGGCAGGTATAGTTTTCATCACTGGCATATAGGTTAGGGCATATCACTTTTTTGTTGCATTATGCATCTTAACCTCATACTGCGATATTTTTCCATAGGGTCAACCCCATTGTTTATGATTTTCAAACCACTTTCACTCATCATCTTATAAAATCATAACATAATGGTAGAGCCACTCCTTCCGTGGGATTCCTAGTTAGATCCTCGCTAGAATATGTTTCCTATGCTGTAAGAATTGTTTAGGCTAAGGATTCCTCTTTAGTATCGCCATGACTTTGCAATGAAGGTTCATTACTTTTCTTCTTCGCTATATTTTTGGATTTAAACGCTAGAGGCTCCCATGTGTTAAGTTCTCTTACTGCATTCCATTTTGAGTACTTGCACCTCTTTGGCCTTAATCTAGCTTCATTTCAACTCGTGTATAAGACACTTTTGACCATGAATATTGGAGCGGGGTCCCTTAGGACCAAAATTTGGGTAAAAATATGGTATTTTTTGTAATTTTAGTTCTGCGCACTAAGCGAAGCATAGGTCACGGGGATTTGGGGCAGGTCAAAGCCCCTCATGAGTTTTAATGGGCCAAATAGTAGAACTAGATGAGCACAGAATAAATTTATAAATAGGAGTCTAGATCAAGTCAATAAGGGTTATGATGTAAGAGATCTGAACTATGTTTTTATGTTTTGAGCTAAGAAGCGAACTTTCCTGGATTAGAAGGCTCCTGCTGGCTTCATGCATAGAGACCTTAGTCATTTTGTGTGTAGACCCCGCTAGCTATGTGCATGGGTAGAATGGAAGTGTTGTAAGGAAGATCTACATTTTGAATGAATAAAGGAATGTTTTGGATGAAATACGAGTATCAAATGCATCTGTCTTCTGCTTTTTGATCTATTTTCGCATGCTATTTACATTTATTGTGTTATCTCTATTTAGATCGGTTGTGCAACTATCTTTTACCTTAGATGAATGATTAATGTATGGATCTAGTGTTATTGAATGTAATTTTTATGTATTAAGGATTATTGAAAGGGATTGTGGATCTATATTAGTGCACACAAAAGATAACCTATGCAAATTGACCTAAATCTATCTAGTTAGGGCTTCTGTTGCAAAGATTAAATCACAGATGTTTAGATCTGAAGACACCCACATCGTTTAATTATCTCTTAGGGCTAAAAGGACCAGTGGTAAGACGGTTTTGTTGGCTAACCCTTAACTTCAAACCTGGGTCGGGACCCCTCAAGCCAACGAATGGTTTCACTACCGGGATTGGGATCATTTTGAGAGAGATTGGGTGATGTGGCAGCCATCAAATCCTAAATTAGAGGACTGGTTTGAGAAGAAAATTCAAGAATTTTCCCTTAAGGAAAACATAAGTAAGAAGCTTTTTGCTCAAGATTGGAAAAAAAGGTATATCTTCAAAGAGGTTAATGAGATCTTCTTTGTGACCTTTGCGCACGAATTACAGGAGTGGTTGTCAAGATTAACAGAGTTCCAAACATGCTGGAAGGACGACAAGGTCACTCAGTGGACACCTGAATTGATCCAACAGTTAGAATAGACTGATAATTCCATCACCCAGACTATAGATCACTGGGTTGACAACATCTTGGGTGAATTTGTGATAGAATTTGCAGTAGATCATTTTGTGTTGTATTTCGAAGCCGAAAGGATATTTTTCAGGGGACTGAGAGATAAATTCATACGCTCTCTGACTCTGCTGATTAAGATGCTATTATACGAAAAAGGTGTTTTGTGCAGTCACACTGAGTGAATGATCCCAGATAAGCTAGAAATAACTACATGCAGTGGAAAATAATATCGAGTCAATCAGAGTCAGTACATACATGTATGCAACCCTCTGAGAAATTCACCTAATATAGAGAGTAGTGAGGTTGTGCGCGTTAAAGGTAGCCCTCCTGCTACACCACAATTGAACTCACGCAGGGGTAAGACATATCCTACCCCACCACCACCGCCACCTACAGAAGATATGGCTGTGCATATGAAGCTACCCACCTTTAAGGGTGTGGGAGATGAGGACATGGATAGGTTTTGGTTTGTTGTTGATGCAGTATGGACTGTGAAAATTGTTAACACTGATGCTGTCAAGAGAGTGTAGATGGCTGTGGCGTTTTAAGGTCACACGTTAGATTGGTTTATGGGAGATCAGACTCAACACGTTGACCCCACTGTTGTACAGATTAAGGACACTTTGATACATCAATTCAGGAAGTAGAAGTCCTACTCAATGTGCATGACAGAATGAAAAGATATCAAATAGGAGTCGAATGAATATGTTTGGGAGGCTGATCAATGGATGAAGCGCACCATCAACGAAGGATGATTTATTTATGATGATAAGAAGCATAAGGAATGTCTCATTGCCATGCTCTTGCCACATCTGCGTGGGCTTATGAATCAATAGAAGATCCATTATCAAGCCGAAGCTCTGGAAGTTTCTATGAAATTGGAAGTTGTGCCCAGAGCATATGATCAATTCAGAACTCTGCAAATACAAATTCGATTGGAGGCAATTCACTTGGAGATTCAGAACCTATATAGAGATTGAGGAAAAGAAGTTGGCGTAGATGTCTAGTGCATACGCTGTAAGAGTTCTGGCCACAACAAATATCAACATATGTTGTTCTCAGATTACATGCAAGCAGTGGGACTAGATCCATTATGCCCAGGGATGCTGTTGGGCCAAGTGGTACCCCCACACTATGGTGCATTAATTATAGGGTAGTTGGACTACATGATACACACCATTTTCCTCGGTTAGGAAGCTATGTGCCAGAACTGAAGCAGAAATGGTGTAGGTTTTTCTCTTTAGTTGGTCATGATGAGCACCACTGCTAAACATTCAACCTAATTATGGATAGTTCTAACCTCTATAGAGTGCAGGTCGACCAATCTTCAGTAGCATCTCCCTCTGGATGCAGAGAACATCCTCCAAGAGGAAGGGGAGGGGCAAGAGTTGGAGGCGCAGGTCGAGGAAGAGTGCAATTAATCTGCTATAACTATGGGGACGCTAGACACTATGTGCATGACTACCCAAACCCTACATGACAATATTGTAGGTATTGTAGGAAATTTGATCATGTAATTGAACATTTTCATGTTTTAATTACTAGAATGTAGAAAAAGCAATAGTAGATGTGTACACAAAAAATACAAATAGTTAAAGCTGAACTGCACGATGATGACCCAAGTGTCAATATAATTATGTGCAGTGGTGCTACCACTGGAGGAGATGAGGAAAATAAGGCTGATACAACACCTACGATCAAAAATGCTTCTGAAAAGAAAGAAGGACTCAACTTGCAGAAGGAAAAGGAGACTTTTATTGAAGTCATGAAGGATTTTTCTGGTGCAGGGGTGTCCACATCGAAGCCCATCATGGAATCAAAGACTGGTGATGAATTAAAACAATTCCTATAGGCCTATATTAAGTTATTGCATAATCATAAGGTAGTATTTAGGCGTTGATAGACAGCTCTGGGGACAAGGAAGTACCTCACACTGAGACTAAGGCTGTGAAAAATATTTATAAGAACAAGAAGAGAATTGGTTGAGAGATGCGCATGACTATGCAAATTGGAGAGTATGAGATGGATCAAGTCATCCTAAACCTAGGGTCTGATGCAAATGTTCTACCTAAGCATACTTGGCAGATTATGGGAGAGTTGAAGCTGGAATGGTCCACTATTCAGCTACGCATGGCTGATCAGTAGAAGATCATTCCACTTGGGAGACTTCCAAAAGTTCTTGTAGACATTGTTGGAGTAAACATACATGTAGATTTTGAAGTGATACAAATCGTTGATGATGCAGACCCCTACCCTAGACTGTTAGGATTGGATTGGGCCATCGATATGGGAGGCATCATCAACTTGAAGCATAGAAGCATGATCTTTGAGAATGATGGTACGCGGGTGATAGTACCATTGGACCCGACAGAAGGAGAAATGTATACAGAGCCTATGCACGAAGGAGATGATGTCGACCATATCTACAAGCTAACTACGCGGGACGAGGAGTGGATCAAACTTACAGTGGATGGAATGCTAAATTGGGAGAAGGATAGTTTATGTTTTTCAGATTCAGATGGGGAGATGGAGAACTTACAGAATCTATTGCATGATGTTTTTACATTACTCTACCTCAAGATCACTAAAAAATTCCTATCCGTCTCCAGAGAGGTAAGAGAACTACCCTATTTTGATGTTTTTGGTAGTGTCACAGTATTTATGAAAGAATTAGAAAAGGTTTTCCTAGAAGAATGAAAGTTCTGGGCACTTGATCTGGCTATGCGTGCGACCCCAACACGTTGGTGGGATATGCACAAGGAGATTTTAAGGACTGGGAGTAATGTAGAAAAATGATGACATTGCGTTTTCAGCCTCTTGCTACCCCACCAAATGATCTTTTCTATGGTCAGAGAGGCCCATGCAAGCACCTGCCCATGTGGGTGGAGGTTTGGAAGGAAAAGACCTGGAACGAATGGGTTCATATGTTTATTCATTCATTTAGATTGGTACCTACTACTTGGTATCTGGAAATGGAGCTGCACTGAGGGAATCACCATTGGATTACAATAACTAATGATTTCCTATCAACCTTTAGCTTGGTTGAGGGATCATAGGGATTGGATGAAGTTTTGCAGAATATACAAGCTCTTATCTTTGATGACTCCTGACCTGGAAGGGAACGTGCTGCGCTAGCAAGGGACATGCAGATGAAAGATATTGTCAGTTGCAGGAACTTGTGAGTAGAGGATAATGAATATGATCCAAGAAATGTCAACATTCCTAAGTCTGAAGGGGAGTGCGCAGTTGCAAGTCCCTCATTGGGAATGGTAGATGTAACTAAACCTCTGAAGTTAAGGGAATTCAACATTGGGACTGAAGAACATCCCAAGTTGGCCAAAATTGAGGTTTACTGGGATGATGATACAATATGGATGGTCATGAAGTAGCTAACAGAGTATCATGACCTATTTCCCACAATTTTCTTTGAGCTCAAAGGGATTTTAGGAGACCTAGGTGTTACGAAGATCACTTTGAAACCATATGTGTTTCGTGTCAAGCAACGACCATACCGATTGAATCCCAAGTATAAGTACAAGGTAAAATAATAATTAGAAAATATGGTTGTTGCAGGCATTATTGAGCTTGTAGAGTAGTATGATTGGGTAAGCCCAATGGTGGTTCAAGAAAAGAAGACCAAAGGAGAGATAAGGATTTATGTAGATCTGTGCAAGATGAATGATGCATGTTTTCATGGCCCCTTCCCTACTCCATTTTTAGATGAGATCCTGGATAATGTGGGAGGACAAGAGGCTTATTATTTTACTGATGCATTTTCGGGGTATCATCAGATCAGAATTGCACTCGAAGATCGCAACAAGACTACCTTTGCAACAGAATGGGGGTATTTCCAATACACTGTCATGCCTTTTGGATTGAAGAATGCACCTGCGATCTTCTCGCGCGTAGTGTTGGTTGTGTTCAAATAATTCATGCATAAATTTTTGGAGGTGTATTTTGATGATTCGAAAATGTTTGGGTTGGTAAAGAAAAATGCGTCGAACTTGTGCATGATGCTTGACACTTGTAGGAAGCACCATATTTCTCTTAACTTGAAGAAATGTATATTCTACATGCCTTTTGGATTATTTTTGGGACATATAGTGTGTCAGCAAGGATTTATGGTAGATCCAGCCAAGATAACAGTTATCATCAATGTAGAAGTTCCCACTAACAAGAAAGAACCGTGCTCCATCCTAGGATACACTAGATATTATAGGAAGTTCATTGAGGGTTATGCTCTGATCACTATGCCAATGGAGAAGTTATTGAAGAAACATGTATCATTTTTTTGGGATGAAGAATGTCAAAAGAGCTTTGAGGTGCTGAAGGAAAAGATGGTCACTGCACCTATTATGATATTCCTAGACTGGTCTAAGGTTTTCCATGTACATGTGGATGCATCTTGTATAGAACTTGGGGTTGCTTTAGCGCAGCCAGTAGAAGGAGACATTGATCACCCTATTTCTTTTTCTAGTAGGAATCTCTCCAGTGCAGAGCACAACTACTCAACCACAGAAATGGAAGTTTTGGCCATGGCATATGCTCTGGAAAAATACAAGCACTATCTGCTAGGAGGACATTTCAAAATGTTCACTAACCATTCTGCTTTGAAATACCTAGTCAATAAGCCTGTGTTGGTGGTGGGGGGCAGGGTTGGGAGGGGAGGGGGGGGGGGAATATTTTCATATGGTTTTTGTTGTTTCAAAAATATGACTTCGAAATCATTGTGAATCCAGGAAGACTAAATGTTGGACCTGCCCATTTGTCATACATTGAAAATAGGGAAGAACCAACCAATCTAGAGGGGGAGTTACCTTATCTGCAGCTCTTTTCTATCAAGGTGGTTGATGAGATATTTGATGATATTATTCACTTTTTGACCACTGGAAGCATGCCTGATGAATATTCAGTGTAGCAGAAGAAGGAGTTGTTTGCACGCGCAACTGATTTTACCGTTATTACTGGTCAGTTGTATAATTGGGGAGCAGTTGAAGTATTAAGAAGATATGTGTTGGAAAATGAGAGACAGGATATCTTGGCTGAGGCTCATGGAGGGGTGGTAGGAGGCAATTATGAAGGGAAGGCTACTATGTAGAAGGTGTTGTGTGCTTGATTATGGTGGCCCACACTGCATAATGATGCACATGCATACTGTCAAGCCTGTGATGCATGTCCAAGAATGGGGAAGCCCTTGCGCAGAGATGAAATGCCCCTGCAGCGACAAATGGCCCTATAGGCCTTTGATAAATGGGATGTAGATTTTTTTGGACCTATTAATCCTCTAGGGAAGAAGACATGAATGCACTATATCATCACTGCCACGGATTATGCAACAAGACGGGCAGAAGCTAAGCCAGTTAAGGACTGTACTGCTGATATTGTTGCCTACTTATTTTTTGAACATATTTTGAGTAGATTTGGATGCCTGAATATATTTATGAGTGATAGAGGTATGCACTTTGTTAATGAAAGCATTGAATCTCTAAAAGAGGAATTTTAGATCCATCATGTGAAGAGTACCCCTTATCACCCTCAGGCAAATGGTGCAGTAGAGGCCTTCAATTTTTTTTCTGGAGAATGTGCTCACAAAGATCTGTAATGCCAATTGTAATGATTGGTACATGCACATCTCTTCTGTGTTATGGGCTTATAGGACCACATGTAAGAAAATGACTAGGAAAACACCTTTTAGGATGTTCTATGGGCAAGAAGCGATCATGCCAATGGAGTAATCCTCCCAAGCCTGTGCATCACAACATTCACTAATATGGTTGTCCCTGACACCATGGAGAAATGTCTTGCACAATTGGTTGCCTTAGAAGAGGATTGGTTCATTTATAAGTTCCATCAGCAAGTGCAAAAGGTGTGCGAAAAGGCTTGGCATGATAGGCACATCAGACAGAAGGTGTTCAGGGACAAAGACTTGGTCTTGTTATATGATATTCATTTTGCACACCACCGGCGGAAGTTTAGGAAACATTGCTAGGGGCCATAAATTGTGAGGGAAATCACTGATGGAGGTGCGGTGCGCTTAGCCATGTTGCACGCTTAGAATATCACTGGGTATTCCAATGGAAGTTGTTTGAAGCCATATAGGGACAATCTTGTGCCGACCAAACGACTCTATGGCTAGAGCATAAGGATCCATTTACCTGTGCACAACACCGAGAGAATGGACATACAAGTGTGATAGGAGAGCAGAGGTGATGCGCAGGAGGAGAAAATAGCCATTGGAAAAGTGAAACTATGTGAAAAAGTGATTTTACCATTGGATGGAGTGGGTTTTACGTATTTAATGAGATGATCTTATGAGATTTTTGACCATTTTTATGGAGGTAAGTTTCATTTAATGAAGATCTGACAAGTTATGAAGGATAGGTCTCCTATGGGTCATCCTATGAAGAGACCAATGAGTGCCATTGAGGAGGATGTGCTCATTGAACCAATCTCATGGACATGGAAAATTTTAGGGGCTAATATTCGCACGTGGGCTAATTTTCCATGGTTTTTCCAAAAAAAATATTCGCCAATTTCCATTTTTTTATAAAAATGATTCGCCCAAATTTTACAATATAAAATTATTTTACTTTAAAAATAGCCAACATTATATAGATAATATATATAATATCATTATAAATTTGAATAATTTTACAAATACATCAATAAACATTTTATAGTTTACATATTAGGGACTAGTGAGATTTGCCAATTTTTTAAACTTCAAGATAATTTTCCATCCTTAAAATTTTCCCTGCTCATGGAGGCCACTATATGTCAAGCCATGCAGACCTTATATGGACACGCCAAAGAATGTAGATGCGGCGACGGATTACCTTCAGATGCCATTAGTCCCAGAGGATGTCCCCCTGATCGAAGATATTTTCAGCAAGATTACCGATGTCAAGTTACATGAATACGACCTTGCAAACGAAGAAAAATTCCCCGAATCGGTGCCAGAATATTACCTAGAGTGTGTGCTCTACGACGCTGTAATGAAGACTGAGCCTATGCCATGGGCACGCGGGCTGAGCAGCGATGGGATCCTCAATCTTCTAAGGATTCCCCACTTCCAGAGGTACCCTATCACTAGTATGTGCATGCACCAATTGCTAGTCTTAGTGCATGAGCGATGCCTATGGATTTAAGGACAGATTCCGATAGATGTCGTGATGATCCACTGGATCACTGGCCTTCCCAAGAAGGGGCCTCATCTTATGACAATTTCTTGAAAGAGCAATGAGCTGAAGGTCGCTACAAAGGTCAAGAAATATTATTGAGGCAGGAAGGACGCATGGGATTCTTGGTACAACAGATTGTAGCATTGCAGGCTAAGATGCAGCTAGAGACTCCCTAGGAGGTGCATGTGCAATGGGAAGCCTTGGTGAAGGAAGCATCCGAAAGTATCAGTGATAATGTTGACAAGGGCTCCACGCTACTCAAAATAACAATGGGATTATGGACATCTGTGCAAACAGACCCACTAGTCAAGAAGATCACGAAGGAGTTGCGTGTTGAGGAGCAGGCATTCAACGACCTCCAGGAGACCTTGCCCACTTTTTTCCCTACTCAGCACATGGATTGCTTGTAGACGAGTCAAATATTGCAATGTAACTTTAGACGAGTCACAAAATTGTGTTGGGGGGCTGTTGGAGAGAGGTCCCTTAGGACCAAATTTTTGGTAAAAATATGGTATTTTTTGTAAATTTTTTGTAAGTTTAGTCGCGCATGCTAAACGAAGCACAACTCAAGGGGATTTGGGGTGGGTCCTTGCCCCTCATGAGTTGTAATGGGCCAAAGGGTAGAACTAGGGGCTGCAAACCACATTTTGCGGACCTTAGATGAGCGCAGGATAAAGGTATAAATGGAAGTCTAGATTGAGTTGATAAGGGATATGATGTAAGAGATCTGAACTATGTTTTAATGTTTTGAGCTAAGAAGAAAACGTGTGTGGGTTAGAAGGCTCCTGCTCTCTGTGTGTGCATAGACCTTAGCCCTACTATGTGCGGACCCCGCTGGCTATGTGCACGGGTAGAATGAAAGTGCTGTAAGGAAGATCTGAACTATGAATGAATAAAGGAATGTTTTGGATGAAATCTGAGTATCAAATGCATCTGTATTCTGCTCTATGATCTATTTTCATGTGTTATATATGTTTACTGTGTTATCTATGTCCAGATTGGTTGCGCAACTGTCTTTTACCTTAGATGAATGATTAATATATGGATATAGTGCTGGTGAATGTAATGGTTATGTAGTAAGGACTATTGAAAGGGATTGCATATCTGTATCAGTGTGCGCACAAGATAACCTGTGTAAATTGACTCCAATCTGTTTGGTTAGGGCTTCCATTCTGAAGGTTAGATCACATATGTTAGATTTGAATACACCCACATTGTTTAATTTTCTCTCAGGGTGTGGAAACCGGGTTCCAACACCCCCCCATACTGCTTCGGGTGAGACTTTGACTTGCGCAAGTAGGTCACTACCGAAAGCGCCAATAGTAGGAGGGTTTTTTTTTCTAGCCTTAAGTTTGAACCTGGGTCATGATCCCTCAAGCCAACAATGACATTTATGCAATTTCAAAACCATGCATTCTGTTGTAGCCTAATTTTACTCGGCTAAAAGTCAAGAGAGGTTCTGAGCAGTTTGTTAGCCATCTATAATTTCAGTTATACCTAGTGATGGCTAGAATCATTTTTCAGCCTTCAAGAAACATTTTCAAGTTAACATGTTAGTTATTAAAGCTTGGTTGTTCTCTCTGTCCAAAGGAACCTACCTTCACTGATGTTTTCACTTCAAAATCCTGTTGTTTCCAAAGAGAAAATTGTTCTTAAAAGACTCATCTCCATCATTTCATTCCTCCATTTTATCCTTATAATTCCCTTCATATCACACATTTCTCCCCTCATTTATCCTTCACTTCCTCCAAAATTCCCTTTAAAACCATGTGAATCCCCTTTGTTTGGTTTTAAAACCCTTCCTTTAATCTATCAGAACCTTTAAAAAACCCTCAAAAACCCATTTCGGCCTTTAAATCCGATCATTTTCATATAAACAGATTTAAGCCCCCACAAGCTTAGCTCTCAGCCCCTTTCTCCATATAACTGTGGACCCGCAACCGTCGGATATGAGTCTTTAGCCCCTTTCTCGCTATCGAAGGTCGTTTCGACCCCCTTTTTTTATATTCATTTTTCCTCCCGCGCAATGGTTTCACCTACGATTTGATCTCCACTGTTGATATCTATCCCGATCGGACGGTCAGCGCTCCCCTCCATCGCATCGGTTCATCGCTATCAGCAATCCCAGTTCCTTTGTCACTAGATTCTCTGCCTCGTTGATAGCCGAAATCCCAATTCAATCTTCGTCGTCTGTTCCCCAAAGATCTGACGGCTGTCGGCGCATCGAAAGTCCCCTGCTGATGATCCCCCCTCTGATGGATCTCCCCTGTTGATTAAATCTCGACCGTTGATCTCCCTTAGAATTGAAAGTTCGCGCTTAACCGCATCGGCACATCCCTTCGCTCCATCACCGGGTCGGCACATCGCTCCATTGCTCCATTGCTCGATTTATCCATCGCTCCATCACTCATTGGCCATCGCAAATTCCAAAAACCTTGTTCCCGGACCCTCTTCTCCTCTGATCCATTGAAATGAATCCTGACCGTTCGTCTCACTGATCTGACAACCCTCGTTGATTCACCTCCTCTTCCACCCGCGGAAACTTTTATATGTATTTTCTTCAATTTTCCATATATTCCCACTAGTCCCACCTGACCACGCTGGGCCTTTCCACCGTGTTCCCTTCAAATCTCCACCGTTGATATGGCCCCCCAAAATCGAACGGTCCAAAACCATTTTCGTGTTCATTTCACAAATAAAATTGATCGCCCATTTTCAATGCGAAATAGTTTTCACCTGGACATGCTTCGTCCCAAAACATGTATCGTGTTCCCCCTGCTCATTATCACTTACCGCCCAAACTCTACGCGAAAACCGCTGTTGGTTTTCCAATATCGCTATCCTGTTTTTCGCGCCCAAAACCTCACTCAAACCCTGGTTTTAGGTTTCCACTATTTCAGATCATCTCCGTTGCATACACTTTCTCTGCAATTGATCCTCCACCTCCACTAGAGCCATCTGAAGAAGTTGATCCACAACCACACGATTTTAAAGTAAATATCGATAAGGATTAAAGCGCAATGTTTAAGGTATAACTCAGGAAATTAAAAGCTTAACTTTCAGGTCAAAGATAAAAACAAAGTCAAAGCCAGATCGGGGTTAGATGACAAAATTGGACAAATCGGCAAAGGAAAGCTTTGAATGACACATTAGTGAAGCTATTAACTCCACCGAGTTCTAAAGACACCTTGACAGTTATTATGCTGACAGAACCTCTTTAAAACTGTTAAGGCTGTTATTGTAAAGGTATGGGTGGTCTCAAAACCCATACTATTTGTTTTACTTGTACCAGAAGAAAGGAAATGATTGCAGTAGCCAGAATACTTCTCTACAAAGACACTCTTTGGATTTATTACTAGCCTGTCAATTAGGCCTCAAAGTCTATGAGAATTACTAGAATGGGCAAGAAGTTAATGTAATATTTATGGCACAGAATGGGCATTCGAATGCTTTTCTCCTATGTTTTAATTAACCATTATAGCCATCTCTGTCACCTCTCCTTTCCATTCATCTATAAATCCTATTCGAACTCTCATTGTAAAAGGTTGGCACTTGATGAATTTTGAAGTAATACATAGACTATTGTTTTGAAGAAGAATTGGTGTTTTGAACAAGTGTGGATGTCTTTGCTTTTCTGTTGATGAAAGAGGCTAGACAATTGGATCCCTGAGCCTGGTTTTGGTGAAGTACTCTCTATCTGTTAATGTTATTTCCTGTTTTTCACTTTGTTCCGTTATGCTTTGCTTGTGGTAGAGTAAAAATATTAGGCTAAGAAATGTCTCCTAGAAGCACCTTAGGCCTGTTTACTCTTCACTGCCTTTAAGTTTTCATCTGCTGAAGGTTTTATTTAGTAGTTTGACTTCTTTTAAACCCTTAAGCTTGTTTATTTCAAAATAGTTCAAATATTTGGTGTCAAGGTTGAATTATGGTTTGCCCTGTCTACTTGTTGCCTCTCGAAAGCTATTTCTGAAATCATCCTTCAAACGTTATTGTCTGCAGCCTGGAAGAGAGGATTTGTTCCGATCTTACCCACTATTTCTTACTAAGATAGTCATATTTTAAGGTCTTTATAATTTTAGTCTTAAATTCTTGGGTGTTCCCCTTTTTACGGATGCAATTAGTTATGTTTCTTATATGTTTTCTAACTCCTTTAAGTTAAACAATTAGAAGAAACAGAGTGTTCCTCTCCTTCTTTGTCTTACTTGAAAGTCTGTCTTGTTTATGTTATCTGCATAAAGTATGTTGGTAGGATTCTTGGTTAGCCCTGACTATTGAATATTTCTTTATGTTTAGATAGTGTTGCAAGTCCCTTCATTGAAAATTATACATAATTAAGGAGTCTTAAAAACCCTTAAAGCTCTACTTTTCCTTCCAAATCCTTGATGTTCATCTCATCCCACCTATATGATTCCACAGATCCATTGACCAAGTTATATTTACCCTTTGGTTCCCCAAATTCATCAATCGGAACTGTTTAGACTTCCACATGACTCCATTGCCCAATGGATTTTAGATTTTCACACTCTATCTATGCTGCCTAGATCATCTATGGCCAACCAAAAAACGAACAAATTTTCACCTCATAACTAGCCTAAAATCAACCTCTTAAAAGTATCAAGTTATATCATTACAAACATATTGAGAGGTCCCTCTCTGAGACTAGGAGGGATAGATCCTAGAGTTATAAAACTTGGTTTATATGTTGCCTTATCATTTGGATTGCCAATCAGCCAAATTTCAGGACCTCAACATTTTGGCGAGCATGGTGGGACCTTTCTGAGTAAAAGTCCCTAAAAAAAAAAATCATTATTCATTCAAGTGAAATTAGCTTTCTTCAAGAACTACTGTCATAATGGTGATCATGATAGGACTTGTCTGAATCAGTGGCAATCTAAGTAACCCTTAGGATTCTAAGAGACCCTTAGCAAACCTTGAAGAAATTATCTAGTAAGCCATAGAGTAGACTCTGCTCGTTTCACCACCTTAGCTAAGTGTTGAAACAGGTATAGGACTCTCTCACAACCATAGAACTACAAAAACTCAGAAAACCCCAAAAAAATTTAGATTGGTTTCACAATAAACATTGGTGGTGGACCATAAAAATTTTACCTTCAAAAAGCTAAAAATTTCCACCTGGCGACTCGAGTAGCCCCATTAGGCCTATTACTCCTCTACACCTCCAGATTTCCCTAGGATTGTGTTAACCAACCTTGAGGAAGTTCAGAAACGTAGTCCCCCTACTATAGAAATCACTGTGAGAGGAAAACAGTCCTAAAAACCTCAGCCTCTCTAAATTTTGGAAACTGAAAATTGGCATCACATAGGGTCCATACTAGATCCCATCCAGATCCTAATCCTCCCACCATAGTTGATAATCTAGAAAATGTTTTGGGGCAAAATTCTAGATCTAGAAAACCAACTACTAATAGGACCATCCCAGGAACGAAATATGTCCCTGAAAATCTCACAATCTTGAAAGATCCTCACTTTGACTTACCTCACACAAAGAATCTATTTAGAAATAAGTCTCAAAGTGACTTAAACCAAGCTGATTTTGAAGCCACAGATTTACAATAGAGCCTTAGAAGAGAATCTTCACCTTCTACTCCACCTAATTCTCATCTTCTCCATCATTTCAGCTCCTTCCCTAACAGATCTGATCATCATCAGTTTGCTAGCCCGAGTGTTTTTTCCACTCCTATTCACACTTCTGCTACCTAAAACACTCTTGTTCAGCCCACTATCCCTTTTATAAATCCACCCCTTGTAAATCCCCCAATTTTTCCAACCATGGCAGCATGGTATGCTCCCTTAGTGTTGCTCCAACCTCTGGTTCCTTTACCCCATGAATATCAGTCCAAAATTCCCCATTTCACTGGAAGTGAATCCACTACTGCTTAACATCACATAGATAAAATGAATGATGCCATTGATTATATGGAAATAGAAGACGAGACCATAAAAATGAGGATTTTTGCTCTGAGTTTGGGAGGAGAAGCCAACAAATGGTTCAAAGGCCTAACTCCCCATAGCATAAACGATCTCCCTTCACAAGGCTCAGCTTTGGCCAAATTCCCTAAAGTATTTGATCTCGAAATGGCCTATCATCTAAGAGAAAGAGATCCCTTGACTTTAGAAGACATGCAGAAGGGAGCTCTGAGTGTGGAAAAAAATATGATTGAGAAGAGAGCTAGGATGAGGACTGAAAAGAAAGTAACCTATAGGGAAGACACTGCACCTTCCACATTTGACTCAAAATTAGACCATCTAGCCAAGAGCATGGATAGGCTGGAAATAATGATGGAGAGGTTGGTTGTCCAAACAAATGCTCAGAATAGGAACCAACCTCAAAATCAGAACCAGAACTTTAGGGGAAATCCTAATCAAGATAAGCAGAGAGACAATGACCAACAAATTAGGCCTCCCTTTCAACAAAACTATGTAGAACAAGAGGATGAAGGGGAAATTGGAAGGATGGAAGAAAATCATGTGAAATTGATAGGATCTAATGAGGGAGATGATATCTTCCTCACTGAGGAAGAACAAATATTTTTCTCATCAGAACAAATTGAACACTATCATGAATAATATGAAGATTATAGGTTAGGGTTCCAAAACGCAATTATGGAAGTTCACAGAAAATATAATATTAGAAGCAAAGGGAGCCTAGAAACTTCTAATGACAAAAATACTAGCACTGTTGTTAAGAAAACTTCAGAAAATCAGCCTAAAAAGATAGTCAGTAACACCAACACTGTGGCCAAGAAAAATGATCTAAATAAAGACAAAAGCAACCAAACAAGTGTTGAGAAGAGTTTCCCTAGTACTTCTTCTAGTGACCCTATCAAAACAGTCCCAATTAGTAGTCCTAATAAAACTCAGCCAACCAAAATGGCTGAAAGAAACATAAGCGAAAAAACAGATGTGAATATGCCGAAAACAACTCTTCCTTTAAGCCTCAAAGGTGAAATTGTCAAGATCAAAATTAGCATGATTTTAGCTGAACTGGTAACTCAGGAAGTGTACAAAAATCAAGTTTTAAAAGCTCTGAATATAAACATCCATATTGATACTTTAAACTTGACGGATGACAAACCAAAACTATTGTTTGGTCCTAGAATTGAAGGAAAATACCAAGAAGGGGATGTCCCTCCCTTTTATGTTAGTCTAAACATACATGATAAGATCCTACACAATGCCATGTTAGACTCTGGCGCATCACATAACCTTATGCCCAAAGTAGTAATGGAAATCCTAGGCTTAGAAATTACTAGGCCATATAAATACTTATACTCTTATGATTCAAGAAGGTTCAAATGCTTGGGCTTAATCAAAGATTTGTGTGTTACCCTATCACAAATTCCTGCTAAAAGCCTAGTGATGGATATAGTGGTAGCTGACATTCCCCCAAAATATGGCATGCCTTTGTCTAGATCATAGGGAGCCAAAGTTCAGGGGAGCCTCCAAATGGATATGTCCTATTCCACTATACTGGTGTTTATTCAAACCAGAAGATTATATAGGGAATCCCTCATGAAATACATGGTGAGCAGCAAAGACAAACCCAACAACCCTCCTGTCTATTTCATACATTCAGACTTAGATTCCTTTATCTTATTCAATGAAGATGAAATCACCAAACAAGAAGAGGAAAATAAGCAAGAAATTAGTGCAGTAGAACATTTAAATTTGCCTCTAACTCAACCACAAGATGCCCCAAATCTCAGCAGCCTTGGGCAGTAAAAAGAAAAAGAGAATGCAATAGAAACACTTTGGAAAATGAGCTTTGATGGCTCTTGTAGCCAGGCCGGTTCAGGGGCTGGTGTATGGATACATAACACGAACAAGGGATACTCCTATAAACTAGATTTTCCATGCACAAATAACATTGCAGAGTACGAAGCCCTCATCCTCGATCTACATGTGCTCAAAGACTTAGAGGTTAAGAGGATATCAGTCCAAGGCAATTATGAGTTAATCATCAGACAAATAAAAGGGGAATATTCAGCCAAAAACCCCAGACTCGGAGAATATAGAAATGCTGCCCTTGATCTCCTTAAAACCTTTGAGAAATATGAACTCATTTTCATACCAAGAGCTCAAAATCATCTAGCTAATGAGCTTGCATTTGCTGCCAGCAACTGCCAAATATCACAGATAAATGAATAGTTCAATATAAAGGTGGAAAACAAACCAACGGTGCCTAAAAATGAAGATTATTGGAAAGTGTTTGAAAATGATAAACACATTAATGATTTCTTGCAGTCAAGGAATGAATTTTTCGCAGCAACACCAAGTTCTAGCCATGAAAAATATTGTTGCAACGAGGAACAAACCCCTGAAACAGAGCCCTCCCTTTCTGCTGATATAAATCAATTTGAGCACCTTTTTAAAGCAGAGTTATCTGACAACCCAGGCCAAAAGGACCTTGATGTTTTACACTGTAAAGGTGATAATATACCAAAGGGCTTTGCAACATTAGAACAACTATTCGATTTTAATGACGTGGCCAAAGAACCGAGAACAGAGCCCACAGAAACTAACGTTGAGGAACATAACATAGGCAGCCCCACTGAACCCAAAATGATCAAGCTATCCAACACCCTCCCAGCTCATGTCAAACAATATTACATATGACTTTTCAAAGAATTCATGATGTGTTTGCATGGGACTATAAAGACCTAAAATCTTATGATACTAGCATCATCCAACATAAAATCCCTCTTAAGGAAAATCAGAAGCCTTTCAAATAGAAAATAAGAAGGATAAACCCCATTTTATTACCTTCAGTAGAGAAAGAGATTAATAAAATGTATGAATTCAGGATCATAGTTCCTCTCAGATATTCAGAATGGGTTTCCAACCTAGTATCTGTTAGGAAGAAGACAGGGGAAATCAGGATGTGTATTGACTTTAGGAATCTAAATAGAGCCTCCCTGAAAGATAATTACCCCCTGCCGAAGATGGATCACATCCTCCAAAAGGTGGTTGGGTCCAAAAGAATATCATTGTTGGATGGGTTCTCAGGTTACAATCAAGATTTGGTACTCCCAAGTGATCAACATAAAACTGCTTTTACTACACCTTGGGGAACATTCATGTATGTCAAAATTCCATTTGGTTTGATGAATGCAGGGGCCACTTTCTAGAGGGCCATGTACATAGCCTTCTTAGAGGACATAGGCTATTTTATGATCATTTACCTTGATGATATTAATGTCTTCTCCAAAATTGATGATGAACATTTGATCCATTTAAGAAAGGTTTTCGAGAAATGTAGAAGGTTTGACTTGTCTTTGAATCCCAGAAAGACACTTTTTGGCCTCCAAGAAGGAAAGCTTCTTGGTCACATAATATCTGAAGAAGGGATCAAAGTAGACCCTAAAAGGATTGATGGAATATTGAATATTAGCCACCCAAGAAACCTTAAAGAATTGCAATCTTTCATTGGAAAGATAAATTTTTCAAGGAGGTTCATCCCCAACCTCGCTAAGATGTTAAGAAACATCACTAATATTCTTAGGAAAGAAGTAGGTGTTAAATGGACAATGAAAGCTAATCATTTGAACTGGTAAAACAAGCCCTCACTCAAACACTGGTTCTCATTAGTCCTGATTTCACCAAAGATTTCTATATCTTCTCTTTTGCATCTGAACATACCATAGTTGTAGTATTATTTCAAAATAATAGCATGGGGAAGGAATAGCCAATATCCTTCTTTAGTAAGGCTTTGAGAGATGCTCCACTCAAATATAATATCATGGAGAAGCAAGCCTTAACACTGGTAAAGGCATTAAAGGACTTTAGAGTGTACATTTTACATTCACTTATCATTGCCTTTGTGCCACACACTGTAGTAAAAGATATTCTAAGTCAGGACTCTCATGGTAAAAAAAGGAAAATGGATTGCCACTATTCTAGAATATGGCTTAGAGATCAGGCCCACCAAAATCACCAAAGGGCAGGGATTAGCAAAACATGGCTGAGTCAAACTTCCAAGCTTTATATATGAACATGGTTGATGCTTTGGAAGATATAGAAGAATTCAGAGCACCATTCATCGAAGAAGCATTCATGAACTCTCCTTGGTATGCTGACATCATATATTTGTTGCTTTATCTGAATGCTCCTCCTTCTTTGTCAAAAACAAAAGCTAGATTTGTCAAACATAAGGCTTTAAGTTATCGTATATTAGATGGATATTTGTATTGGAAGAATGCTGTGGGGATTTTACTTAAATTTTTCCTTGAGGTTGATGCAGTAAAAATCATGCATGAGCTACATGAGGGAGAATGTGGAGGACATCTTAAATGGAAGGCCACAACAAACAAGATCCTCAGGTCTGGATACTATTGTTCCACCCTCTTCCTAGACACCCATAAGTTAGTTATGTCTTGCCACAAGTGCCAAATCTTTGATGGCAAGAGAAAACTCTTACCACTACCTTTGCATCCTATTAGTTTTGAGGCTCCCTTTCAACAATGGGGTTTCGACTTCATTGGGAAAATTCACCCATCATCCTCAGCCCAACACAAATGGATCCTCACGGCCACTGATTATTTTACCAAATGGATAGAGGCCATACACAGGAATGCTATTGAATCTGTCATCATCAAATTCCTTGAAGCCAACATACTATCCAGATTTGGTTGTCCTAGGAAAATAATCACAGACAATGATGTTGCCTTCAAGTCCAAGAGGATGCTAGATTTATACCATAAATATCATATCACATTAGGCCATTCTACTGCCTACTACCCCCAAGGAAACGGTTTAGCTGAATCCTCCAACAAAAGCCTTGTTAATATCATCAAAATATTGTTGGAATAGAATTAGAAATCTGGGCGTGGTAAGCTTGTCCATGCCTTATGGGCTGATATATTGATAAATAAAAAGTCCATCGGCATGTCTCCCTATCAGTTGGTTTACGGCATGGATGCAGTCTTCCTAACATCTCTAGGAGTTCCATTCATGAAAATCCTTCAAGAGGTCCAAGTTGAAGAAAATGATATGCAAAGGAGAATCAATCAGACCATTCATTTGCAACAAAAAAGAGAGGAAGTATATAAATGGACACAAGTAGTCTAAGAAGAAATCAAGAAATTATTTGATAGAAGGACCAAAGAAAATGACTTCCAAGTTGGAAATGTAGTTCTAAAATGGGATTCCAGAAGGGAAGAGAAAGGGAAACATGGTAAATTCAAAAATTTGTTGAAGGGGCCCTACATTATTCATTCCATAAGGGGCCACAATGCATTTTTTCTGCAATAGCTGAGTGGAGAAGAGGTGTTTGGGGGTCTTGTCAATGGCAGGATGCTCAAACACTATTTCTATCAAGAATATTAGTTTCAGAGTTTTTTCATCCATTGTACATACCATTGCATGAGAAAAATAAATAAAAAATAAAAAAACAATAGAAAAAGAGAAAAGGGGCAGATGAAAAGAAGAAAGGTACAACCCCATACCAAAAAAGAGAAAAATATGAAAGTGCGCAAACCTAAATGCCACTACTTGAAAGAGCACTGCTATTTAGTCATACATCCTAATCATGACTAGATAGATTTCAATTTACTGCTAATAGGATAGTGAAGAAGATTTGCCAAACTGTTTAATCTTGGCTTATCAGTAGAATAAATTAGGATAGAAGAAAGAAATGGTTCAAACATGCTCAAAATCTGAACCAAAGAAAAGAAAGAAAAGAATGGCTCTAATCAGATAAAAACCTGAGCCAAAAATACAAAGAAGACTGGTTCTAACTGTTAGTATGAATTCTTCGTCGAAGTGTACGAAAAAGAACCACTTTAGCTACGCATAACTAATAGCCCTAACAACAATAATGGCTGCAAAACATCCTCAGATCTGCAATTAGTAGTTAAAGTGCTGCAACAAACAGATCTATAAATGGAAAGACATTAAGCAGTAAAGTAAAGAATTTGCTCCATGCATCCAACAGACAAGACAAGAACACGATTTTTGAATGAATTTTTATATTACAGGGCACCTAGGAGGAAACAAGAAGGTGTATCCAGATCTCCTCAATGGGATGGGTTCTTTGTAGTCCTCAGCACTTCAGATCTAAGCTTTCTCTCTCTTGTAGATGTAGAAAACCCAATGTAGAAGGTGGAGCTCAATGGGAGCAACAATGGCAGAAAATGAGACCGAGTGTATAGATCCAGAGTGATCTAGTATGCAACAAAAGGTGAAGAATGATGAGGAAAACCCTCCTATTTATAACAAAATATTGGGTCCTTCTAGATCTTGGTGCATGATTAAAATAATGTTAATCACATCTAGATCCACCTCTATGGAATATTTTATTATTATTTGTTGGAGGGAAAGGGTGTTTGACTTGGGTCAAATCCCTTGATTAGTGAAAAATAAATAAATAAATGATTTATTTATCTTTTAAGGAAGTGGTTGGGATATAATCAAATAAATAATGATTTATTTGATTAATGGTGGTTGATTTGGTCATATTTAACAAGGAATATTATTTAAATAATTATTCCTAGAAAATAATAAGATAACTATGGGTTTATCTCATTAATTTCTTTGTTTTTGGGTTAAACATGACTGGGAATAATAATTAAATTATGGTTTAATTAATTATTCCTTTTTGGGGTTTCCTAATTAACATAGTGAAAGCAGTTTTACTTGGGGTAAAACTGGTCTTACATGGTGTACTTGGGTCCATCTAATGATGAAAAGTTAGATGACCAAAAAATGGTGTAACAGATTGCCCCCCAGCGTGCGAGTGTCAGGAGCAAATCGTATGACCGAAGTACGTTGTAAGAAGACAATCACTAGACAACAAAAGGGGATGTCAGAGAGAGAGATAAGAGGTAGATAGTGTGCTGAAGGACTAGACCCTGAGGAGACGAGACTCGCAGGTGCAACAAGTCTCTGTTATGAGAGGGTACCTGTGCTGAAGGCGGCGGGGGAGGCATACCTATGCCCGCCGTGACAAAGTACAAAAGAATAGTGTGTCCAGTGAACAAGGGACCGAACCATAGAATACAGCTGGCATAATCAAGAGCCAGATAAAAATACAATGAAGAGTCTCACATACATGCTGTGCCTGGGATAACAGCCAGGACTAGTACAATAATATCTGAGTACATGAGATAAATACAACCCCAATGCCCCCTGTAAAATGGGGAAGGGCTCACAAAATCTGACTGGTACATGCAAATCATAGAGGTGCTGCAAGTGGCTAAGGCCAACATCATCAAAATCTGGAGCGGCATCAAAAGGCTGCAATGAAGAGGTCATCCGGGCATGTGGGGGGCTACCTGTAGGGCTACCCCCTCATGAGGGCTGAGACATCTCACACACGCCCAGGAATCATCAAGAGCTGCTGCTGGGTCACTGGACTGTCCAGTATACGAATCTCGATCATGCTGAAAGGAGCTGGAGAAGCAATCAAGTCAAAGGGAGGTAAGAAATCCCCCTGCCTGATCCGAGGCACCGAACAAAAATGGAAGCTGGAACCAAGGTACACCGCCCTCTAGACCTTGCTTCTGGAATAAATTTGCTGAGGTCGACAGAAGGAGGTCCGCCTTAGGTGAGGTAATGAGAGATCCTCAACGAAGGCACGAGAGAAGAGCAATAGAGCGACGGACAGACTGACACTAATGATGATGGTGGAAATGGGAAGGATGGAGTGGCGAATGGACGACTTCCCTTGTTAGAGCATAAAGGGCATGAATGACATGGCAGCGATTGACACAATATCGAAAGGGACAGGGGACAGTGGGGCTGAAGGTCATGAGATGCGACACAAGAGAGGAACCAAGCAAAAAAGAATGGAGGGCTATAGTATGGTGTAAAGGGATGCAGGATAGACTCCATGAATGCAATGATGACTCAACTCGGATGCTCTAAGCAAGGGCGACTAGATAGTGCTGCCACACAATAAAGGCCCCAATGGGGGGTCATAGAAGCATGAGTACAAGGTGGGTACTCATGACGAAAATCAACACGAACATGGACAAGTAAGGGGGCGATATGGTGCCCCAAGTACAAGTGTCGTAAGTGAGGAAATTCGATTTTAAGGAGTGATGAAGTGATCCTTCGTGGAAAAATGTGTCCGGGTGAAGTATCAAATCACCAAAAACTAAGGAAAACCCATTTGAGAGCTCGGTGAGATCTATCCAGCGGTGCTGACGGTTCGTCGAACGGGGCTACGGTGTGGTCGCAGCAGTCGAAAGAAGAAACAGAGGTTCTCTTTTAATGAGGCTGTTTTCCCTCCAAAATCATTCATTTGCTATTGTTGTTGTGGTGAATGTGGAGAGGAGAGAAGGCCCTAAATCTTGCGGCGAACGTAGCGGACAAACCGACCGTTGGATTCGAGATCTGTCAGTTGGAGGCGAGAGGCCTAACCTTGCTCTTGCATTTTGATGGATTACATTTGCGGTTGAGGGCCCAAAACCCCCAGAAACAGCCCCTCCTTCATCTCTATGGCCGGGTCGCACTTTTTGGGGCAAAAAGTACGACCCAGGACGCAGGTATTAGGGCAACAAGTGCGACCTGGTCCAGAAAATGGCAGAAAACTGCGACCTGGGAGATAAGGGGGGTTTGGTGTTGTTTTATGGCTAGGAGTTGGATTGTGGTGTGTGGTTATGGTGTTCCCGATATGTACCCTGACAAAAAGAATGTGGTTGTGCAGGTATGGCAGAGTTGCGGGTCAACTGGAGGGAGAGGGATCTGGGAACACTTCGGACAGAGATCCAGGCAGATCAGGGCGTTCGTCGTGTATTGGCCAGATATAGGGGCATATGGTGCCCTCTCGGATGTGTGTAGGGGCAAGTGGTGCCCCCCTAGAATGTATGGGGGGGCATATGGTGCCCCCAGTTTTTTGGATTTTGTTTGTAACATGCTATGGGCATGTCGGATGGATATATATGGGGGGGCGTATGGTGCCCCCAGGTTGTGGAACATGCTATGGGCACGTCGTAAGTATATGTATGGGGGGGCGTATGGTGCCCCCAGTTTTTTGGAACATGCTATGGGCATGTCGTATGTATCAGAGTAGATGGACTCATCAATATATGGTTTGCGACACATATTATGGATATGCATCGTCTTGTGATGGTTGATTTAATGTTATTGTCTTGTAGGACTTGTGTGTGATAAATGCCAATCTAGAATATGGTTTGCAATACTATCTACGTAGTGATTTTGGTCTCTGGGTACATGGTTGAAAGTGATGGTTTCAAACGCACGTATTAAGACTTTCACTCGTAAATAGCGTCTGAACAGCACAGGGTTATGCACATGATAAACACCATTTAGTTGCATTACAAGGAGCAGGGAATCCAAACGAACGTGCAGATGGCGGATGCGAGGCAACAAGGCATCGGCTAATAGGCCACGCGCTGCATCATATTCGGCCTGATTGTTGGTTGCAGAACCAATGCATACCCCGTTAGACAGAACGAGGTCATGCAAGGGGGTGAAGATGGCCCACCCTGCCGAGGCAAGATTACTGGAGTAGCGACTTGCACCGTCGGCGTAACCGATAAAGGGTGTGGACGGGGGGTCCTGCAAAATGGTGTGACAAGACAATAAATGAGGGGATGAAAGGACATGACGGCAGCGTGAGGGTACAGAAGTCATCGAGCAGTAATGGCAGGGGGAAAGGGCAGGATGATCAAGGCTCACACAAGGTGATGTATGAGAGCTATCAGAAACATGGCGAGGACTCGGGCTGCGGAGGTCAACGGAGACACAAGTGGAGTGATCTCGGGTATCAACGGACCCAATGGGGAAGGCTGCAGACGGGCTAGGCTCCGGGTGTCGTGCAGAGGAGGATAGGTAAAGAATGGTGACTGTAGACTCCGTCATCTGAACATCAGGGGGGGGGATGTGGATCGGAGCGGGGGGATCCTCAGGCTGGCCTGAAGCATACTGCGCGAGAATGGGAGAGGCGGATTGATTTTGTTCGACCTCATACTCGCGGATCACCTCAAGGGAGGCGCGGTAATGTGTCAGGTGAGGACAATAATGGGAGTAGTGGCCATGGACACCGCACAAAGCACAAGGCTTGTTGGTGCGGAGAGTCTTGGCGTTCTTGGGGACGGTCGAAGAAGAAGTGGGAGTTTCAGCGACCGTAGTGTCGGGGAACGCGAAGTTTACCATGGGTCGGATACGAGGTAACTCGGGACAAGCATGGGTGGCATGACCAATGACATCACATAAGGCACAAGGCTTTGGGGGTGGAGAAGGAGCCGGGTTGGTCGTGGTGGTTTGGTCTTTGGTTGCCCCCTTGCGGGCTTTGCCTTTCTTCCCGGGAGCCGACCCGACAGGAGAAGGGTCCTGTGGAGGTGCTGGGGGCACAGTGGCTATGAAGGAAGCGAGGGGGACCGGTTGAACCGGTGTCAAAGCCATGTAAGGTTTGGGGTGACCAGGGGGGGTGGCGGCTGGGGGGTCAAGGTACCAAACCGGAAGACCCAAGGTCAAGTTAGGGAGAGAAAGGGTGGCCATGACGGGGACGGAATATACTCCGGGAGGGGGAGCCAAGAAGGGGATCTGTCCAGCAGGGTAATGACCAGGAGGTACGGCGCCAAGATGGTTAAGGCCAGGGGGGACCGAGCCTGGAGGATAAAGAGGTTCGGGGGCACCAGCTGTAGGGGGAGGGCCAGAAAGAGGAGGTCCGGCTGGCTGAGATGGATGGCTAGGAGCGGGTTGCGGAGGGCGGGGAGGAGGGGGCGGGCTAGCCGAGGCAGGCCGTTTATGGGCAGCCTGAGACGATTGCATCATGCAAACATTCGACAAGCTGGGATCAGTAACAGGAGGGGGAGGAAGGTGAGGAAAAGTTCCAAGCAGGGTGGAATCTTTATAGACGCCGGGGGAGACACTGGTCAAAGAATCGACGGTTTGCTTGTTGGCTACAGAAGAGATGGTCGTCTCGGAGGGGGATGGAGACGGCGGCTCATGATACGATAGCTGGTCAATGGTGACTATCTTTCCATTATGTGGAAAAGACATCTTGCGGAAGACCGCGGATGGGACAGCAGACATGGCATAGGTGTAGCTTCGCCCCAATAGAATGTTGTAGTCTAGAGGGGCGTCAATGACTTCGACATCAACGCAAACAGTCTTACCGGCGAGGGTGATGGGACAGTTACGAAACAGGCCAATAGGCTGGGAGGCATGACCATCCCACGCTCGAAGGGTGATCGTGGAAGGGGCCAACTCAGGGGATCCGAGTTGCTTCCAAACAGAAGCGGACATCACACAGGTGGATGCCCCCTCATCAATTATACACCGGGATACAGTGGCGTTCCGGATTTTGACTGGGATTTGGAAAGCAACGGAAGGAGGACGAGGAGGATGGTCCGATTGAGTGGCGTCAAAAACAATCATTTGGTCATCAGCAGGATCAACAGCGCCCACGGCAGATAGTAGAGCCTTCTTTTGAGAAGGGCATGACTGGAGGAGTTCCAGTGTGGAAATGGCAGCAGGGGATTGCGCCAAATCATCTACGATACTATATGACTGAGCGGCTCGACCGGAAGTAGCATTTCGGCGTAATGGGCCCTTTGGAATCTTTGGATGAACCTCAACTTTGGGTTGAGGGATGTGTAAAGGGCCACTGGATGTCGAAAGAGGCTCTGTAGAACCTGAAGAGGGAGGCTCGGGAAACGGAGCGAGCGAGAAGCAAGTGCTTGGCGGGCCAAGGTTTGAAGGTGAAGGTCGACGAAGGAGACGAATCGGAGCGCATCATAAGGATGGTCTAGTCGGAGGAACCGAGAAACTCACGAGGTGTGTTTGCGTGGGCGTCGGGGGGTTGGGTAGCCACGAATCCCTGTTGAGGGAAAGGATCAGTGAACACAGCGGGCTGGGTAGTGGCCACATTAGGAGGAGCGTGAGGGGAGGCGTGTTGTCCGCGCAATGTGGCTTGAGACTCCCACATCTGTCGCATCTGGGGTAAGAGATGACAATCGTGAGTGTAGTGACCGTAAACACTGCAACACGAACAGGGCTTGTTTGTGCGACCCATTTTTGTCCCGTCTTTGGGCGTGGAACCACAGTCGGATTGCTGATGTTGAGGTCCATGCAGGTGGGTCTCGGTTAGGGACGGATAGATTACTGGTTGCCTCTCCGCCTTCTTTGAGAAGAAGGGGGAATAAACGCACCCTGCTGTGCAAATACTTGCCCTGGAGGGGCTTGTAAGGGCTGTTGCAGGTGGTGAGGAGGCAAGGGAGGCGGAAGCGCATATGCTGGAGGAGTTGGCGCACCAGGCTGCGGATAAAAGTAAGGGTTGGGTTGGGCAGCATTGAGGTAAG
Source organism: Pinus albicaulis (assembly GCA_034641835.2). Lineage (NCBI taxonomy): Eukaryota > Viridiplantae > Streptophyta > Pinopsida > Pinales > Pinaceae > Pinus > Pinus albicaulis. The sequence goes on from CM076573.1 coordinate 445,389,175, forward strand.
CAGGAGGTTGGGCAAAAGGAGGAGGCATGCCGTATCCTGGATACATGTTGCCGGGAGGGGGCAGAGTGCTAGGGGTGCTGGCCCCCCCCTGAGGAAGGCCATGGCTCATAGGAGGGTGAGCAGAGGGGTGGGAAAGAGATCCAACAATACCGTCGGCGGAATGAGATGCCCCCGGGGCGTTAGCGCCACCGGGCCTGGGTATGTCAGGGAGAACGGTATAAACATAACCAGATTGAGCGTAGATCAGGTCATATTTTAAAGCTATTTGGAGGGCGGCTTCTTCAGATTGAGGAAAGTGAGAGGCGACATCTTTGCCGATGGGAGATGGGAGGGTGCGAAGGAACCAGTCCATGTAAGCCCGATCTTCAAAGGGAGGGGCTCGACATAAGCTCCGTCTTCGTCGCCATTCCTGAACATGGGCAGAAAGGCGTGTGGAAGAGGATTGCTTAAATGAAGTCAAGAGCTCCGTACCAGTGTCGTATCGGAGAGGGAGCTGGAAGTACGACAAGAAGGCTTGGGCAAGAGTCTTGAACGTGGTATGGGAGGAAGTGGCCTGTTCGACGTACCATTTAGAAGCTTCGCCGGTAAGTGTGCGTTGGAACAAACGAAGACGGATGGAGTCATCGGTAATGGAGTTGGAGGAACACCACATGTGGAAAGACCGGACGTGATTGGTTGGGTCTTCGCCATTAAGGCCCTCAAACTTAGGGATATCAGAGGGTAGCTTGGTGGGCATAGCGGGCCGGGTAGTATTATGGTGAATGGGGTCATTAATCCACGCGGTAAGAATCGGGAAGTGGGAAAGGCCACTGCAATGTACGCGGCTCTGGGGAGTGGCGGAGTAGTGGACCTTAGCGATTCCGTAGAAGTAGAGGGGGGCGACATTGGGGCGGAAGGCAGCCAACGTAGGCCACCGGTCGGTTTAATAGTGAAGGTAAAGGGCTTAGGAAGGAGAGAGAGGGGACCGATGAATCGGGGAGAGAGTCGGAGTGCGGACTCGAAGGTGGACTGGCTCGGCGACGGCGGTGCGGAGCAGGTCGATCAACCGGAAACTGAGGGTGAAGGCCAAGAAGTCTCCGGGAACGGCGCCTTGGGGGCGCAATGATGACAGGAAGAAGGAAACCGACAAGGGCAGAAAGGGACAGAATCAAGGAAGGTCAAGGGCAGATAAGGTGCAGTGACGATTGATTTTAGAGTCTTTGCCAGGCGGTGTAAACCAGGCGCTTCTTCACTTGAGGTCAGTGTGTGGTGTGCGTTAATTTTAATTTTTAAACCCTTTCCGTTGTTGAGAGCAAAAAAGTGTGCAACGTAGCTGAAAATAAACCTACAGAGAACAGAATAAAAATGCTGAAATAATAGAAAAATAACAGCTACATATGCATCTATCAAACCCAAGAAAGTGGGTCTCTCAAAACTATGCTGAAAAGAAAGGAAAAACTATGGAAACACACACAAAGGCTCGCGGATCTAGAGATTGAGGGAATGGAGATCGGAGAAACAAGGCTGAGATAAGGGGTGCGGATCTGGCGAAGACGGAGAGGCAATTAGGTACGGAAAAAGGAAATCAACAAAAAACGGGGGCAAGGCAGAGGCCTTTAGAGGAGGTCCAAACAAAACGACGAGAGGTGATTTGAAAGGAAAAGAGGCTGATTTCAAAGGATCTGGAAGTGAGGTCACAGATCTGGAAAAAGAGGGGGCTGAAGCTCTGAAACCGATGGCTGAAACAGCTGAAAACTCTTCCACCAAAAGTGGAGGGTACTAAAAATACCCTAAAGAAATTTGAGTTCCTTAGATAAAATAAAGCAGATCAGATCTTAGTCAAGAGCGGTGACAATTTGAAAACCACAGCAGCGAGGCTGCGACGGGAACGGAAAAATTACGAGAAAAAATCTTGAAAAGGGGCGGTCGCGAGTTCGACACAGTCTGGAGTTGAGGCTAGGGAAACGAGGCCAAAAGGTGCGTCAGTCGCGGTTTTGGGCCAAAAAGTCTGACCCAGATTCACATTTTATTAGAATTCTGAAAAATTAGTCTCGGAGTCTGGTAGTGTCGCCCTGCGCAATAGGGCCAGAAACACACGGAAGTTAGAAATTTTAAGTTTTTAGGGTTTTATGTGAGAAAAATGACATGAAAAGAGAAAAACTAAGCAGCTGAAAAGAAGCCCTAGGGCCTGAAGTAGCTGGATATGCAGGAATATGAGAAATGACAGCGGTCGTAATTTAAAACCCGTGTGGAGTCGCCATTTGTTAGTATGAATTCTTCGTCGAAGTGTACGAAAAAGAACCACTTTAGCTACACATAACTAATAGCCCTAACAACAATAATGGCTGCAAAACATCTTCAGATCTGCAATTAGTAGTTAAAGTGCTGCAACAAACAGATCTATAAATGGAAAGACATTAAGCAGTAAAGTAAAGAATTTGCTCCATGCATCCGACAGACAAGACAAGAACACGATTTTTTGAATGAATTTTTATATTACAGGGCACCTGGGAGGAAACAAGAAGGTGTATCCAGATCTCCTCAATGGGATGGGTTCTTTGTAGTCCTCAGCACTTCAGATCTAAGCTTTCTCTCTCTTGTAGATGTAGAAAACCCAATGTAGAAGGTAGAGCTCAATGGGAGCAAAATGGCGGAAAATGAGACCAAGTGTATAGATCCAGAGTGATCTAGTATGCAACAAAAGGTGAAGAATGAAGGGGAAAACCCTCCTATTTATAACAAAATATTGGGTCATTCTAGATCTTGGTGCATGATTAAAATAATGTTAACCAAATCTAGATCCACCTCTATGGAAGATTTTATTATTATTTGTTGGAGGGAAAGGGTGTTTGACTTGGGTCAAATCCCTTGATTAGTGAAAAATAAATAAATAAATGATTTATTTATCTTTTTAAGGAAGTGGTTGGGATATAATCAAATAAATAATGATTTATTTGATTAATGGTGGGTGAGTTGGTCATATTTAACAAGGAATATTATTAAATAATTATTCCTAGAAAATAATAAGATAACTATGGGTTTATCTCATTAATTTCTTTGTTTTTGGGTTAAACATGATTGGGAATAATAATTAAATTATGGTTTAATTAATTATTCCTTTTGGGGTTTCCTAATTAATCATAGTGAAAGCAGTTTTACTTGGGGTAAAACTGGTCTTACATGGTGTACTTGGGTCCATCTAATGATGAAAAGTTAGATGACCAAAAAATGGTGTAACACTAACATGCTGAAAACTTAAACTAGGTAAAGAAGAAGATGACAGCTCAAAAGGATCAAAATCAGAGCTGAAAAAGAATAGAAGGATGTTTATAATTTACAGATTTTAAGCCTTCACATTTTTGTTTTAATTTTCTGCAAATAAAATTCTATGTGCAGCTTGTACGTACAGCCATAGACACCATAGAAAATTAGACAGTCTAATCCTGATTTCACTGTGTTTAAATTTCTATTTTAGAATGTAGAGAAAGCAGATCAGTCAAACAGTTTAATCTTGGCTGATAATAGATTAGGTAGAGAAGCTTTAGAGTCCAACTGTTTAATTTGGACTCTTGGAAGATATACAGGTAGCATTAGATAGTTTTATCTCTTTTTTTTCAAAAGAGTATGTAAAAAAGATGCCAGTTCAAGTGCACTTAAGAGAAGAAAAATGCTAGGACAAGTAGCGTGGGTAGGTAGAGGTGCTGTCTTAAGGAGTTTTTCAAGCTGCAGGTCATTGAAGAATTGTCAAAATGCAAAGAAAATCAGCAAGAAGACAAATAAATTCTTCCCAGTGGATAAGGCACTGGTCTTCTAAAAGCCAGAGATTGATAAACTGAGGTTCTGGACACCTAAAGGGCAAGCTGTCCTCTCCAAGTGGAGCCACTATTAGCCATATATAATTTATGTTATACCTACTGAGGGCTAGAATCAGTTTGTAGCCTTCATGAAACATTTTCAAGTTATCATGTTAGTTTTTGAAGCCTGGTTGTTCTCTCTGTCCAAAGGAACCTACCTTCATTGATGTTTTCATTTCAAAAACCTGCTGTTTCCAAAGAGAAAAATCTTCTTCAAAGACTCATCTCCACCATTTCATTCCTCCATTTTATCTTCATAGTTCCCTTCATATCACTCATTTCTCCCCTCATTTATCCTTCACTTCCTCCAAAATTCCCTTTAAAACCATGTGAATCCCCTTATTTTGGTTTTAAAACCCTTCCTTTAATCTATCAGAACCTTTAAAAAACCCTCAGAAACCCATATCAGCCTTTAAATCTGATCATTTTCATATAAATAGATTTAAGCCCCTGCAGGCTTACTTCTTAGCCCCTTTTTCCATAGAACTGTGGACTCGTGACCGTCGGCTATGAGTCTTTATCCCCTTTCTTGCTATCAGAGGTCATTTTGCCCCCTTTTTTCTTTGTATATTCATTTTCCTCTCCAGCGATGGTTTCACCTATGATTTGATCTCCACCATCGATCTCTATCCTGATCGGATGGTCAGTGCTCCCGTCCATCACATCAGCGCATCGCTATCAGAAATCCTAGTTCCTTTGTCCCCAAACCCTCTGCCCTGCCGATGGCCGAGATCCTGATTCAATATTTTCCATTCGTTCCCCAAATATCTGACGACCGTCGGTGCATCGCAAGTTCCCTGCCGATGATCCCCCCTCTGATGGATCTCCCTTGCCAATTAAATCATGACCATAGATCTCCATTAGATCAGATGGTCCGCGCTTTACCGCATCAGCGCATCCCATCGCTCCATCGCTACGTCATAAAATCACTCCATCGCTCCATCAGTCCATCACTCCATCGCCCCATTGCTCCATCGCTCATCGACCATTGCAAATTCCAAAAGCCTTGTTCTCGGACCCTCTACTCCTCCGATCCGCCGAAATGAATCTTGATCGTCAATCTCACTGATCTGACGGCCCGCATTGATTCACCTCCTCTTCCACTGCTATAGGGTAAACTGCTTGGGTTGTTGGTTTTCGAATATCCCTCTCAGGGCTTTCCGGTGCCCGAGGCAGACAGTAAGATTAGCTACGCTGTTCACAAAGATGGCATGAGCATGTTCATATTAACTTAAAATAACTTTATGGAATGTGATAGAGAATTACCTCTTTGACAATCTTTGAGTCCCTTGGAGAGCACTAGGCAGCGAAATAAGAGTCCTTCTTCACCGGCTCCAAATCTTAGTCCTGCAATCAGTCAAAGCACCCGTGTAATTTCTAACATAACGTATATCCTATCAATCAAATCAATATATAATGAACTTCTAAATTATACACATCTGAGCCATTCATATCATACTATGTAAATGTTCAAACAATAATGACAATATTAAGCATCGAATGGACAAAACGAACACAGTTCTATTGATTTTGAAAGAAGGAGGATTACAACCGTCGGTTGTACCAAGCCCTCCTCAGTCTCCCAATCTCTCTTATCTCTTAAGTGAAGAAGTCTAAGTCAACAAGCTCTCTAGGAACCTCTTTGACTCTTGGCCTTCACACTATTCTCTATTCCACAAGTATGCAAAACCTTTAGCAATCCTTCGACCTTCAATTAAGAGCCTTCAGCTCCTTCTTATAGGAGAGGGAGAAAGCCATTGTTGCCTTTCTCTTTCCACTAGTTTGGAATGGAAAAAACTTAGATGTTTCTTTAATCTCTATGCTTTTGCCTCCTTTGCAGTTCAGTCTTGTTATAGCAATGACCAATAATGAACTGGTGCTCTGCAGTTTCTTTTGTGAACTGACTCTCTTGTGAGGGAAAGCCGGAGATTCAAATCATTCTCCGCGGGCTTTTCCCGATTCAAACTTAAAACACGGGTAACGCTGCCCTTTAGTGTAAACAGAGCGTTTCCCTAGCCACTAACGTGGCATATTCACTGATGTACTGTGTTATAACGCTCTTGTATTGTTCTAGATAGGCGTTACCCTGGCAGAAATAGGTTTAATTTAGGTCTTTGTACTCCTTCCATATTTGTCTTCCCCTCTGAGCTGATGAGGAGGTATTTTGACCTGTAACAGATGCCCCCTAAAGTGTGAGGTCAGAGACGAAGATGATGGCCGAAATACTTTATAATTTGTGTAGAGATAAAGAGATTGAAAGACTGAGGAAAACCTGAAACAACAACATATGTCAGAAAATATAGTATCTGCCTTGAGTCAGGCATGTCCCATGCTCAGTAGCTTAAACAACATGATTTCTCTAGAATAGAGATATGAAGAATCTGTCCACCGATAGGCACAATGTGGAAGTGTCTGTCATAACATGATCAGGTTGAAGAAGCTGTCTCCATAAACAATATCGCAACTTGGGGAAGGAAAAAAAACTTTAATGATGTAGCCTTTGCCCCAAGGTATTGACCACCGATTCACTTAAACTGCATATTCCTTGACATGTGAATGAAGGAGTTGTCATCGAACATGTGAGAAATCTTCTGATTACCAATCGATAATGAAAACTGTTAACAGATGCGAAGGTGGCCACCGATAATGGTGATGGTCTCTAAGATGCACAGTACAATCTAGCGAGTGTGAATAAAATGATTTGAAGTTGAACACTCGTATACTCATTCGACCAGGAGCCAATGATGAAGACCCCTGATCAAACACAAGACTACCTACCACTGATGTCTGCAAGTATCCGGGTATTGATGGGTTTCTAGATAAACTTCCTATATAAGATGTTGAAGTCGATAGGAAGTGATCTATTGAAAGGTAGGCACTGAGGCGTCCTACATCAGTCAACACGAAACAGAAACCAACTGATTTTGTTTATGATTGAGATAATGAAGAGTAAATGGGATCGTCAGATGACAAATAATTTCTGGCATAATGAGCGGTTTGGTTGATAACAGGAGCAGTAGATAGCGAGATCTTCTTGAACAATAGAAGGCACTCTAGCAGGGTACTAGGCAGCTGAAGCTTGATGAACACCAAAGAGTGTGTTAGGATTTTACCGGTGCAGGGACACTGGGAAATGAAGGCTAATACTCATAGATGGTAGGGTTCAGCTAACTGCGAAAGATTTTTCTGGGAAGTGCCATGTTCAAAAACTTTGTTGCCAAATCGACCTTTTTGAAAATGTAACAAAGGTAGTATCCATTTTGTCCAAATTTTTCCCCGTCTGATTAAGTTTAACGAGTCCAAACGAGTAAAATCGGTGAATTTTTCATGTTTAGAGAGTCTGAAAAATGTCAGGAAAGACAACTCTGTGCCCCATCTGATTAGGTTTAACGATTCTAGATGAGTAAACTCGGTAAATTTTTCATATTTAGAGAGTCTGAAAAATGTCAGGAAAGACAACTCCACGTCCCGTCTGATTAGGTTTAATGAGTCTAGACGAGTAAACTCGGTGAATTTTTCATGTTTAGAGAGTCTGAAAAAATATCATAAAAGACAACTCCATTGTAGTACCTTTGTCATGTCTTGATAACCGAGCATGGAAAAGAGATAATAGTAAGCCCTAAACAGTTCATTTTCCGTAAGTTAGTCCATCGAAACCGGAAAAGTGAGAAATATATGTTCGATAGACGTCTACCTCATTTTGTTATGAGTACGAGGAGACGAAGTGAACTCAGTATTCTTTGTGAAATTTTAACGAGTCCAACAAAGAAAAACTCGGTGCCCTCCATGAAATTTTAACGAGTCGCATGGAGAAAACTCGATTACCTCCGTGAAATTTTAACGAGTCACGCAGAGAAAATTCGGTTCCTTTTTCAGTTTAAAGAGATTTGAAAAAGAGAAAAGAATGGCTCCATCCTTTCTGTCGTGGTAGTTTAACGAGCCCAACACAGAAAACTCAGGGTTTTTTTAGTTTTATGAGTGAGAAAAAGATTCCTAAAAAGAAGGCTTAGTGCTTCTTCATAGTTTTAACGAGTCTGAAGAAGAAAACTCTAGGTTTTTCGGATTAACGAGCAAGAAAAAGACCATACAAAAAGAACACTCGATGTCAACTTCGTATAATTTTAACGAGTCTGAAGAAGGGAACTTAAGGTTTTTCGGATTAACGAGCAAGAAAAATACCATAAAAAGAATGCTTGATAATAGAAGGGTCTATGCCGGGCATTTCGTCATAAGACCAAGCAAACACATTACGTAATTCCTTAGAAAGGGATGTGAAGCGTGCAATTTCCTTTGGATTGCAATCGGCTCCAATCTGAATATTTTCCACGATACCCGTTTTGACTAAGATATCAATGAGCATTGTCTTAGAAATATTACCCATGCTCCCTTCTGAATCGATAGTTTGGATAGTCGTGTAAGCGGAGGGAACCATCTCAGGTGGGTCAAAAGATGGGATTTCAATTTTTATCGCCTCCGAGTCAATCATCGAAGCGCGATGGTGAAACTCTCCCCAAGGTCGTTCTTCTAGAAACATGATCTCTCCAATAGCTTCATCTGTAGGAAAGACTTCATTGAGGAGATCCTTAGAGAGAATAGCGGTGGGAGGGAGGTTTGTACCTTCGGTCGAAACCATAGCAGTGGAGGGTTCAGATGCGGTTTGGATGGCTTGATAAGCCAACTCGGCCGGTGAAAGTAGCATCTGATCTCCATAGGAATCAATGTCTGAAGGTGTCGGGATGATCCATCGGTCGATAGAGCCATCCAAAGTGGTGGATATCATTGCAACCGTGTTTGGGATCTGTGGCAGTGGGAGAGGAAAAAAACCTAGTAGGGAAGATGCCTTCAGAAGACCGGTACCGAGACTGACGTAAGAGTCAGGAAAGCCTCCTATTAGGGGTACAGTGCTACTTGGTAATGTGGCATAATCAGGGGTGCAGAAGTATAACTGATCCACTGTGACTATTTTCTCATACAATGGAAATAGGATGAGTCGGAAGACCGAAGACACGATGGCAGGCATGGCATAAGACCAACTACGACCAAGCAATAGATTATAGTCTAGATGGCGCTCTACGACTTCTATGTCCACGTTTACCGTTTTCCCACTCAGAGTGATGGGAAAGCTAGAATGGTAACCTTTTGGGAGGAAAGTGTGGCCATCGAAAGCTTTGAGGGAATTCGATGGCGGGGTGAGGGTAGGAGAACCTAAATTGAGCCAGCAAGCTTGTGACATAACGCAGGTCGAAGCACCTTCGTCTATGACAGTGCGATGGATTGCTTTCCCTTTCGACACAACCTGCACCTGGAATGCGAGTTGGTGTGAGAGGCGAGGTTTAACATTTTCCATATCAAAGATAGCTAGCATGGAATCGTGGGGGTCTATTCCACCAATGGCCGAAAGCAAGGCTTTCCTTTGTGCTGGACCGGTTTGTAATACTTCGAGAACAGACATAGATGACGGTGCCTGCGCCAAATCTTCTACAATGTTGTAGTTTTGGGTTGCACGTGCAGAGGTGTTATGAGTCGTGCGTCGAAGTGTCCCTTTGGGGGGACGAATCACGGGGTCAGCAGTAGGTCGTTCGATATGCAAATCGTTTGGCGGCGGTGGATTTGAACTAGTACCAGGTTCTTGAGCATCTATGGTAGGGTTTCCATAAAGCTTAGCTTGAGTTTGAAGGTCAACACTCTCAATGCCATAAATGGCAGATGGTCCTTCGCCATAAGGATATGAACCACCATTGCCCCGTTGATGGGGTTGTGGCGGATTGTCAACCATGTGTTGATGTTGCTGCTGTTGATTAGGGAAAGGATTATGAAGAACGACAAGTGTTCACCCAGAATCCTTGTTGGAAATAAAAGCAGTGCATTCCTGCAGCCGAGGACATTTGTATGTCAAGTGGTCCTCCGCATAGATTTTGCAAGGAAATTTCATGGGTTTATCCTTCCCTTTGTCATTTTTGGCAGCGTTTTTATGATTAGGGTTATTCTGATTATCCGACTGCTCTTCCGAAGAAGATGACTTTTTCTTGTTCTTCTTATTTTTCCTGCTAGGTTTTTGTGAGGTTTGCACCGAATTTACCTCAGTGGTGGGAAGAGTAGTCATTTGGTGAGGGGCGGTGGCAGCCGAAGATGGCTGGGAGGCTTGCCCTCGAGACTGCTTTGTGGCTACGCCAGAGTTCATGCCAACGAGACCATCGGCATGAGCTCTGGTTTTCTGAGTAGCCAGAGGATTTGGGTTGCCAGGGGCATGGGGGAGAAAATCATACAGCGTGCCAGATTGTGAATAGATTAAATCTAAATGTTGGGCACGGGGAATGCATTGATCTTCTGTAACCGCAATAGAAAGGCCAATGTCTTTAGCTATGTGGGGTAAGAGAGACTTGAAAAACCAATTGGCTAAGAGATGATCCGGAATTGGTGATTTGACTAGCCTCCTCCTACGTCTCCATTCATGAATGTGATCGGAGATGTGGGTGGCGGTGTCTTGGTGGAGCGAGGTTAATAGTTCCGTTCCAGTTTCAAATCTAATTGGTAGTTGGAATTTCTTTAGAAACTCCGTTGCTAAAGTACCAAACGTATTGATGGTGGCGCGTGGTAATTCAATGTACCACTTGGCAGCATTTCCTGTAAGCATGCAGGGAAACAGTCGAAGTCGGACACTATCATCTACCATGGAATTGGATATAGACCATAGATGAAAGGTAGTGATGTGTGCGGCTGGGTCGTCCCCTTGTTTCCCATCGAACTTCGGGATGTCGGAAGGAATCTGCGGGTTGTGATTGATGGGATCATTAGTCAGTTTATGGATATCGGGGATGTCCAAAGCTGCCAAGAATGGCAATTGTGGATTTGCCCCCGAATCTAACCAAGGCAGTATGGGCTGACTATTTAGACCATAGGGTCCACCCATCAATGTGTTACCAGGAGGATAAGTAGGACTTTGGTAAAAACTTCCTATAGGCGGAGGAGTAGGGACATACGGTTGCTATCCATAGGGCATGTTGTATTATGGGGCGAACTATTGGTTTCCCCCAGTATAAAAGTGCCCTCCCATTCCAGAGGGAGGTTGGGGCTGGTTAGTCCAAATGGATGCAATAGAGTTTCCCGGAGGCATGCTACTACTTGCATAGTTTGGCAACGGCATAGACCCTACACCTATATTTGAACCACTTAAGGGAAGAGTATTAATAATAAGTTGTCCTATTTGTCCTAAGGATTGCAGAGGAAGTGAAATGTTCCCTGCTACCTGCATGCTGGCGACACTGCCCCCTGGCATAGAGGCCAAGGTGTTTGAACTCAGCAGAGGGTTCCAACCGAAAGGGTTGCTAAAAGGTACCGGAGTAGTCATACTCATGGGAGGAGCTACCGGGGGTCCCAACATGGTCACGGTAGGAGTAGATGCCGAAGGATTCGGCAAGCTACTGACAGTTGTGATGACAGTAGGGTTGGGAGTAGGTATATATTGACTACTAGGGTTACCCAGTGATGGAATAGAACTGACCACCGGCGGGGAGGATGGTGGCAAACCTGGGATGGTTGCCATTGGCATCGAGCCTAGGGATGCCGGTGGTGAAATGGATGTTTGTGCGGCTGAAGACATATCTTGGTGTGGTGGAATCTAAATTATCATAGGTCCCAATGGATCAGTGAGCGGAGGATTGTAATGAGGTACAACCCCTTTAGTGAAAGGGTCATCTGGAAATTCCGGCTGATATGAGGCTATGTGAAAATCAAGATTAGTCAGTGGAGACTGCTCTTCCGTAGAAGGCACGGGGTCACCAAGGTTGAGTTCTTCCTCAATAGTTAGAGGAGGTAGACATTGCTATCGTCGAGACAGACGTCGTGGGTCGGTGGATGCCACGGTGACCTGTTTATTTTTAACAAATCTTAATTGTGATGTATTATAAAGTCTCAATGACAGTAACCACGCACCTAAAAAAAAAAGGGACTCTCTAAAATCAATCAGCAAGTAGCCAGAATAGGGTGCCCTGTCTGAGTACTACCGTTCGCTGGTGATGAAATCCAGTATCACAATAGTATGAAGAGAGGGTTGGTCGAAAGTACAGTTATGGTCACTCTAGAGCTTCGCCCGAACCTCAGACGATAGGTGTAAACACTCTCGTGAAGACAAGTACCCTCCTAAAGACCGAAGACAGAGTGGGTCCATCTGTTTCAGGTACTAGGACAGCCCGTCCCAGTCACCTTGTGTAAGTCCCTAAAAGGTATGGCCACTAGAGATACCTCAAATCACAGACATCATCAGGGGGGTCCACGGTCAAGGACAGTGTGCTATATGGGAAGAATACCTAGATCCCAGATCTAGTTTCAACATCCCCGAAGGGAACCCTAATATATAACACACCCACCGGATGCAGTCGAAGGCAGGCTACCTTCTTGTGCATCCAAGTGTTGTCTCGCACTGAGCTCCGGTAAAGGAACGGTCCTGATAATATGAGTGCAGTAGGATTTCGCTCGTTAATGACTCTAGTTTTCAAGTTTTGAGATCTTGTGTGATTTTCTCACTTTCCTAACCCAAGATCCTAGCCTGAACTACTGTTTGTGTGAGCCCAAAAAAGAGTAATGTGATTGATTTTATTATCTCTTTATTCTCAGTGTACTTTATTATTAGTCTTGCGGAGGGGGAGTGGACGTATGAAATGTGATGAGACTCTAACTCAAGAAACCATGCAAAACATGCTCTAGATATTAAATTCGATGAAGAGTGTTTCTACAGGGAGAGGTTTCTTTTCAACATCCATGCACTAACATTCAAATAGCACAGTTCAACTTTTAAAGATTCAGACTTCTATCTACCTCTTTTAAATAGTCTATGAACTGAAAATTTCAGAATAAACTCAGCTAAATGCAGAAAAAAAAAAAAAAAAAAAGTAAATTCTTTGGACACTGACTTTTCAAACAAGAGAAACAAATAGAAATTCTAGCTTAGTAGACAAGCACAGGGATTCAATCAGCGAAAGGTACTGATGGCCAAAAAACTCTGCAACTAAAACACCATCACAGTAGTGAACAAGAAAGTTTTGGTTGAGTAACGCTCTGTCTGTGAGTAAAGACAGCGACTAACGCACTGTATTTAATCAGAGACAACGTTATAATGCACTGGACAACCTATACAGGTAGCGTTAGCCAGGGAAAAGTTCTTCAGTTGGTCAAACAGAAACAAGATTGAACTTTGCGAGCGTTTGATATGTCTACTGGGCATCAAAAATGGTCGGAAGGGTATGTGAACAGAGGAACGAAGAGAGGAGGGAAGGAATAGTCCGGAAACTATGGGGAAACTCCACAGTGGAGTCACCAGTTTTGCTATAGGGTAAACTACTTGGGTTGTTGGTTTTCGAATATCCCTCTCAGGGCTTTCCGGTGCCCGAGGCAGACAGTAAGATTAGCTGTGTTGTTCACAAAGATGGCATGAGCATGTTCATATTAAATTAAAATAACTTGATGGAATGCGATAGAGAATTACCTCTTTGATTATCTTGGAGTCCCTTGGAGAGCACTAGGCAGCGAAACAAGAGTCCTTCTTCACCGGCTCCAAATCTTAGTCCTGCAATCATTCAAAGCACCCGTGTAATTTCTAACATAACATATATCCTATCAATCAAATCGATATATAATGAACTTCTAAATTATACACATCTGAGTCATTCATATCATACTATGTAAATTTTCAAACAATAATGACAATATTAAGCATCGAATGGACAAAAAGAACACATTTCTATTGATTTTGAAAGAAGGAGGATTACAATCGTCAGTTGTACCAAGCCCTCCTCAGTCTCCCAATCTCTCTTATATATTAAGTGAATAATTCTAAGTCAACAAGCTCCCTAAGAACCTCTTTGACTCTTGCCCTTCACACTATAACACTATTCTTTATTCCACAAGTATGAAAAAAACCTTTAGCAATCCTTCGACCTTCAATTAAGAGCCTTCAGCTCCTTCTTATAGGAGAGGGAGAAATCCGTTGTTGCCTTTCTCTTTCCACTAATTTGGAATGGAAAAAACTTAGATGTTTCTTTAATCTCTATGCTTTTTCCTCATTTGGAGTTTAGTCTTGTTATAGCAATGACCAATAATGAACTGGTGCTCTGCAGTTTCCTTTGTGAACTGACTCTCTTGTGAGGGAAAGTCGGAGATTCAAATCATTCTCCACGGGCTTTTCCCGATTCAAACTTAAAACATGGGTAACACTGCCTTTTAGTGTAAACAGAGCATTTCCCTAGCCACTAACGCGGCATATTCACTGATTTACTGCGTTATAATGCTCTTGTATTGTTCTAGATAGGCGTTACCCTGGTAGAAATAGGTTTAATTTAGGTCTTTGTACTCCTTCCATATTTGTCTTCCTCTCTAAGTTGATGAGGAGGTATTTTGACCTGTAACATCCACCCATGACCACTTTTATATGTATTTTCTTCAATTTTCCATATATTCCTGCTGGTCCCACCCGACCACACTAGGCCTTTCCACCATGTTCCCTTCAAATCTCCACCGTTGATCTGGCCCCCCCCAGATTGGACGATCCAAAACAATTTTCACATTCATTTCACAAATAAAATTTATCGCCCGTTTTCAATGTGAAATAGGCAGTTTTCTCCTGGACACGTGTCATCCAAAAACACGTATCGCGTTCCCCCTACTCATTACCATTTACCACCCATACCCTATGCGAAAATCGCTGCCAGTTTTCCAATACCGCCATCCAGTTCTTCGCGCTCAAAAGCTCGCTCAAACCCTAGATTCAGTTTTCCGCCATTTAAGCTCATATCCACTGCATACACTTTCTCTGCAATCTCTCCTCCGCCTCCCCTACAGCCATCTGAAGCAGTTGGTCCACACCCGTAAGATTTTATAACTAGTTTGTTCGTTTTGCAGGTTTTATGGTGGAAAATGGTGTTAAAGGTCTCCCACAACCAACGAAATAGTGGCAGAGGGCCGAGGGGTAAAACTTCAAAGTTTAATCAAATTTTTATGGACATTGATTACAAATCAAACCCTCAAGCGCATAGAAGAAACACCTATATGCCACAGAGTTAAAGTAAAGATCGATAAGGATTAAAGCGCAATGGTTAAGTTATAACTTAGGCAATTAAAAGCTTAACTTGCAAGTCAAATATAAAAACATAGTCAAAGCAAGATCGGGGTTAGATGACAAAGGCAGACAAATCAGCAAAGGAAAGCTTCAAATGACACATCAGTGAAGCTATTTACTCCTCCCAGGACTAAAGACACCTTGACATTTATTATGGTGACTGAACCTCTTTAAAAATGTTAAGGAAGTTATTGTAAAGGTATGGGTGGTCTCAAAACCCATACTGTCTGTTTTACTTGTACCTGAAGAAAAGACAGGACTGCAACAGCCAGAAGACTTCTCTACAAAGACACTCTTTGAATTTATTACCAGCCTGTCAATTAGGCCTCAAAGTCTACAAGAATTATTAGAATGGGCAAGAAGTTAATGTAATATTTATGGCACAGAATGGGCATTTGAATGCTTTTCTCCTTTATTTTAATTAACCATTAAGGCCATCTCTATCACCTCTCCTTCCCATTCACCATAAATCCTATTCGAACTCTCATTGTAAAAGGTTGGCACTTGATGAATTCTGAAGTAATACATAGACTACTATTTTGAAGAAGAATTGGTGTTTTGAAGAAGTGTGGATGTCTTTGCTTTTCTGTTGATGAAAGAGGCTAGACCATTGGATCCCTGAGCCTAGTTTTCGTGAAGTACTCTCTATTTTTTAATGTTATTTCCATTTTTCACTTTGTTCCATTATGCTTTTCTTGCAGTAGAGTAAAAATCTTAGGCTAAGAAATGTCTCCTAGAAGCACTTTAGGCCTCTTTACTCTTCACTGCCTTTATGTTTTCATCTGCTGAAGGTTTTATTTAGTAGTTTGACTGCTTTTAAAACCTTAATCTTGTTTATTTCAAAATTGTTCAAATAGTTGGTGTCAAGGTTGAATTATGGTTTTCCCTTTCTACTTGCTGCCTCTCGAAAGCTATTTCTGAGATCATCCTTCAAACGTTATTGTCTGTAGCCTGGCAGAGAGGATTTGTTCTGATCTTACCCTCTGTTTCTTGCTGAGATATTCATAATTGAAGGTCTTTATAATTTTCGTCTTAAATGCTTGTGTGTTCCCCCTTTTACAAATTCAATTAGTTGTGTTTCTTATATTTTTTCTAACTCCTTTAAGTGAAACAATTAGAAGAAACAGAGTGTCCCTCTCCTTCTTTGTCTTACTTGAAAGTATTTCTTATTTATGTTATCTGCATAAATTATGTTGGTAGGATTCATGGTTAGCCCTGGTTATTGAATATTTCTTTATGTTTAGATAGTGTTGCAAGTCCCTTCATTGAAGGGTATACATAATTAAGGAGTATTAACATCACTTAAAGCTCTACTTTTCCTTCCAAATCCTTGATGTCCATCTCATCCCATCTATATGATCCCACAGATCCATTGAATAAGTTATATTTTCCCTTTGGTTCCACAAATTCATTAATCGGAGCTATTTAGACTTCCAGATGACTCCATTGCCCAATGGCTTGTAGATTTTCACACTCTATCTATGCTGCCTAGATCATCTATGTCCAACCAACAAAAAAACAAATTTCCACCTCATAACTAGCCTAAAATCAACCTCTTAAAAGCATCAAGCTATATCGTTACAAAAATATTGAGAGATCCCTCTCTGAGACTAGGAGGGCTAGATCCTAGAGCTCTAAAGCTTGGTTTATATGTTGCCTTGCCATTTGGTTTTCCAATCAGCCAAATCACAGGACCCCAACACAGTTCAAGGTTATTGAGGAACAATTTTTAAAATTTAAAAAATACCTGTAATATGCTCGAAAGGATAACCACAAGTTCAATGAGGATTCGTCATCACAGGTGCACCAGAACCAAAATCAAGGAAGCAGCAGCATTGGAGGTATAATCTAAGCCAGAGGAGCAGTAGAGAGAAAATCATGCAGGAGGGCTCATGTCAGGCTTATTCACGTGAAAAAATGTTCAAGAGTTGGACCTATGGGCACGTTTATAACATTGCACACCGGAAAAGGTTGAGTCAGGCTCGTGTGCAAGATTATGAGAGATCAACACTCTTAAATATTGAAGAAAGCCTAGGAAGGATAGCGGAGTTACAGAGCGACGATGGTAGAAAGCTGAGAAATTGGCTAAAACAGAAACACTTAGAAGATTTCCAAAGGAGGCAATCAGACAACGAGGATCGAATCGCAGATCTGAAGGGGAAGAGACCGATAGTGAGATATATTAAAATTGCAAACAAAAAATTGCGATTTTCAAAGAATAAGTGTGGAGGTAAATGTTAAATTCGCTGAAGTGCGATATGCGATGCGATCACAAGTTGCAAATCACAAGTTTTAATGAATAAGTGTAGAGGTAAGAGTTAAGTTTTCCGAAGTGTGATGTGCGATGCCTGGTGGGACCCGACCGCCTAGCGCACATCGCTATTTTTAACAGTTAAGGGCCAAGGTTGAATGTCATACTCGCCGAAGTGTGATGTGCGATGTAATGGGGCCTGATCGCAAAATCGCAAGTCGCAAATTTTAAAGGATAACCGCGAGAGATAATTGCTAAAGTCTATGAAGTGTGATGTGTGATGCCCTGTGGGACCCGAGCGCATAGCGTGCATTGCAATACTTATAAGATAAGTTTCAAAGACAAGCTAAAAGCATCGAAATGCAATGTGCAGGTGGATGTGACACGATTTCAAGGGTGAATTCCAAAGGTTTTCATATCCGGAAGTAAGTCATTTTCATGTGTTAAACCGTGTTGGAAGAAGAAAAGAGCGCTATAACGTGAAATTGGTGAAACGCCTTTGTAATGGAGGAAAGTTTGAACGCGGGCAGAGAGACTCGGGGAACTGATCCGATGCAGAGCAAAGAGTAAGAGAGGACTAAAAACAATAGGTACGCGCAGAAGAGGCAGAGTCAAGTATTAGGAAACATGATGACAATGCGAGAAATGCAAAATCATGGGTAGAGTCAGGTGGAGATGCATTTATGTAGACTATTAGGACATCACAGCCGAAATGCACAGAATTATAGGCAGAGTCAAGCAGAAGGGCATATAGTGGCACTGTTGGAAGCAAAACAACTGGGGCAAGTTGGCAACAGGGGCATAGTTGCAGAATTGTGCAGCTATCGCATCATAACGAGAAAGGAGACCTCAGCACTTCGAAGGGACATATTAGCAACAAATCAGACTCGGTTACAATTATATTCTAAGTGTATTTTGTTTTCTTTATTAAGATCGAAGCTACAATGATGTCCTCAATTGCAATGTAATAATTAGTTTAATATTTTAGGAAGTGTAGGAGTTACAAGAAGCTTGAGCAGTTACAAAATACTTTAGTTTGTATTTAAGCAAGAGAGAAAGACAGAAAAAAATGGGGGGCGGGGGGTTCCGAGTTTTGGACCTCTTGGGGATTACATTTTGTACTTCTTTTTCTGATTGGTTAATGAAAGTAGCAGAAAGTTTCCTCCAACTGTTGATGGTGATTCGTATGTCTTTTTCCATTTCGTGTCCCTTCCTCTTTGAATGAAGTGAATTAATGTGTAATATGGTCTCTTAATTACATCTGTGTAAGAGTTAAATAACCTTAATTTTCACTCCTTCACTCCAACTTTTCTCTCTTCACCAATTCTCTCAGAAACTTTAAAGTGGTAGATTCTGCTCCTCAGCATATAATTTTGAGTTTCCCCTCTCTTCAAAAACTCCTAATGAAACTTTAAAGTAATACATTCTATGTTTACAACATATTATTTTGAAGTTTCCTCTCTCTCCATGAATTTCATTTGAAAATTTAAAGTGGTAGATTCTGCTCCTCAGCATATCATTTTGAGTTTCCCTTGCAGATCTTCTTTCTATTTAGATATCAATAGTGAATGGTATTGTGAAATATTTTATTATTCCAGATCATTAAGGGTTTTAGAAAACTAGATCCCAGAGGGATAGAACAAAGACCTCATGATAAAATCATTCATGTGACACACTTTTAAAATGTTCTTAAGCACTAATTCCTTTCGCAACCGAGGAATTGTCTCTTAAGATACAACAATTTTTGGCACCGTTGCCGGGGACGAAGGCACGAAGTTATTTTTCCCTGGGTATTGAAATCTATTTCTTGATGGTGAACAAGGTTTAGATACAAATTTGGTTGTCTATTATTCACCCGGTGACTCCACTGATGAAGGTTTCATTAGATGAGGAATTCTGCGGGCAAGGAAATGGGAAAGCACCATGGAAAATACAGGTATCAGAGTTTGAATCTTTTAAAGGAAGTTTTATTTTTCACTATCAGTTTGATGGTCTATTTTCCCTTAAATATCAAAAAGATTTTTCCTGCTTTATATCCTCAAAAGATTATAAGGTCCAAAATGTACATTCTCTATTGGAGAAAGAAAAATTTCTCCGATTGTATTATTGATCTTGATGAAACCTTATATGAGAGGATATATGAATTTTGCATTACAATTCCTAAATATTTTTGTGAAGAGTTGGTATTATACGAAGAACATCAACATTATGAGGAACAAACCTTAGATTTCTCTTCCCGGCCTAAATGGCTATCAACAGAAAACAAAAATCGATCTTCTCAAAGACAACCCCAAATTGAGGAGTCAAATAGTGAAGGAAGCTGCCCTATTCAAAAAAGTATACATCAGGAGGATGTTCAAGAAAAGGTGGCAATTGAAAATTTGTCTCATTAGTTCTATGATCTGGTGGCTGACTATGTGACAACTTTATTTTTTCAGCACCAATCATCTATGAAAGGGTATGTGCAAAGCTCTGTATCTGGAAAATTTTCAATGTAGATCCCTTTTTTATTTTCAAATTTCCACATTATGGTGACATTAAGTCTAACATGTAGATTTTGGATTGGTGCCATTGGAAGGGTGGCTTCACGTGATAGAGTTCGGGCATGAATGCGTATGTAGGAGTTGTGCATAAATAAGCCTAGAAGTTGAGCATTTTTAGTTGTAGTATTTTCATTTCGGTATTTTTAGTTTAATAATAAAGGAAGATGTCTAATGTGTAGCAGGTTTCGAGAGGATTTCATACTGGATCAACTCACATTTTGGATTGACTCCATGCCCAATGATGGCTATTGTTATACAAGTTCTCAGCACTTCGTTACCAAAGTGTTTTCCCCAATTGGAGCCAGATGTTGTAGCCTAATTTGACTAAGCTAAAAGTCAAGAGAGGTTCTAAGCATTTCAAGGTTATTTAGGAACAATTGTTAAAATTTCAAAAAGACCTGTACTATTCTCGAAAGGATAAGCATAGGCTCAACGAGGATTCGTCATCACAGATGCACCAGAACCAAAATCATGGAAGTAGTAGCATTGGAGGTGTAATCTAAGCCAGAGGAGCAGAAAAGAGAAAAGTGTGCAGGAGGGCTCAAGTCGGGCTTATTCACATGCAGAACAGTTCAAGAGCCAGACCGATGGGCACTTTCAGAACATTTCATACCAGACAAGGTCGAGTCAGACTCATCCATAAGCTCAGGAGAGATCAACACTCTTAAATATTGAATAAAGCCCAGGAAGGATAGCGGAGTTACAGAGCGGTGGAGGTAGAAATATGAGAAATCAACTAAGATAGAAACACTTAGAATATTTCCAAAGGATGCAATCAGATGGCGAGGATCAGATCGCAGATCTGAAGGGGAAGAGACCAATATTAGAGATTAAAATCACAAACCGCAAATCACAAGTTTCAAAGAATAACTGCGGAGGTAAATGTTAAATTCGTCAAAGTGCGATATGCGCTGGGATCACAAGTCACAAATTGCAGGTTTTAATGAATAAGTGTAGAGGTAAGAGTTAAGTTCGTTGAAGTGTGATGTGCAATGCTCGGTGGGACCCAACCTCCTATCACACATCGTTAGTTTTAACAATTAAGGGCCAAGGTTGAATGTCATAGTCGCTGAAGTGCGTTGTGAGATGTGGTGGGGCGTGATCGCAATATCGCAGATCCTGAATTTTAAAGGATAACTACCGGTAAAGTATCTGAAGTGCGATGTTCGATGCCCGGTGGGACCCGAACGCATAATGCACATCACAAGAATTAGAAGATAAGTGTCAAAGACAAGCTAAATCAGTGAAATACGATATGCAGGTGGATGTGACGCAGTTTCAAGGGTGAATTCCAAAGGTTTTTAGATCCGAAAGTAAGTCATTTTCATGTGTTAAACCGTATTGAAGGAGGAAGAGAGCATTATAACATGAAACTAGTGAAATGTTTTGGTAATGGAGGAAATTCTGAAGGTGGGAAGAGAGACTCGGGTAAGTGACCCGATGTAGAGCAAAGAGGAAGAGAAGAATAAACACAATGGGCACGCACAAAATAGGTAGAATCTGGTAGCAGGTGACATGATGACAACGTTAGAAATGAAAAAGCATGGGCAGAGTCAAGTGGAGATGCATTTATGCACACTGTTAGGAAATCAGAGTCATAACACACATAAGTATAGGAAGAGTCAAGAAGAAGGTCATATAGTGGCACTGTTGGAAGCACGACTGTTGGCATAAGTTGGGCACAGGGGCGTAGTAAAGGGAACTGTGCAACTATCGCATCATAACAAGAAAGGACATCGTAACACTTCGGAGGGATACATCAACAAAAAATCAGACTCAGCTACAATTATATTCCAAGTGTATTATGTTTTCTTTGTTAATATCGACGCGACAATGATGTTCTCAATTGCAATGTAATAATTTGTTTAATAGTTTAGGCAGTGTAGGAGTTCCAAGAAGCTCAAACAGTTACAAACTAATTTTTTTGTATTTAAGAAAGAGAGAAAGAAAAAAAAAAAAGTGGGGGGGGGGGGGGGGGTGGTTCCGAGTTCTACACCTCTTGGGGATTACGTTTTGTAATTGTTTTTCTGATTGGTAAATCAAAGTAGCGGCAAGTTTCCTAGAACTATTGATGGTGATTCGAATTTCTTGTGCCATTTTGTGTCCCTTCCTCTTTGAATGAAGTGAATTAATGTAGCATCCGCTCTCTTAATTACATCTGTCTAAGAGTTGAATATCCTTAATTTGTGCTCCTTCACTCCAACTTTTCTCTCTTCACCAATTCTCTCTGAAAATTTAAAGTGGTAGATTCTTCTCCTCAACATATCATTTTGAGTTTCCCCTCTCTTCACAAACTCCTGATGAAACTTTAAAGTAATAGATTCTGTGTTTACAACATATTATTTTGAATTTTCCTCTCTCTTCATGAATTTCCTCTACAAATTTTAAGTGGTAGATTCTTCTCCTCAACATATCATTTTGAGTTTCCCCTGTAGTTCTTCTTTCCATTAAAATATCAATAGTGAATGGCATTATGAAATATTTTATTAGTCCATATCATTAATGGTTTTATAAAACTAGTTCCCTTAGGGACAGAACAAATACCTCATGATAAAATCATTCCTGTGACACACTTTTAAAATGTTCTTAAGCATTGATTCCTTTCGCAACTGACGGATTGTCTCTTAAGATATAAAACATTTAATAGATTTTGTGACTTGACACCCTTTATCCATGGAAATAACATTCCTTTGAGTGTTGATGACCAGTTTCTGCCACCTTGCATTAAGCATATGAATCTTCCAACCCCAGGAACTAGTCCATATGCCCTTAACGCTCATTTTTTCCATTGTGTAATAGACATTACTTTATATTTTTCAGGCTTTATATATATATATATATATATATATATTCCAAAAAGAGTGGGAACATGACATTTACTTCTATATTTTATGGAACCAAAAGTCAGTTGTGTTGCCCTTGAATAAAGAACTTAAAATAAGTCTTTCCTCCATTGATATGGGACTCAGTTTTAATTTAGGAGCCATAACCTTGTTTTTGATTCAATACTCCTATGGTTGGTTATCTCTTCCAAGCATATGGAGAGTTTGTTAATGCCTCCTGCATTGCAAACTTATACAAAGTTTTTATGCTGACATAGAGTCATATTTGAGTCATACTTTTTTCAAGGGAAATTGACCTATGTCGGCCATTATGATGTGTCTCTTGACTCATTTTTACTCTGCCATACCTGGTCTGCTAAGTATTTTTCAGTATCACATCAGTTGTTTGGTCTTTTCTCATGCTAGTCAAGAGGGTCTCCATTGAATTCTTATGGGCGGGTCTGCTCTTATCAACTTCGACAAATTTCTCTTAGAGTATGTCTAGAGCGGCAACTTGGCCCTATTTACATCATTGATAGGTGACCTTGTGCTTCACATTGATCAGTATCATGGGTCTTTGAATAAGTGGTTTCCCTTATGTTCGACGTCAGCTTACATTATCACACATTGGGATTGATGTTGTACCTTGGTTTCCATTTGACCCTATTGGTGGATTCCTCGCCTCTGTGTCAAATTTCATTATTGTTTGGTTCTGAGGGTTTTTTTCATGTGCTAACCACATCTTGTGTACACTGGAAACGTACTCCAGAATGGTCACTTCACCTCTCTTCATGCGAGTTCTTCCAAATTATTGGCCTGCGGGTTACACTCGCGCTGGTTTATGGGGGATGCCTTAATGCCTTCCTTTCAGCATGTATTTTCCCATCGAATATGACTCATTTATGTGGGAACAAGATATAGAATTCTTTTTTAGTACCTTAGGGTTTTCATTCATCAGTGGAAAAATCCTTCACTATTGACACTAGGAATACATAAATGTCTCCTGATTGAGATATTCTCTCAAGTGTTTGACTTCAGCTCATTTATTCACACTTGTTAGATTGTACTGGGGTACCTTGTCTCTCATCATAATTATCAGTGAGTTGTCTCGTGCTTGTTAACGGTATACATCAAGACTGATAATCAAATGATTTCCCACATGGTAGAATTTAGCTCATTCATTCCCATAGTGTAGAAATGTACCATCTATGGTTGAGACCTCGGGGTGTGTCAACATCCTATTTCACTCGAAAACTCCTTCAATTTTCTGATAGTGATACCATCCAACTTATATGTTGCAGTCCATCACAACAACGTCTTGAATGTTGGCACCGGATTTTATGAAATACCACTATTCCACCTATTTGACTTGGTACTTTGATGATCATTTGTGCAGCATCAGTGATCAGACATTCCTTGAGAATGATCGATCATACTTTCTTATATATGTGATATTGAGACATAACACTATTGTGTTCCTTTGTGGCTATGGTTAGATGATCCATTATGTATTCTTCAGTTTCATGTACACTTCTATATACATGTTGGATTCACTTTATATTTTATCAATGAAAATGATTTACTACCTATGAGCATGTGTATGCTTTCCTCGTACATGAGCCTTATTTCTAATTTTTTCCACGGGTTTTTAGTGGGCTGGAATATGGTGATCTCCTCTCGGGTCCTCAAATGACTTCTCTTTATACTTAATACATTTTAGCCATCATGTACCCCTTCTGACCTCATATATTAGAGGGAATATGTTATAGCAACATTCAACACTCTTTTAGTTCTGATGCTCTTTGTATGGCCTTGGGTAGCCCTTTCCCATTCAGACTGGATCATTTATTAAAAAATAATATTTTGAATTCCATACATGAATCATCCCTTCAAAAAGTGCATACACACATGTACATCCATAAAGAACCCACCTATATATATTAAAATATGAAAAAATATAAAATATCCTATTTTTTGGGCCAGTTTTTTATCGAGGTGGATATCAGTGGCCACACATGTATTCCATTTGGACCCACACCATCAATTCTTGCAGCTTTTCACTTTAAGCACAACTTACTATTTTTAGCAAGTTGTCGGTTCCTAAACTTTCGGAGCTGTTTGGAGGCCCTAATGAGCCATGTGGATATTGGTGGCCACCCACATATTCCATTTGGACATGCACCATCAGTTCTTTCAGTTTTTTAGTTTCGGCACAACTTAAAATTTTTACCAATTTTTCGGGTCCTGAACATTCGGAGCCATTTTGAGGCCCTAAATGACATTTTTGGTGAGAAATGGGAGCTGGAACGTTGTTGGTCAGAATAAAAGTTATACTCCTCCGATAGATGTTTCTAACGAGGTATGATGCACATCAAACAGAGAACGTATGCCAAAGTTACGTCCCCGGGAAGTTGAAAAACCAATTTACCCAAACGGGGCCCATAGTTTTGGCGCTACATCTCCTACGGTTATGTTTTTGGATGTTTAGGGTTTTGCATTGTTTATCAACAATAAATAGGCCATCGACCCTCATTGTAACACTGTTCATAGGCATGTAGCCACCACATCTCTTCTCAGAGATAAGCTACCAACACCCTAGATATTTTTATTTCCATTATGTCTGTAAGCATATTTTTGTTATTTGATATTAATGAAATGAAGCATTATTTCCACTGCATCTCTGTGTTTATGTATATTTCTATATTTTATTTCTTTCCTACATAAATATGGATCAGTGGTATTAGAGTGGTCTATTCTTTCTCTGTTTTTCTTTGCATGTCCCCAACATGGTCAAGGTATAAGGAGCTAGGGCTCGATCTGGTTGAACCCTTGCAAGATCAGCCTCGTAAATCCCAACGACCTCCCATGGTGGAAGAAGAGAAAGATAAGGGAGCAAGATAGCCTATCAAAATATTGCTCGAGGAGGCCCTTGAGAAACAGAGGAACGCAATGATGGATAAATTTGCTCAAACCCTTCAACAGCTGCCCACCTACAGTGCATCTGCATCCAGCAACCACTCTGGAGGTGCCACTCCCTTGAAGGTACAGGTAAAATTTGACATTCCTATATTTGAAGGCCAGATAGATGTAGATGCCATAGATATATGGTTTAATTTTATGGAAATATATTTCTCAGTCCATGATTTCTGACCGAGGAAAGATTATTTTTTCATTCCTCAAAGCTGTCTCCCATGTCAAAGATTGGTGGGAAACCTACTGTGAGAAAAAGGACGGGGCGAAACCCTCTCTATTCTTGGCCACACCCACTTGGAATTCGTTCCGAGACAGCATCAAGGAACAATATTACCCTATGGGGAGCTATGAGTACAAGTACATCCAATGGACCACATTGCGGTAGCAAAGGGATCAAGATGTGCATGAACTGACAAATTTATTCCACACCCTGTGCACAAAGTTCAGTATTAAATATTTAGAGAGAAATTTTGTGCTAAAGTACCGCAATTTTCTGAACAGACACATTCAGGATGAAATGGAGTTCCTCAACATTACATTGCTTGGCACGACATATCGCTATGCCACCAAGATCAAGCAAAACCTTAAGCTGAAGAAGCAAGACTTTGGATCCGTGAATCTGAAGCCAGGGAAAGGTGCCCCCAAACCACAGAACAAGGGGAAAGGCCAAAGCAGGGTGACTCAGAAAAACACCGCAAATCCAAAGAAGGACATGGGGACGTGGTGTGAATTTCATAACAGCTCCACTCATAGCACAAACAAGTGTCATGTCAAACAGTCTTTGGTGGTCGAACTAAAGGCACCCGAATCATATTCATGTTCTGATCCTAAGTCAGAACCAAATAAAAGAAATGACAAAGGGAAGTCGACCACTGATGCAGATCCTAGTTCCATTGTTGCCACTGCCAAGCTCCAGAGGAAGGATCCCGAGGATCCAGAGGAGGTGGAGGCCTCTTCCATTCGCAGATGTGGGTGAAGGGTTCTCCACTGGAATTTCTTGTTGATAGCAGAAGCCAAAAGAACCTCATTTCAGCAGAGGTCCTGAAGGGGCTAGGCCTACCGACCATAGCACAACCATAGTCATATACCATCAGGTGGCTTCACCCAGGGAGAGATCTTTGTGTCCGCCAGCAGTGCCACATTCAGTACAATATCAAGCCATTCACAGATGAGGTATTGTATGATGTTGCTCCTCTTGATGTAGCTAATGTATTATTAGGCCAACCATACTTATGGAGGTGACATGTTATGTATGAGTCGAGGCTTCGTTCTGTTATTATTACTTTGGGAAATAACTTGTACAAGATACTAGGGGTAGTACCGCCTCCTGTCATCTCTTTCACTACTGAAAAACAATGCAATAAGATTATTTACCAAGCCAGGAAAATTTATTTTCCTTACAACTCGCTCATAGGGAAAGAATAATATTGTGGCCAAAACCTCGAAACAGGGCTCCCCTGCACAACTGTAGCATATGGACAAAGTCATGGAGGAATACGAGGACATTTTTTCCTCATTCACAAATGTTCCTCTACACTGTCACGACAAGCACTCTATTGATCTGACCCTCGATGCACCTCCACCTGATTTTGCCATACCTCATACGAATACACATACAGAATCCACACATGTACTTTCTGAGGCTAATAAAGAAACCAAATTTACTAAACGCATCTAGCATGTTCGCCTGTAGGTCCATGACATCTTGGACAAATCTAATACCGAGTTCAACAGAATTTGCCTTATCTCATGGAGGATCACAACGAAATGGGGACCAATTATTCCTAAGGAGGGAGGAATGATCCAAGTGCATATTGGTGGCCACCCACCTATTCCATTTGGACCCGCACCATTAATTCTTGCAGCTTTTCACTTTCAGTACAACTGACTATTTTTAGCAGGTTGTCAGTTCCTAAACTTTTGGAGCTGTTTGGAGGCCGTAATGAGCCACGTGGATATTGGTGGCCACCCACCTATTCCATTTGGACCCGTACCATCAGTTCTTTCTTTTTTTCAGTTTCATCTCAACTTACTATTTTTAACAGTTTTTCGGGCCCTGAACTTCCGGAGCCATTTTGAGGCCCTAAACAACGTTTTTTGCGAAGACCAAGAGAAACATGGTTCCATGGACTGATGTTGCTCACACAAAAATTTATACTCCTTAGATAGATATTTATATCGAGGTATGATGCACATCAAATAGAGATTGTATGCCAAAGTTACGTCCTCAGGAAGTTGAAACACAAATTTACCCAAACAGGGCCCATAGTTTTGGCGCTTCATCTCCTACGGTTAGGTTTTTGGATGTTTAGGGATTTTCATTGTTTCTAAACAATAAATATGCCTTCGAGCCTCATTGTAACAAAGTTCAGTGGCATGTATCCACCACATATCTTCTCAGAGATAAGCTACCAGTGCCCTAGCTATTTTATTTCCATTATGTCTGTAAGCGTATTTCTATTATTTGATATTAATGAAATGAAGCATTATTTCCACTGAATCTCTATGTTTATGTATATTTTTGTATTTTATTGTGTTCCTCCATAAATCCCTATGAGGTTTACTGGTTTCATCAAAATTCCACCTACAGTATCTCGTGGCATAACTGAATTAACCAATATTTGGTGGTATTTATACACCTCATGGGAAGGCAAGATGATACAAAGGAGATAGGATAATGAAATTATAGTCATTTCAGTCCGAGATCAAGTATATTTTCTTTGTGCCTCCTGCATTCCCAGTCACAGGAAACCATTTTTTCCTTGCAGAGATGTTCATCTTCCCTTATATGACATCCTATTCCTTATGACGAAGAAGTGATCTTTTAGGCTTGGGATTAACGGATCTGGGGGGAAGTTTTAGTTGGTGACGTGGATGAATCAAATTGTATTTCTCCACTACTCTTTGCTGATATCAATAAATAAGTTGTGTCTTGTTCCTGAAATGTTATGGTCTCATGTTTGACGATTCATGTTGAATATATATCATGATTTATATGCTTATGCTTGATGATATAACATGTTAATTATTCACATGCTTTGAACTACTTGTTGTATATATGCTTCTATGAACTTTGTTGCAGATCTAATTTCTTTGGAGGAAGTAGAGGGTTTTAACCCTACGAGAGTGACATCAAACATAGGACCTATAGTTATTTCTTTTGATCCTGACATTAGTATTTATATATTTTTCTTGCATGATGTATCCTTCTTTTTTATTAAATTCCTTCGATTTGTTGAGGTTTTCAACTTTTACCCGAGGGAAGTTTTTCTCACTAACAAGGATCAAGCAAAGAAGAGTGTTATTCAATCGAATAAAACTATGTTACTTGCAGGTATTGAGTTGCATCTAGGATATCCTTGATATTTATGGCATGAATGATACCTGCATGCTTATTTTTTGTGGCCTTGCTGTCATTGGCATGGGTCTTGACAAGTGTGATAATGTTTTTCAACCTTGCCTTACCATTTCCGAATAGCCATGGTGTGATGGGGTTATCTTTTTTTGGTTGAGATGGATTTACATATGGATTCGAAGATGAGTGGGGTAGTCTCAAAATTAATAACAAGGCCTAGGAATACCTTGGTGAGATATAAGGTAAAGCATGTTTGTGAGTTCCCTTGATTGGGCCTAGGAATCCCTTGAAAGGTAAGGACAAGATACAAGGTAAGGCCTATAGGGTCGAGAGCTCATATGCCTAGGAATACCTTGACTGGTAATGGTGAGGTACATGGTAAAGTCGAGAGGTGGATACAGAACAATTCCTCACCATTTAGGTTGAGAGATATGGAGGAATCCATGCTTGTTTAGGGCCTAGTGATCTATTGGGATTGAAGTAAAGGCTAGTTTTACTGATGAGGATTTTTATCCTAGGAATCCCTTGGGGAATATACGTTGAATCACGAGGAAGAATTGATTGGTTTTGTTGTGAGTCCAACATTCATGCTTGGAATATGTCATGGGGGTGATTGGCTTGAATAAAGATTTGGTTTAGCCCAATATTTGGCTGGGTGGTTCATGGAAGTCTCCAAATTGGTTGGATTATGAATATAGTAATAAGAACTCCTTTTCCTTTAGTAATTCATGTGTAAATTTACTTGTTAATATGTGGTTTTTATGGTTGTTCTAATCTTGTTATTATGTTGGTTATATGATGGTTATAAGCATGGTTCCTAAGAGACTTTGGTTATGGATGTCATCATGATTTTATTAGTATAAGAAATGTTATTGAATATATGACCTAATACATGATAATGCAACTATTCCGTTAAGGAATCAATTCTTCTTGATGATTCTCAGATAAGTATCATACCCCTATGCTCAAATCTGTGGTTATTACTTATAGAGTAAATTTTTTTGATATGTTTGATTAAATTCTTGTCATGACTAGTAGGGGTCAGGTAAAGTTGTAATATTCCAAAATTAGCATGCAGCTAATTAGAATATTAATTTTTTATTTTGTCATTTAGATAGATGAATAAGTGGGTAGGGAGAGCCATATATATCTTTAGCAGGAATAAAATCACTCCTAATGTGAAGGAAGGTCATCTTAATAGCTGGATAAGGCACCCTCATGTGTGAACAGGGGCTAAAGAATGTGGACAAGGTCAATTTTGACCAAATCAATATTGCTGGTATGGAGAGAGTGGATCATCAATGAGAGACAACACAGTGTCAATGGGAGGAATTATCCATGAGAGTAGTGGATTTAATGAGTGGGGCCCAAGGTGAGAAGGCTCAAAATGCATATAAGGAAGGGGAAGGCATCCATAGAGGGTATGTTGTTGATTATTTATTTTGTGGTCTTGTATGGTTGTTTGCACTTTTCAGCTATTTAGCGAAGTCTAATGTGATGTTTAGCACAAGGGTGTTCTAGAACGAGAATCCTACACTCATCCTCAGCGGACTTCGAGTGCCTACTCAGGAGAGGTATTATTGAGTTGCATAGTCCACATTTCGGCATCAATCCAAGCTTCAATCTTCAGCTACAACACAATTTCTATTTAGGGTTGTGTTGTGTTGCAGGGTGGAAGCAATGGAGGATAAATAGGGCCTATTTCTGAGATTTTTTTCAATGGAGAGGTATCCTTTTCATTGTGAAGCCAGCAAGGAAGGTCCAGGAGCTTTATTTCATATTTTGGCACTATTCCAACCTATTTCCACCTCCTACAATGAAATTTCATTCTCAAACTACGTTATTTTAGTGAGAATATGTAGTGGAGGTTTCAATTATAATTTTGGAGGGTTATACTTTAAGTGAGGGGATCAACCTTTCACTTGGAGAATCTATTGGAGAAGATATATTCATTTCTACATGATTTCAGCCACATCATTTCCAGTATTCAGTTGCAACTGCTATTTGACATCCCTAGGGCTGCATTCCGACATTTTTGTATTTTGGGTATTTTCGAAAACTCTTTCTGGGTTTTCTTGGAAATGTTCTTGGGAGCTTAGATCTCTATCCCTAACACCTTTTGAGCTATATCACAGCAGATAAATATCATTGTACACATATACTAGTAGTTTACCCACTAAAACTATGTTGTATTGGCTCATGGCATTTGTATATCAGTATATTTCATGCATTAGCATATTTTCTTATTGGAGGCTTGTATTGTATTGCTTGAGTGACTTGGTCCTAAAGATTTTGTGCCCATTATGGCTGATATGTTTAATAATATGGCTTTAAATTTGTCTCATGTATTGGTGTATTGATATTCACTACTACTTTTCCATTATTTTATTCTATATTCCTATCTTTTCCATTTTGGATTATTACAGTGGTATCGAAGCATAATCTGGCTCAACCTGTGAGTTTCAACCAATATGCTATAATAAGAAGAAGAGATCTAAAATGATGGAAGGAATGATAATTTCCTCATATATTTTCAGGTCTATGAGGAACCTCTCCAAGGAGGTCAAGCAGATGAGAGAGGAGAGATGCAATGAGACCTCAAGAGGGTTTCAAGATGAGGAAGGTCCATGCACTTTCTATCAGCAGTAGAAGAAATCAATATTGCATAAAGTTACAAAGAGATCTACTATGTCTACATTCTTTGAAGAGGAAGGTGAAAGACATGGATATGGAGGAAACTTAGATCATGAGATTCTAAGTGATTATCTTGCAGAGTACAAGTCTTAATCAAGGGCTTTCAAGGAGAATCTAACTCTCCAACAATTTATTCAGATCAAAGAAGAGATGAGACCTTGCAGCAATAGAAGGAAAAGACACAATAGATTTCTATTGTGCACATTTGATGGGTCATCCACATGCACAACAAGGTCTTGGAGAAAAAATTTAGATGCATTCTTCCTGCTACATCCAGTAGTAGAAAGAGAAGTTGTTGAGATTGTAGTGCTGCACCTTGAGGGTGAAGAAAACATTTGGTGGTTCAACCATTTGAGACATGCAAGAGTGAATTCTTATGCAGATTTTACTCAAAGGTTGATCAAGAAGTTTGATAAGAAGAAACCAGAGGAAAAAAAACTTCCACCACCACTTGTTGCAGGAGTACCTTCATCAGGATAAGGAACACTTACACCCTTGGAAAGTGGTCTTGATATCTTTACACTTAGAGTCCCATGCATTATTCAAGAGATGCATGAAGAGGAGGAGACTTATACTAGCACTAGTGTGGCAGTAGAGGAGCAACCATCATCATCACCAGCAGTTGGAGGAGTCATCACACTGGTAGGAGGAACCCTTGTAGAAGTACAAGATGTTCCCAATGATTAACTTAACCAAGGTATGCAAACATTTTCACTTACTATTATTTCAGCACATCATATGGAGGATTGTGGGAACATGCCATCAAGGAAGATGCATGACCTAGGGTCAAAGAACACTACTGATTTGGAGCAGAAAACTATCATTGCACAGAGAACCCTTGAATAGTTCAAGGAGGAGATGTATAACCATCCTGGTTTCTCATAGTTGAGATGCACACAACACTTTGGGTTGGAGTGTAGAGTTTTGGAGGATATGATGTGCATATTCCTAATAAATCCAATAGAGAACTATGTGTTCAAAATTGTGCATGATCATGAGACAACATATGCACCATCATGGAGATTAGCAGCACTGTCACTGAGCAGGAGTGATGAGGTTGGGGCCCAACTGTTATTTGTTCATTCCAATGACCATTCTACATGTGCAGCGGTGGATAGGCAGTTGGTTGATGGAAGATATCTTATGATGGATGACATTTCCCATTATTATGATGGATCCTTCTTGATGAGAACCTCACAACTCAATGAGAAGTTTTTTCCTACATCATATTTGGATCCTTATGGGTTCAACTTGGTCATTGATGAGTGGTCTTCATATGGAGATCTCCAGGAGGTTTCACTTCAACACCTCATGAAGTGCAAAGATGGAAATTAGTTTTGGGAGGATGGTATTCTCCATTGGATGGATACCAAATGGGAGCATGGTAGGATAGACCCACATTTGGATGAATGGGTGTGGATGGTGAGCAAGGGGTTGGTGTGCCACTTATAGATCTATGACACAGGGCAGCAGGAGGCATGGCTACGCTGGATGCTCTTGAAAGATATTGGCCATCATGTGACATATCTTATGTCAAAGTATATGTTATGGTTTGAGGCATTCCATGGCACCCATATGTTATGGTAGTAGAAGCTTTGGTTATATGGGGAATTCTACAAGTCAACTACCATGATATTACGACATGACTTTTATGATGATGAGATGAGGAAGCAACAAGAGATGTTGTTTCTTTGGTTATTCTTGGGAGATTATGGGCTGATTTTCTCCCATACTTTGAATGATATTTCAAGAGTAGAGGATGGCACAATCATGGTGAAAAAGGGTTACTATTTAGATTTGGAGGATCAGGAGGTAATTCCACATAGGAAGGATTCTCCCACATGTAGCAGCATTATGATATATGACTTTGGCATTGGGCATGTCAAAGAGGGAAGTTATGAGATGACAAGAGCCTTATTACAAAGGCCAACAATGCTGTCACTTGGGAGTATGTATGTGTTGTTGGAATGTTCCTAGGATCACTTCACATATGATGCACTTGATGGGAAAGTAAGAGATGAGAGTGATGGAGTGGTGGAGGAGACTTCTATTACTATGATATGATCTTCTTGACTTGGATCTCCAAGCATAAGAAGAAGGCTTTACATGCAACACATGGTTCATTCCTTTCCATTCACCAAGGTCTGATGGAGACATATTAAACCACTATGGGGAGATCTCCATGGATATCATTATGAACCTACTCAAAGTATACTGTAAGAGTTTTATTTTTGTACTTATTGATCATCTAAAAAAGTATTTAAATTCTCCTGCCATCTATATACAGTGCATTGCTCCACAGGAGGGAAAGTTTATTTTTGGGCTTCATGGTCTTTTTAAGACCAACATCTATGATGGAGAAATCCATTTTTTGTATGGATTTGGGAAAGTATTGTTCTACTCTTGGTGTGTTTAGTTGACACACAATGACATTTACTACCTTCTAGTAGATGAGCATACATGCACAACCAACAAGTGGTTGGGAGATGACTTGCCACATTATGTTCTGAAATAGTAGTTATCAAAACTACACTGTAACCACTTGGGAAACTATTGGCACCATCCACCATTTCATATAACACTCTGTTCCTTTCTCATTTTGATTCCATATGGTTATGATGATCTATTCACTTTATATGGGATGGTTTGGGCAAGAACTAAAGAGGGGGTATTTGAAGATCCAATTGCCTTTTTTCCTCTTGAAGGCAACATTATTGTAGCCCAATATCAGCAACAGCTCTACACATATCATAACTGGAGAGAGAGACATCATGTGGTAGAAAATTTGTTCTGTCATGTTCAACTATGCAACCCACCTACATTGCAGGAGCCAAAGGTGGAGGGGTTTTTCTATGAGTTACCACTTTGGAGGGTGACCCATTTTGTGTGGATGATAGCTTGTGGATTGGAGCTTCACATGGGAATGAAGGTTCCGAATATTTTTCAGATTCCATGCCTCAAGAAGGCCTCTAGACAACATATATTTTCCTCCATGGATATCCCACTTTTTCATGATGAAAGCCATTTGGATTCATAACCAAAGGCTTACTTATACACTTGGGAGGAGCAACTTGGGGAAATATTGATGAGAGAGAATCTTATTCATTGGAGGAGCTTATCATATGAGGATGCTACAGGAGGAGGAGAAGAGGCTCTTTAATTCTATCCTGGCAGTTTCTTGAGGATAAGAAACATTTGGGAGGGGAGAACTGTAATATTCCAAAATTAGCATGCAGCTAATTAGAATATTAATTTTTTCTTTTTTTAATTAGATAGATGAATAAGTGGGTAGGTATAGCCATAAATCTCTTTATTAGGAAGAAAAATCAATCCTGATATGAAAGGAGGTTATCTTAATAGCTGGACAAAGCACCCTCATGTGTGAACAGGGGATAAAGCATGTGGACAAGGTCAATGTTGACCAAATCAACAACATTGGTATGTAGAGATTGGATCATCAATGAGAGACAATGCAATGTTAATGGGTGGAAGTCTCCATGAGAGTAGTGGTTTTAATGAGTGGGTCCCAAGGTGAGAAGGCTCAGAATGCATATAAGGAAGGAGAAGGTAGCCATAGAGGGTATGTTGTTGATTATTGATTTTGTGGTCTTGTATGACTATTTTCACTCTTCAGATGTTTAGCGGAGTATGTTGTGTTTTTTAGCACAACGGTGTTATCGAGAGGGAATCCCACACTCATCCTCAGAGGACTTCGAGTGCCTACTCAGGAGAGGTATTATTGATCTGCATAGTACAAATTTTGGCATCAGGCCAAGTTTCAGTCTTCAGCTACAGTGTATGATGCAGCCTAAAGCTGCAAAACCCACATTCTCCACTATAGATGCATATAAAAATGCATGGTTCATTATGAAACCAACACAATTCTCAATCTAGGCAAATTTTAATGCGGAAACTTATCTTCTTTTACAAACCCTATGGTTAGAACCATAACAAAAACCCACTTTATGGAAATTTGAATCAATATATGTAACCTTGGTTACATGCCCATTTCATGAACATATTGAATAAATATTTGATTTTGCAATAAAACCCAAAATAATTCTTCGGGCCAACACATAGATTAAAATGTATGTGCCCGCGCTTTACCAATCTACCAAATATTATTACCAATCCGCATGCCAAGAACATTCATATATATTTGAATTCAACTTTGGTTAAGTATCAACATAATAATAACCAGCCAAAAAATTAATGTATATTCGGCCATGCGAACGTTTCATACTTTGGTTTAAAACCCAAAGTTCAACATAAACATTTGGTTCGATCCCACACTTACCAACTTAATGCTTCTGTCATTGGGTCCACACCTATGTTAACCATCTCACAACTCCACTTGTGATCCAATGGTTGATCTTTCATCGCGCTCGAATAACAAATTATGCGTATATCCAACGGATATCACATTCAAATGGGTTTCGAACTTTAACAACCCAAAGGCACGCAAAATGGGCTGTATTGGAATTCCACCAATGCTACGTGTCAACTGTTGAAGTGTATCGCGCTCAATTCAAACTTTACCACTTACCATTCTTTTGCAGCGCGAAAACCATTGGTTGGTTTTTCAAACCCGCCTTCACTGTTTATTTTCTCCCGATTCCATACCATCCTGATTCATGGTTCCGCTTCAACTTTTGCGCACTCTCCACAATAAAAGGATTCCATTTGATTACATAACCACTGCACCATTACTTTGTCATTTCCGCCTTTGTTCACTCAGGATTTCAAACAGGCCCAGGGTTCAATCTATCATTTATAAATACATTAAATACTCAATATGACTCCAAATCCATGTCGACATCCACTGCACTACTCCATCATTTTGTTTTATTTTATTTCAAGTTCCAAATAGAAATGTGGTTCTTCCTTGAAGAACTACGTCATACACCTCCTGGTTAATGATATCAACCAGTCTTCAAAACCCCTCCGGAAGTCATAAAAAAATGGTTTAATCTCTTAATAATCCTCTTCTGTGGTCCAAATCCATCATTTCCCCAATTGCAACTTCAAACCCCGATTTCATTGTACGACATTTACACGACAGAATGTGCAATAACCCCTTCTCAAAATACTTCATACGATGTCAATTTCAATTGTGAAATACATCCAGGCAATTTTATGCCTCAATTTAGAAGTCTAAGAAAATTCCTTTCATAGCATCGATCCATTCTATGATCGATGCTAATTTCCTCAATCAATTCCACACAAGATTCAACAAATGAACATTCAACCTCAAACCACACAATTTCTTAAATTGTAGATTGAACATAAAATGACAGAATTATTTCTGTTCATGTCATTTTCATCTGCGCACAATACACACTCAACAAAACTCAAAAATTGAGTTTTTTTTGTATTAAAACTAGTAAATACATACGAATTTTCCCCTGACCTGATATTCAAATCAGTGGACTTTTCCTACAGCTCGTAGGCTTCAATTCAAACCCTATCTGTCTACTTCTACCTTGAAATCTATCTATTGGTCTCTGATTTTTGCCTTGAGGTTTTACAGTTTATACAAAAGACTATGAACTAATTTAGGTTCAGGTCCTCCATTATCTCAACAAAATCCTCCAAATCCTCTAAGTCCTAAAATCTATCTTTTATCCCTAAAAATCCTTTCAAACTCATAAAATCATGGAATCAATTCCACTTTAGGAATTACAATTAAATTTCAAATCTTTCACTCCTATAGAATCTCAACTATCCTACTTCCCTCATGTTCTCCAATCATTCGGGAACATTTACAATTTCTCTCAATATTTAATTAATTCTCATTAAAATCACTCAAATCATTACATAATAAACCAACTCCCTTGAAAACACAAAGACCCCGAAGTCTACTAAAATACAAGGAATTTTCTTGAGCCTAATGCCCCTGCATCAGACTCCCAAGGTTAAAAATAATCATGATCTCCTAATCATGTGATTTTAATCTTTGCCTCCTGGATCCCATACTTTGTTTTGCTGTTGTCCAATAGCTACATTTTTCTTCAACTACACTTTTCCAGGTTTCCATACTTTATTCTGCATCTTCCCACTTGCTATGCTTTAACATTCTGCTACTGTATTTCTCTTGTTGCTGCTGCTTCTTTGCTTTCCTTCTACTGTCTGCTTCTGAGACACTTTCACCATTAGCCTTCTTATCAATTCAATTTATTTGTCTAATATATCATCTGACTGCTGAGTGCTTCTACATCTTGATTGCTAAACTTCTATTCTTGCTTCCACCCTATCTTCCTTACCCTCTCATTTTCTGCAGCTGATAAATTCTTCCTGATTGTCACTTATGACAATTTCTTTGTTTTCTGACTTCAACAATTCCTTGGATTGGTATTTAATTTTCCACTCATTGTCATCTTCTTTTCTTTGCCTTAATTTTTTCTCCTGGACCAAGCATTCTTTATTCTTTTCATCAGTACCTGCAATCATAAAACAATCATCAAAATCATAAGGCCTTTGTGTCTCTTCTTCCTTCGGAAACATTTGAATTTGCTGCTCTGACATCTTCTCCTTTATCAACACATCTGTATGCTGATTCAACTTCTTCAAATAATTCTCGAGACTGTCAGCTAGTCTCTCTTCTACATCATCCATTTCAAGGATATCTTTCTACTCTGGTTCATAAAATTGAACTTTTTCATTCTCATTCAACTATGACTTTACAAACTGAACACTTATTCTTTGTGTTTCTAACCTCTTCTCCAGGATACTTAACTCATGCCACAAATTTTTCATCTCATCTGAGAAAATATTTGTACAATCTTCACTACCTTCTTCTTTATCATAAGTCAAGTTTCCTAGTGACTCTATCTCTTCATCTTCCATCAGAATAGAATTCTGATCCTCCATCTTTGCAATAGTTTTAGTTGTCTGTCCATCTTTCTTCATTTGGCCATTTAATAAAATCAATTTCTCATTGTCATTATCAATAACAAATTCCTCATCATCGGACATAACTGTCATATCTCCATTGAAACAATTCTTTTCACAAAACAAGGAATTTATGAACTCCTTTTGTTGCAATAATTCAATTTGATCTTCATCTGAAAGATAATCATAATCATGTTTTTCTTAGAAGCTTTCAATCTCATTCAATACAGTTTCATCATATGAATTTTCTTCTTCAATACCTGCATTCACACACAACTTGTTAGTTTTAAAACCATAAGACCTCATGGTCTCATTTGATGATTTAATCACCAAATCCTCCTGTTGTTCCAAGTCCTCCATACAATTCAAAAATTCTTCAATGGTATTCTCTTCAATCCCCTCAATATTTTCAATTGATTGCTTAATTTCCAGCTTTTGGCCATCATCACAAGTTAAATTTCTTCTGCTTCCAATATGTTGAAAAGTAAAAATTTTCTCCAATTGTGTATGGAGATTTACAAAAAATCTGGCTGTCCCATTTTCTTTCTTTATGAAAATATTAGTAGTTTGTCTTTTTGGACATGTTATTCCTACAAACATACAAAATTTATCAGATTTAAAGTCATTCGACCTCTCTGTCTCACTTGAATTTTCAGTCTTCAAGTCTTTCTCCAAATACTCATTCATTTTGAGTAATTTTTCCCTCAATTGAGCATTTATCATTTGCTCTTTCTTCATCTGTAGTTGATGCCACTTTATCATTATTTTTACAAGAAAACCCCATCTCTGTTCTACCTCTATCATCATTTTCAATTTGTTAAATTGTTCTCTTATCTCAGCTAAATCTTTCTCATGCTCTTCCTTCCTTAACTGTCTCTGTATGCCATTTGTCTTGGCATCTTCTTTCTTCACCTTCATTCTGTTATGGTCTCTCTCAGAACCTCTACTATTTCTTCTATGACTATCAGTAGTCATCTTCTCCTTCATTTCTATCTTCATGAGTTCCTCACTCGTTCATCATGAGATGTACTAAAACCTCTGCAATAACAAGTCCTCCTTGTTACAACTTACCTCACCAATCCTTTCCTCCAGATTTGGTCTTTGGAAAGCACTGGTCCTCTATTTTCTGAAACCTTTTGAGCATTCCCCTCTGCTCCTTCTAGGCTTCAACTCATCTGCACCCTTTTAAAAACACAACTATTCTTTTTATCCAACCTCTGTTGGAATTCCTCCAGGTTCTGCCACATTCTTTTTTCTCTTAGAAACCTTTACTGGCTTCCCTCATCACTACTTTTTAAAGTTGTGATCTTCTTGCTGAGATGTTCCTCAATTGTCTGCAATCTGCATTCTGCAAACATAATATTCAACAAAATTAAAATACCTCACCTTCAAGGTTTGTTTCAACACCCACTTGTAATTGCTTCTTCAAATTCTTCGAATACTCTGCTACACTGCATGATGTCTGTCAGATTCAAATCTGACCTCTTTTTCCTTTTTTTCCATCGTCATTATGCCTGTATTCACATATTTTAAAACATAACTTGGTAAATCTTCAAATCACATTTTATTTTAAACTCAGATTATGCAATTCTGAATTATCATACTTTCACTACATATCTGCTCAATTCTACAATTACTGTCAACCAGATTTAAAATCTAAGCATTCCTTATTTCCTTCATCACACATGCATTCTGATTTAATTTAAAAAAATCTTTAACTTTCAAAAGAGCTCTTCCAGCTTTGATACCACTTGATGCAGCCTAAAGCTACAAAACCCACATTCTCCAATATAGATGCATATAAAAATGCATGGTTCATTCTGCAACCAACATGATTCTCAATTTGGGCAAATTTAAATGTGGAATATTATATTCTTTTACAAACCCTATGGTTAGAACCATAACCAAAACCCACTTTATGGAAAGTTGAATAAATATATGTGACCTTGGTTACATACCCATTTCATGAACATATCGAATAAATATTCGCCTTTGCAATAAACCCAAAATAATTCTTCGGGCCAACACATACAATAAAATGTATGTGCCCGTGCTTTACCAATCTACCAAATATTATTACCAATCTGCATGCCAAGAACATTAATATAAATTCGACTTCAACATTGGTTAAGTATCAACATAATAATAACTGGCCATAGCCTTAATGTATATTTGGCGATGCAAATGTTTCATACTTTGGTTTAAAACCAAAATTTCAACATAAAAATTTGGTTCGGTCCCACACTTACCAACTTAACGTTTCTGCTGTCGGGTCCACATCTCTGTTAACCATCGCACAACTCCACTTGTGATCCAATGGTTGATCTTTCATCGCACTCCAATAACAAATTATGCGTATATCCAACTAATATCACATTCAAATGGGTTTTGAACTTTAACAACCCAAAGGTGCGCGAAATGGGTTGTATTGGAATTCCACCAATGCTACGTGTCCACTGTTGAAGTGTATCGGGTTCAATTCAGACTTTACCGCTTACCATTCTTTTGCAGCGCGAAAACCACTGGTTGGTTTTTCAAACCCGCCTTCACTGTTTATTTGCTCCTGGTTCCATACCATCCTGATTCATGGTTCCACTTCAACTTTTGCGCACTCTCCACAATAAAATGATTCCATTAGATTACATAACCACTGCACCATTACTTTGTAATTTTCACCTTTATTCACTCACGATTTCGAACAGGGCTAGGGTTCCATCTATCATTGATAAATACATTAAATACTCAATATGACTCCAAATCCACGTCGACATCCACTGCACTACTCCATCATTTTGTTTTATTTGATTTCAAGTTCCAAACAGAACTGTGGTTCTTCCTTGAAGAACTACGTCATACACCTCCTGGTTAATGATATCAAACAGTCTTCAAAACCCCTCCGGAAGTCATCAAAAAATGGTTTAATCTCTTAATAATCCTCTTCTGTGGTCCAAATCCATCATTTCCACAATTGCAACTTCAAACCCTGATTTCATTGTACGACATTTACACGACAAAATGTGCAATAACCCCTTCTCAAAATACTTCATTCGATGTCAATTTCAATTGTGAAATACATCCAGGCAATTTTATGCCTCAATTTAGAAGTCTAAGAAAATTCCTTTCATAGCATCGATCCATTCTGTGATCGATGCTATTGAGATTGCAACCATATGATGAGCTTAGTGGAAAGAAGTCGCCTTCACTAAGTGGGCCCGCAGGCTATTTTTGGTGTAAAGTCTATTTTTAGACATATGGATCATGTTCTATGAGTTGCAGGATGCTATTTGTGGATGGTTGGTCAAGTCGGGAAAAATAGATGGACTTCTATTTTTAGACATATTAGGCAGAATCTATTTTTAGATTGCTAGTCTAAAAGTAGATATGTCGAATATTATTGGCTCTTAATAATATTTGGACTATAAACATTATCTTATTCTCTTGGAGCACTTCAGTTAAGTGCACAGATGTGGCACATGAGCTAACATAAGGAATTACGCTATTCCTGAGGGTTAAGTGGAGCTATTGCATGAAGAATTCAGTTAGAACTCATGTGAGAGAGTTTGGTGGAGTTGATTGAGGAAGTTGATGGAGTTGTGTTTAGCTTAACTAATCTAAACATAGTTGAGCTAGTTGTATCTAGTCTAACTGATTGATACACTAGTGAGAGTGGTGTGAATTAATTATTAATCAATTAAATAATTATAAACTCATTAATCATCTAAATAATACATCAGTTAACTTCAGTGCATGGACAGTTTCAGTGGAGACCAGTGAAGAGATAGGTGAAAGAGCAGTGTGACTATCAGTTGTGACTATACTATTGCATGATTTGCAACAACCAGTGATTGGAGATGCCAATGAGGATTGTGCAGTACAAGCTAGGTGGTTTGAAGTTATTTATGAGCCATTCTTCAGCCTTTATTGCGCAATAGAGGCAGGCTAACAGGTGGCAGAGATTGGAGCATGTGTTTTGCTAGATCTAGCTTGATTAGTGTGTAGCAATTCGAGATTGTGTTGAGAGCTTGTGAGGAGCTTTGTGCAATGATTGATACATGATCTCTATGAAATATAATATATAGATAGTTGGGGGTTTTCAGCTTTAATCTTTCCCATGAAATACTGTGTTCATATGTGTGATTGTTTATGGTTTTAATGTGGGCATGCGATTGTTTTTATTTCTGCAATTAATGATCAACGATAGAAGGGATTTTGTATTGTGCATGAAGTTAAAATAGTGTGTGATAAGGAGAATATCAGTGAATAATATATCAGTTATTAAAATTTCTACATGGTATCAGAGCGATATTGATCATTGCAGCAATTGCAAAACATTGAAGCGATTGAGTTTTGAGCTAGTGGAATTC
Source organism: Pinus albicaulis (assembly GCA_034641835.2). Lineage (NCBI taxonomy): Eukaryota > Viridiplantae > Streptophyta > Pinopsida > Pinales > Pinaceae > Pinus > Pinus albicaulis. The sequence continues at coordinate 445,432,011 of CM076573.1, forward strand.
TAATTTCCAGCAGTGTTTTCTTGGTGTCGAAGTTGAGATGTATTTCAATGGATTGCGATTGGAGTATGCCCTTGAGGGTAGCTCGAATTATATTGCATGTAAGGATAGGATGGAGGTAGTGTTAGATGATAATGGGTTGAAGGAGTTCATAGATGCAGAAATTCCAAAACCTGCTTCTGGCGATGCTGCCGCACTTGACGCATGGCAAAGAAGACAACAAAGTGTCGAAGAATTCTGTTGGAAGGTGTAAAGGATCACATAGTGTCCAACCTTCATGGTAAGACTTCTCATTATTGTTGTGGAAAGCATTGAAAGACTTATTCCAAAGCGAGAGCGACCGGAGGAAGTTGGCGCTCAAGGATAAACTCAGAAACATAAAAATGGAGAAAGGCGACAGTATGCCCAAGTACCTCACAAAGTTCATCCAATGCAGGGATGAGCTGGGAAGTGTGGGGGTGATTGTTGATGATGAGGAATTGGTGAGCTTGGCTCTCCTTGGGCTTCCGAAGAGTTGGCATTCCTATCAGGACTCTATCAATGGTCTGGGGAAATTGCCAAGATGGGAGTGACTTTGGTCGAATCTTGTGCAAGAGGAGATAAGGCAAAGTACCAGGGAAAGATCTTCATCAAAGAACTCTGATGAAGAAAATTGCGCTTTGGCTGCCAAAGAGAATAAGGGGAAGAGCAAGAAGAATGCTTCTTAATCCGGTACAAAAGGCAAGAAGCAGGACATGTCCAAGGTGAAGTGCTTTCACTTTCACCAACACGGAGATTACGCCACTAATTGTCCACAAAAGAAGAAAAATAAGCAGGCTGCTGGATCTACAGCTGGAGAGGCCTTAGCCTCATATTTTGAGCTGGATTTTTTGCTGATAACATGCTTGGCCTCAAGTGTGATGGGTTCAGTGTGGTTTCTTGATAGTGGTGCATATTTTCATATGACTGGAGACAAATATTTTTTTACTGATCTGGATGAGAAATATCTTGGAGTGCACATCGAGATGGGCGATGATGGTAGATACAGTGCGATTGGTATCGGTACCATTTCCTTTGAGAGGGATTCTGGTAAACCCTTCGTATTGAAGGAAGTGATGCATGTTCTAGGATTGAAGAATAATCTTATCTCAGTGGCCATGTTAGAAGACAAGGGATATAATGTTGTCTTTAGCGAGGGAAAGGCTTTCCTGTGTAGTAAGGAAACTTGTGAGATCCGGAGGATAGGGGTTCGAGTTAAGAACCTTTATCAATTGCAGGTAGATGGTTGTGCAGCAATGGTAGGCAAGGCAGAAGGAGTGCTAATCCAGGATGATGGCGAGCTGTGGCATCGGAGATTGGGCCGCCTTCACCATGGAGCTTTGAAGATACTCCAACAAATTTCTACTGGGCTTCCTAAAGGCACTCTTGCATAGTCAAATCAGTGCAAAGGATGTACCTTGGGAAAATTTGTGAAAGCCACCTTTCACGAGAAGGATAGTCGCGCCACGACAATCCTTGAGAGAATTCACATAGACATGTGTGGACCTTTCTCGGTAGCTTCGACAGCAAAGCACAGGTACTATGTGATATTTGTTGATGATTTTTCCCGTAAGTGCTGGATATTCTTCATGCAGAAGAAGAGAGAGACATACTCAAAGTTTTGTGAGTTCGAGGCACTGGTTGAGAAATAATCGAGGAAACAGGTGAAGGCTCTTAGGAGCGACAATGGTGGTGAATTCATCTCTGGCGAATTCAAGGACTTTTGCAGTGCAGAAGGAATTCGAAGAGAGCTCATAGCACCTCATAACCCACAACAGAATGGGGTTGTTGAGCAGAAGAACAGAATGATTGTGGGTGTTGCACGAGCGATGTTGCATGATCAGGGCCTTCCCATACACTTGTGGGCTGAGGCATGCAATACTGCAATATATGTGCAGAACCGTTGTCCTCACAGGATACTTGACATGAGTACACCCGAGGAGGCGTTTTCTGGTAAGAGGCCTGATATTTCCCATTTGAGGATTTTTGGTTCACCTTTCTACATTCATGTGAAGAAGGATGCCAGGTAGAAGCTGGAACTAACTGCAGAGGTTGGGATATTTATGGGGTACACTGATACGCCCCACAACTATCGTGTGTATGTGCTAGATAGTCGTAATACTATTGTGCGACGGGATATCAAATTTCATGAGGAGAAAGCCATGAAGTGTTTGCTTGAGAGGGGGCCACACTTGCATGAAAATGAGGAGCTATTAGTTCCTAAGGATGAGTCTCAGGATGTGGATCAGCCACAAGATGAGGCTCATGGAGTGGAAGAGACCATTCATGCAGCGCCAACCATCAAAGGGCGGAAGCGCACTACAAAAGCTGAGCGATTGGCTCAAGATGCAAAGAAGGTTGTAGGAGAACCTACATCACAGCGTAGATAGAGACAGTCACCTGATCAGTACACTAGATACATGGCTCGCATGAGTCAATGTATCGTGACAGAGCCATCCTCTTTTGAGGAAGCTGTGGAGGATCCCGCATGGGCAGTTGCCATGGTGGAAGAGTATGATTCGATTGTCAGAAACAGTGCATGGGAGATTGTCCCAAGGCCGGAAGGGAAATCAGTGGTGGGTTTGAGATGGATCTACAAAGTGAAGCAGACAGCTGACAGGAGTGTGGAGAAGTACAAGAGAAGATTTGTTGCTCGAGGCTTTTCATAGATTGAGGGGATCGATTATGAGGAGACCTTTTCAACTGTCGCAAGGTACTCTTCCATACTGACGATTATTGCTCTCTCAACGCAGATGGGGTGGCACATTTTTCAGATGGATGTGAAGACTGCATTCCTCTACGGGGTGATTGAAGAGGAGGTGTACATAGAGCAGCCCAAAGGTTTCGATATCTTCAGCAGTGAGTCGCATGTGTGCAGGCTCAAGAGAGCGATGTATGGTTTGAAACAAGCACCTCGTGCTTGGTACACACAGATAGACAATTATTTCATCGGACTTGGATTCTCGAAGAGTTAGGAAGATCCGAACCTATACCAAATAGTGGTGGAGGGTAAGTTGCTGATCATTGTACTTTATGTAGATGATTTGATTTTGACAGGTGATGACCTGTTGATACTCTCATGCAAGGATGATCTTGTAAAAGAGTTTGAGATGAAGGACTTGGGCCTCCTTCATTATTTCCTGGGATTGGAAATTTGGCAGCGCAGTGATGGACTGTTTGTTTCTTAGGGCAAGTATGCTCGAGAGATATTGGAGAAGTTCAACATTCATGGCTGCAAGCCTGTTGATACTCCTCTTCCTGGTGGATGGAGGAAAGAGGATGCTACTTTGGCGGAGGTAATGGATGCCACTGTTTATCGATAGTTGGTGGGGTCGCTTATGTATCTGGTCAATACACGACCTGACATATGCTATGTTGTTAACCAGCTTTCACAAGGTATGGTTAAGCCTACAAAGCTCTTCTGGAAGGCAGGTAAGCATGTATTGAGATATATCAGAGGCACATCGGGATATGGATTATGGTACAGACAGTCGGATGATGTGAAGCTGTGTGGCTTCACGGATGCAGATTGGGCAGAGAGCCCAAGGGACAGAAAGAGCACATCTGGAGGGATTTTCAGTATCGAGTCAACAGTAGTTTCCTGGTACAGCAGGAAGCAGAGATCCATGGCACTCAATTCAGTAGAGGCTGAGTATATGGCAGCAATTTTGGTTGCATGCGAGGCTATATGGATGAGGAATATCTTGGTCAGGTTGTTCGGTTCACACTTAGATCCTACTGTGATTTATTGTGATAATCAGAGTTTCATCAAACTCTCGGTTAATCCAGTATTTCATGATAGATCTAAACAAATTGACATCTGGTATCATCATATCAGAGATTGTGTGCACCAGAAGATCATGTTACTTTCATACATTCCCACAAAGGATTAGGATGCTGATATCTTGACGAAGGCGCTCACCAGGAGCAAATTCGAATACCATAGAGGCAGGATAGGGGTGGTAGATAATCCTTATCTTGTTGAAAGGGAGTGTTGATATTGCAACAAGATGATGATCTTAGTGGAAAGAAGTCGCCTTCACTAAGTGGGCCCGTAGGCTATTTTTGGCGCAAAGTCTATTTTCAGACTATGTCTATTTTTAGACATATGGATCATGTTCTATGAGTTGCAGGATGCTATTTGTGGATGGTTGTTCAAGTCGGGAAAAATAGATGGACTTCTATTTTTAGACATATTGGGCGGAATCTATTTTTAGATTGCCAGTCTAAAAATAGATATGTCGAATATTATTAGCTCTTAATAATATTTGGACTATAAACATTATCTTATTCTCTCGGAGCACTTCAGTTAAGTGCACAGATGTGGCACAGGAGCTGATAGAAGGAATTACGCTATTCCTAAGGGTTAAGTGGAGCTATTTCATGGATACTTCAGTTAGAACTCATGTGAGAGAGTTTGGTGGAGTTGATTGAGGAAGTTAATGGAGTTGTGTTTAGTTTAACTAATCTAAACATAGTTGAGCTAGTTGTATCTAGTCTAACTGATTGATACACTAGTGAGAGTGGTGTGAATTAATTAATAATTAATTCACTAATTATAAAATCATTAATCAACTAAAGAATACATCAGTTAACTTTAGTGCATGGATAGTTTTAGTGGAGACCAATGAAGAGATAGGTGAAAGAGCAGTGTGACTATCAGTTGTGACTATATTGTTGCATGATTTGCAACAACCAGTGATTGGAGATGCCAATGAGGATTGCACAGTACAAGCCAGGTGGTTCAAAGTTATTTATGAGCCATTCTTCAGCCTTGATTGCACAGTAGAGGCAGGCTAACAGGTGGCAGAGATTGGAGCATGTGTTTTGCTAGATCTAGCTTGATTAGTGTGTAGCAATTCGAGATTGTGCTAAGAGATTGTGAGGAGATTTGTGCAATGATTTTTACATGATCTCTATGACATATAATATACAGATAGTTGGGGGTTTTCAGCTTTAATCTTTCCCATGAAATACTGTGTTCATATGTGTGATTGTTTATGGTTTTAATGTGCGCATGCGATTTTTTTTATTTCTGCAATTAATGATCAATGGTAGAAGAGATTTTGTATTGTGCATGAAGTTAAAATAGTGTGTGATCAGGAGAATCTCGGTGAATAATATATCATTCAAATTTCTACAAATGCTAATTTCCTCAATCAATTTCACACAAGATTCAACAAATGAACATTCAACCTCAAACCACACAATTTCTTAAATTGTAGATTGAACATAAAATGAAAAAATTCTTTCTGTTCATGTCAATTTCATTTGCACACAATATACACTTAATAAAACTTAGAAATTGAGTATTTTTTGTATTAAAACTAGTATTTACATAGGAATTTTTCCCTTCTTGATATTCAAATTAGTGGCCTTTTCCTACAGCCTGTAGGCTTCAAGTCAAACCCTATCTATCTACTTCTACCTTTAAATATATCTACTGCTCTCTTATTTTTGCCTTGAGTTTATACAAAAGACTATGAAATAATTTAGGTTCAGGTCCTCCATTATCTCAACAAAATCCTCCAAATCCTCTAAGTCCTAAAATCTATATTTTATCCCTAAAAATCCATTCAAACTCATAAAATCATGGAACCAATTCCACTTTAGGAATTACAATTAAATTTCAAATCTTTCACTCCTTTAGAATCTCAACTATCCTACTTCCCTCATGTTCTCCAATCATTCGGGAACATTTACAATTTCTCTCAATATTTAATTAATTCTCATTAAAATCACTCAAATCATTACATAAGAAACCAACTCCCTTGAAAACAAAAAGACCCCTAAGTCTATTAAAATTCAAGGAATTTTCTTGAGCCTAATTCCCTTGCATCAGTGTAGTTTCTGTTTAGGGTTGTTTTGTGTTGCAGGGTGGAAGCAGTGGAGGACTGGTAGGGCCTATTCTTGAGTTTTTTTTCAATGGAAGTTTTGAAGAAAGGCATGGAAGCTAAGATGGATGGTTTGAAGAATGGAATGGAAGACATGGAATAAAAAATGAAAGACAACATGGAAGATATGAAGAATGATCTAAAAGCAAACATGGAAGGTTTGAAGGAAGGTTTGATAAAGTTGATACAAGAAATGATTCCTAATGGCAAAAATATAGTAGAGGAAACTCATGGTGAGAACAAAATAAATGTTAATCATGATTTCATAAACTCTAATTTTGGATTGAAGACCCACCATATTCCAAAGATTGATATGAGGAAGTTTGATGGAAAGGATCTGGTAACATTGATATTATAGATGGAGAAATATTTTGATCTTAATAATGTGCAAAACACACAAACGGTATGCATTGAAACTTTATGTTTAGAACAAAATACATTTGTATGGTATCGATGGATTTTCTCCTATAAAAAATTGTCACTTGGTCAATTTTTACGGAAGAAATGATTGAAAATTATGATAATATAAAGAGAAATGCATTCTTTAGCCAATTGATAAATATCAAACAAAAGGGTTCAGTGGTAGATCACACTGAGGACTTCCAAAAATATAATATAAGGGTAGCTGATATTCCAGAGGACCACAAGATTGATGTCTTCAGAGAGAATTTAAAGGATAACATCCAACATGAGGTTCGCCTTTGGGAACCTGATTCATTGGAGAAGGCATTCAGGTTGGCAAGAAAAATTTAATGTAAAATTACGGTGACAAGGAAGCCTACCACTCACATCTATAAACATGGAAGTGTTGCTACTCCTAGACCTCCATAACCTACAAGGTTGACACCACAACAATTGGAAGAAAAAAGAGAAAAAAGGCTTTCCTACAATTGTGATAGAAAATATATTAAAGGTTATAAGTGTGCTGAGAAGAAATTATTATACATATATTGTGAAGAGGAGGAAGAAAATGAACAAGAAACTTTAAAATAAAAGGATATACACCAGGAACCAACCCTAGAGAACGAAGAAATGAGTCCAACGATATCCTATAATGTATTGGCAGGAATTAACACTCCTCAAACTCTCAATATAAAAGGACATATGAAGAAGAAAAAGGTAACAGTGTTGAATGATTTGGGTAGTACCCATAATTTCATTTATTGTAACGTAGCCAAGCAATTGAATTGCTTCCTCTACCTAGCACCATAGTGTCAAGTGATGGTTTCAAATGGAGGAACTATAAATTTATCTAGAAAATGCCATAATATCAAGCTAACCATGGTGGAATATGTATTGAATAGTCCAATTATTTCCATTGCAATGGGAGGTGTTGATGTTGTACAAAGAGTACAATGGTTACAATCTTTGGGGATGGTAGCTTTTAATTTTCAAGAAATTTTCTTGAAATTTTTTTCGGAAGGAAATGAATTTGAATTACGAGGTATCACAGGGAAGTCGGGAAAGATAATAAGATATAATGTCATTAAAAATCTTTTTAATAAAGAAAAACGAGGCATAATTGCACAATTATCCTCACTAGAAGTTTCAACATCAAAATAATCAATTGCTCCATATCTCCAAAAATTATTGGACAATAATTCCAAGGTGTTTGAAACTCCCAAAGGAATCCCACCTATTTATGATCATGATCATGCTATTCATTTGATTCCATGATGTGTTCCTAAACATTAGGCCTTACAGATATTCTTATTTCCAAAAGAGTTAAATTAAACATATGATTACAAAGATGTTAGAGGCTGGTATAATGAAACGTAGTCAAAGTTCTTTCTCTGCTCTAGTAGTATTGGTGCACAAGAAGGATGGATCATGGTGCACGTGTCTGGATTATAGGGAGCTAAATAAGATCACTATTAAAGATAAATTTCCCATTCTTGTGATTTATGAATTATTGGATGAATTACATGAAGCAATTTATTTTACCAAGTTGGATATTCATTCAGAATATCATCAAATTAGAATCAAGACTGAAGATATTCCGAAAACAACATTTCGAATTCATGAGGGTCATTATGAATTTTTCCATGCCTTTTGGCCTTACCAATTCATATTCTACATTGCAAGGGTTGATGAATTCCATTTTCAAACCCTTCCTTAGAAAATCTATATTAGTATTTTTTGATGATATACTAATCTATAGTAGGTATTGGAAGGATCATGCTCAACATGTTGACAGGGTGCTCAAACTATTAGAGGAGAAATAATTATATGCAAAAACTGCGAAATGTTTCTTTGGAGTACAAGAGTTGGAGTATCTGGGTGATATTGTATCTCAAGAGGGTGTCAAGGTAGAGCCTAACAAAATTAAAGCCATTAAGAAATGGAAAGTCCCCACAACCATAAAGTAGTTGCGAGGATTTCTCAGGTTAATAGGGTATTTTCACAATTTTTATAAGAATTATGGGAGAATATCAACACCTATAACAACAATATTGAAGAAATATGCATTCTCATGGAATCATGAACCAACTACGGCGTTTGAACATCTTAAAGAGGCAATGTGCCTAGCACTAGTCTTAGCTATGCCAAACTTCACAAAAACCTTTATTGTGGAATGTGATGCCTCAGGAAATGAAATTTGTGTTGTTTTAATGCAAGAAGGAAGACCCATTTCTTTTGAAAGTCGTCCAATCAAGGAAAAGTATTTACCGAAATTTATTTGTGAGAAGAAAATGTTGGAAATACTACATGCACTAAAGAAATGGCGACCTTACGTAACGGGAAGACATTTCAAGGTATAAACTGATCATGATAGTCTTAAATATTTTTTGGAACAAATACTATCTTTAGAAGAGCAGCAAAAATGGGTCACAAAGATGTTGGGTTATGACTTTGAACTCATCTACAAAAAATGGAACCTAAATGTTGTTTCAGATGCACTCTCAAGAAAGGATGAAGAGGTTGAAGCATTGTTTTGTTCCATTTCAATTATCCAACTAGATTGAATAACCAAAGCAAGGTATGAATGGATGAATGATGAAGAAGAGTGGACAGTCATACAAAAGTTTCAAAAAGACCCTAGTAAATTTGATACATTTAGTTGGAAAAATGATTCCTTATGGTACAAATATCACTTATATATTTGTAAGAATTCCCAACTAAAAAAAATATTCTTTTTGAATTGCACACTTCTCACTTAGGAGGACACTCAGGATTTTTAAAAACTTACCACAAGGTGAAGAAAGAATTTTTTTGGATGGCCTTAAATCTGATATTCAAAATTTTGTGGCAGAATGTTTGGTTTTCCAGCAAAATAAAGTTGAGACAATTAAGACCCCTGGTCTTCTATAGTGTTTATCCATTCTATTAGTGTCAGCCTTTGCAGCTTTCCTCCAGTGATAAAAAATGCTCTTACCAAGTGATTTTAAGGTGTCAAGGTCAAATGTTTTCATTTCAATGAGTCTTCAAGCAAAATTTGGTCACTAGGCATTAGGTCTAGGGTTTGTTTTCACTCTTTTCAAAGTTGTCCAAATGTCGGTCCATGTCACCATTCAGCTGAGTGTACCATCATTCAGAGGGTTTTCATCATCATTTCAAGTTCCATTGGGTCATTTTACAGCTTTTTCATGCTTCAGTTGTGCCTAGGTAAGGTCCATTTCCCTCTCCTAGGGTTTTGGAGGTAATTTCTCTTGGATGGTCAAATAATTAGAAAAACTTGTATCCTGATGTTCATACACCTTCCCCTATCATTAATGTACCTTATTAAACACTTCCCATCACCGAGATCCCCCAAATTCCTCATTTTTGCACAAACCCTAGTTTCTTGCCACAACTTGGCAATTTTCTAGGCTAGGCCTGTGTTTTTCCCTTTTGGACCCCTTCCCCTCACTCAATCTCTGAGATTCCACTTTCCCCTACTTCCTAACATCCCCCCCTACTTCCCAAAATTTCCCCAAGAATTTATAAGCCCCTTATCCCCTTCATTTCTCTTCATTTCGACAAAATCCCTTGTTTCAGACATCGGGATAAGTTTCACTCAAATGATGTTTCAGAGCAATAAAAAATGAATTTTGGAAAAATGAGAGAGGTTTTTGTACAAAAAATTCCAAGGAAGAAAAAAATCCTTCACTTTTTACACAGGTGTAATGGTTTTGGAGAAATTTCAAGAATATCGTTGCCTCAGGAGAATTGATGCACCTGCAGGAAGTAGTGTTGGGATATTTGATTTTTGACAGGGTAAATGAACTCCAAATTGAGCAATTCTACTTGGGTTGGAAAGTATACTCCAAGAGATTTCCAACGAGCTATCACACGCCCAATTTGGACTCCGGGAAGTGCCCCAAACGCAGGCTGAAAGGCGCGCTACGCATAGAGCTCAGGCGCGCTACGCATAGAGATTTTTGGTCCATTTTTCATCTTCCAGCTCAGGATTTCGGCCAGTTGGACCAGTTTTGCTTGTGGGTGTAATTTTTGAGTTATCTTGATGTAATTTTATGGTTGGCATGTAACTTGGACTTACTTTTACCTATTCTATATGATTCACTCCTAAAAAAGTAAAAATCAAGTGAAAGAATCACTTTCCTTCCTTTTAGAGGCAAGTTGTTTGGCTGCCTATATTCTAGCTCCTTGTTTAGAATTAGTTGAAACTGCTCCTAGAAGGAGGAATTTGACCCCTAGAGACATGGGAAGGGGTTAGGATAGTCTATATGATGTAATTTCTCAATCATTTTCAGAGGTTGGACAAGTTGGACTCTTGGGAAAAGTTTGGCACACTATTGTACATATTTTTCATATTTTGGCTAAGGAAAGATCAGAGGTTTTGCAGCACCTGTTGGGATTCTTGTGGCTTTAGTTCTTGATGGTGTTTTCTCTCAGTTTATTGTAAGCTCTTTCATGTTTAATGTATGCCATTCCCTTCTTATGCTTCTAAAACTAAATGAATGAGTAAATGAGGTTGAATCCATTTTTTCAGTGCTCTGCCTTTAAATTTGTTTAGTTTTACATGTTTTCGCCTGTTTGGAGAGGATCCATGTTCTTCCTTGCCCTCTTCAGCTCCTTGTCATTCTGATCCATCCATACACATAATCAAAAGCATCAAGACTACTGCCTACCTCGCCCCAACTCGAATTCTGCAAAGATCTGGCCTTATCCCCGAACCCAAAATTGTTTTTCCCAATTTTTTCAACAAAAACCCAAAAAATCAAAATCAAACTTTCCTATCTCTTTACTAGCCTAAAATCAGTATTCATTATAATTCATCTCAGCCCCTTTGAAGACCTTTTGCCGAGATAGACCCGGAGAGAGCCCTGTCCTGTCCTCGTAGGGCTAGCTACGAGGCTGAGCGTGGTTTGATGTAGCCTTGAGTTTTACCTTATTTCAGCCTAAGGTAGATTTGAGCGCTAACACATTCCAATTCAATGTTGGGAGGAGGTTTAAATGGATTTTATCATAGGTTTACCTAAGTCTGAAGGAAAGTGTGTCATCATGGTGGTAGTTGATAAACTTACCAAGTATGCACATTTTTGGGCATTATCTAATCTATTTAAAACCAGTACAGTTGCTATCGCGTTTATGGAAACAATTGAAAAGCTACATGGAAACCCAAATATTATTTTAAGTGACAGAGATCCCATTTTTACTGGAAATTTTTGGATGGAATTATTTTCTTGTTTGGGTATAAAACTAGCTCATAGCTCATCTTATCATCCCCAATCCGATGGGAAAATTGAGATAGTGAACAAATTTTTGTATCTGATAAAAAAACACAATGGGCCAAGAGGTTATATCTAGTTGAGTGGTGGTATAACACTTCCTTCATACTGTAGAACAAATGACCCCATTTATGGCACTTTATGCATATCATCCATTGTCCATCACATCATATTTAAGAAAAAATTATAAGGTTCAAGCAGTGGAAGATCACATTGAGCATCGACAACAAGTTCTCCAACTCTTAAAGGATAACCTAAATTTGGCACAAAATCGAATGAAAAAATAGGAAGATCAACATCGTAGCGACAAAAGTTTTGATGTAGGAGATTGGGTATTTTTACCGCTGCAACCATACAAACAAATTTTCCTCAAGCAAGATAAGAAGGATAATAAATAATCGTCAAATTACTATGGTCCTTACAAGGTGTTGCAAAATATTGGTACTATGGCATACAAATTGGACTCGCTTCCTGCTTCTTCTTGAGTGCACCCAATTTTCCATGTTTCATGCTTAAAGAAGGTTATAAGTGACAAAATTCTGGTTGAAACAATATTTCTAGAACTTGATGAGGAAGGAAAAATCATATTGGAACCTGAAGCAATCATGGAATTAAGAAATCAACAGCTACGAAATTGTTATGAAACCAGCTCCAAAAATAGAAGAAAAGAGAGGTCAATGCCTTAGAAATCAGACACTTCGAGGGGGCAACCTCCAATACATTACATAAGTGAACAATTATTGGATGCTACAAATGACCAAAACCTCCTTCTATATATAGGAGTCCATGGGGCCACAATATAATCCTAGTTGACCTAACAATAATAATTTAAGGGCACAATAATAAAAATATTGGGGTTACAAGGGTACAACAATAAAAATAAGGGGGCTATACTAATAACAATAAGGGACTAAACTAGTAATATAGGGACTTAACATGCCCCTCTCCTTCAAAAAAGTGTTGTCCTCAATGCTTGAGTAGGTCTAGGTGCTTCTGTATAAAACTCTCATCCTCCCATGTAGAATCTTCAGTGGGTAAGTTCTTCCACTTGATGAGATACTCTAAAATTGATCGATTTTGTAGTTGTCGATGTTGGGACTTAGAAATGTCATATTTCCATCCACCTTTCCCTTCACTATTCCTTACATCTCATCATCCCATTAACCTTTCATTATATCATTTCCATAAATACATTTGGGTTTCACCTTATTATTTTCCACTTTATTCATTTTTGTATTATAAGTGAATTTATGATTAAATATTAGAAAATATACATGTTTTTATATATATCTCAAGAATGTGTGAGCTTTGTAATGTGTAGGAGAAATGTGAAGGATTAATTCTAAGAGACTTCTAGAATATCTCCTCCACCATATTAAGGAGATAATTATTCAAGCCTATTCCTAAGGAGAAGATCATGGAGGATTTGGTTGGCATATCTTATTCAAGATATGTGAGAGATGTGTGGAGGATTCAAAGGGATCATGTCTTGTAATAATGGGAAAGTAGTTGAGAGTGGTTGAATGAGATGGTTAACTTCTTCATGTATATAAGAGAGTGCTCTCTCTTCACTATCTTTGTTTGACCATCAGATTGAGGATGATAAGATAAGCTATGAGCTAGTTTAGTACCCAAACAAGAAAATAAATCCATCCAAAAATTTCCAGTAAAAATGGGATCTCTATCACTCACAATAATATTTTGGTTTCTATGTAGATTTTGAATTGTGTCCATAAATTTAGTAGCAATTTTACTTGCTTTAAATGGATGAGATAATGCACAAAAGTGAGCATACTTGGTAATTCTATCAACTTCCACCATGATGACACTCTTTCCTTCGGACTTGGGTAAGCCTGTGATACAATCCATTTAAATCTCCTCCCAACATTGACTTGGAATATATAAAGGTTGTAGAAGACCCGAGGTCTTAATTGTCTCAACGTTATTTTGCTGGAAAGCCAAACATTCCGCTACAAACTTTTGAATATCACATTTAAGGCCATCCAAAAAAAAATATTTCTTCACCCTGTGGTAAGTTTTTAAAAATCTTGAGTGACCTCCTAAAGGAGAAGTGTGCAATTCCAAAATAATATATTTTTTTAGTTGGGAACCCTTACAAATAGATAAGTAATCTTTGTACCATAAGGAATCATTTTTCCAACTAAATGTATCAGATGTACTAGGATCTTGCTGAAACTTTTGAATGAGTGTCCACACTTCTACACCCTTCTTCCATTCATCCTTTCTTTGGTTATCCAATCTGGTTGGATAATATAAATGGCACAAAGCAATGCTTCCACCTCTTCATTCTTTCCTGAGAGTGCATCTGCAACAACATTTGGCTTCCATTTTTTGTAGATTATTTCAAATTCATAACCAAACATATTTGTGACCCATTTTTGCTGCTCTTTTGGAGATAGTCTTTGTTCCAAATTTTTTTTAAGACTATCCTGATCAGTTTTTACCTTGAAGTGTCTTCCCATTAGGTAAGGTCGCCATTTCTTTAGTGCATGTGGTATTGATAACATTTAGTTCTCATAAATAGCTTTATGTAAATACTTTCCTTTGATTGGAGGACTTTCAAAAGCAATGGGTCTTCCTTCTTTCATTAAAACAACACCAATTCCATTTCCTGAGGCATCACATTCCACAATAAAGGTTTTTGTGAAATCTGGCGTAGCTAAGATCGGTGCTAGGAACATTCCCTATTTAAGATGTTCAAAGGCCTTAGTTTCTTTAAGAGTCCATGAAAATTCATCTTTCTTCAATAATGTTGTTAGATGTGTTTTTATTCTCCCATAATTCTTAACAAACTTGTGATAATACCTTGTTAACCCGAGAAATCCTCGCAAGTGCTTTATGGTTGTGGGGACTTTCCATTCCTTAATGGATTTAATTTTGTTAGCATCTACCTTAACACCCTTGTGAGATACAATATGACCCAGATATTCCACCTATTGTACTCCAAAGAGACATTTGGATGCTTTTGCATATAATTGTTTCTTTTACAATAGTTTGAGCACCCTGTCAACATGTTGAGCATGATCCTTCCAAGACCTGGAATAGATTAGTATATCATCAAAAAATACTAGCACGAATTTTCTAAGGAAGGGTTTGAAAATGGAATTCATCAACCCTTGAAATGTAGAAGGTACATTGGTAAGGCCAAAAGGCATGACCAAAAATTCATAATGACCCTCATGAGTTCGAAATGCTATTTTCGGAATATCTTCAGTCTTCATTCTAATTTGATGATATCCTGAACGAAGATCAAACTCGGTAAAATAAATTTCTCCATGTAATTCAACCAATAATTCATCAATCACACTAATGGGAAATTTATCTTTAATAGTGAGCTTATTGATCTCCCTATAATTTGGAGACATGTGCCATGATCCATCCTTATTGTGCTCCAATACTACTGAAGCAGAGAAAGAACTTTGACCAGGTTGGATTATACCAACCTCTAACATTTCTGCAATCATATGTTCAATTTCGCTCTTTTGGACATAAGGATATCTATAAGACCTGATGTTTGGATGAACACTTCCTGCAATCAAATGAATAACATGATCATGATCATGAATAGGTGGGAGTCCTTTGGGAGTTTCAAACACCTTGGAATGATTTTCCAAGACTTTTTCGAGATCTGCAGAAATATATTATTTCGATGTTGGAACTTCTAGTGAGCATAATTGTGCAATTACGCCTCGTTTTTATTTCTTCAGAAGCTTTGTCATGAAATTAGAGCTTATTATCTTTCTCGGCTTCCCTGCGATACCCCGTAATTCGACTTCCTTTCCTTCTTAAAAAAATTCAATAAAAGTTCTTGAAAATTAAAAGCTACCGTCCCCAAAGATTGTAACCATTGTACTCCTAGTACAACATCAATTCCTCCCATTGGAACGGAAAGAATTGCAGTATTCAATACATATTCCCCCATGGTTAGCTTGATATTATGGCATTTTCCAGAGCAATTTATAGTTCCTCCATTTGCAACCATCACTTGACATTCTGGTGTTGGGTATAGGCAATAATTCAATTCCTTGGCTACCTTACAATGAATTAAATTATGGGCACTACCTGAATCAATCAACACTATTACCTTTTTCTTCTTGATGTGTCCTTCTATCTTGAGAGTTTGAGGAGTGGTAATTCCTGCCAATGCATTACATGATATGGTCAAACTCATTTCTTCCTTTTCTAGGGTTGGTTCCTAGTGTATATCCTCTTCTTTTGAAGATTCTTGTTAATTTCTTCTTCCTCTTCACAATCTATGTAAAATAATTTATTCTCAGCACAGTTATGACCTTTAGTGTATTTTCTATCACAACTGTAGCAAAGCCCTTTTTCTCTTTTTTCTTCCAATTGTTGTGGTGTCAACCTTGTAGGTTGTGGAAGTCTAGGAGTAGGAACACTTCAATCTTTAAGGATGTGAGTGGTAGGATTCCTTGTCGCCATAATTTTACATTCAATTTTCCTTTCCAACCTAAATGCCTTCTTCAATGAATCAAGTTCCCAAATGAAAACTTCATGTTGGATGTTATCCTTTAAATTCCCTATGAATACATCAATCCTATGTTCCTTTGGAAAATCAGTTACCCTTATATTCAAATTTTGGAAGTCCTCAATGTGCTCCACCACTGAACCCTTTTATTTGAGGTTTATCAATTGGATAAAGAAGGTGTTGCTCTTTGTATCCTCATAATGTGCTATCATTTCCTCTGTAAAAATTGACCAAGTGACAATTTTTTTATGGGAGAAAAGCCATCGATACCATACAAATGTATTTGGTTCTAAATGTAAAGTTGCAATGCGTACCTTTTGTGTGTTTTGCACATTTTTGAGATCAAAATATTGCTCCATTTGTACTATCCATGTTACGGGATCCTTGCCATCAAACTTCCTCATATCTATCTTTCGAATATGGTGGTTCTTCCATCCAAAATTAGAGTTCATGAAATCACGATTAAAATCTATTTTTTTCTCATCTTGAGTTTCTTCTACTATATTTTCGCAATTAGGAATCATTTCTTGTATCAACTTTGTCAAACCTTCCATTTCTGCTTTTAGATCATTCTTCATGTTTTCCATGTTGTCTTTCATTTTTTCTTCCATGTCCTCCATCTTAGCTTCCACACCTTTCTTCAAACCATCAATATTGTTCTTCTAACCATACATATTATTCCTCAAACCATCCATATTCGCTTCCATGCCTTTCTTAAAAACTTCCATTTCATTTTTTGTTTCTCTTTTCGAGAGTGAAATTTGGTGCACTTTCTCTTGTAATATTGATAGATCATGTTGCAATTCTTCATCTTCATGAGTCATAGTAGAGTATTCTGAGAGCTTAATGGGTGTTTCATTCTTTTTAGGAGGAATTTAAGAACCCAATACTGAAATATATGATCAATAGGCCATTGGAATCACCTCAAACTGATTTTTTACTGAAGACTTATGCAATTCGGAAAAAAAATACACACCTTTTTCTTTCTTTTGAGGAGCTCCATAGTGAAACTGAATTATCTATGTGATTTCGGATCTTCAATATATGAAATTTGGCCTTGAGGTAGCCCTTTGAAGCCTCTTTCGAATTCCACAGGTCTGACCTAATTTGGATTCTTCAAGGAAAAGTTATGTCCAAACTCCCACAATGACCTAATTATGGACTGGTTCAGTAGAGCAAATTTGTATGACTTTCCATGTGTAATTGTTTCCTCCTTCGGCTCTGAAATTGATATAAAGGAAACTACAGTCTGTGTACTTGCAGACACTCTTCACAGAATTTCAATCTGATTCTTAGAGAGAGAGAGTTATGAAGATTTTCCCACGATCACCTCTATGAGATGAAATTCGGGAGCCTGAAAATGCCTTAACTTCCACAGATCCTACCTCCCAAAATAATGTGAATAAATCTCTAAACTGTTTCCACAACGTTCCTTAAGATTTTTTCTTCGCTCTGTGAAAATTTCATCTTCTGAAACTTCGTAGAAATTTCATCTTCTTCGGAAACTTCGTAGAAATTCTGTGATGACCTATTTAGGTTAAATTCACGAGCCTGCAAAAAGCCCTAGTTTCCACAAATCATATCTCCGAAAATATTGCGAACCAAGCTCTGAAATTTTGCGATGATTTTCCTCAGCATTTCGGCTTCACGCTCTAAACATTTCAGCTTCTGAACCTTTGTAGAAAAAACGTTATAGCGATAATGCCACAATTACCTGTTTGGATTAGCAAAACCTTAGAATCCAAAACTCTAATACCAAATGTTGTGAAACTAGCTCCGGAAATAGAAGAAAAGAGAGATCAATGCCTTAGAGATCAGCCACTTCGAGGGGGAAACCTCCAATAAATTACATAAATTAACAATTCTTGGATGCTACAAATGACCAAAACCTCCTTCTATATATAGGAGTCCATGGGGCCACAATATAATCCTAGCCAACCTAACAATAATAATTTAAGGGCACAATAATAACAATATTGGGGTTACATGGGTACAACAATAACAATAAGGGGGATATACTAATAACAATAAGGGACTAAACTAGTAATATAGGGACCTAACAGAAATCGATCAATTTCAGAGAATCTCATCAAGTGGAAGAACTTATTCACTGAAGATTCCATATGGGAGGATGAGAATTTTATACAGAAGCATCCAGAGCTACTCAAGCATCAAGGAAAATACATTTTTTAAGGAGAGGGGCATATTAGGTCACTATATTACTAGTTTATTCCCTTATTGTTGTTAATGTAGCCCCCTTATCTTTACTGTTGTACCCCTGTAGCCCCCATATTATTATTATTGTGCCCCTTAAAAATCCACTATTGTTATTTTTTTTCCCTTACATTATTATTTTTAGGTTGGCTACGATTATATTATGACCCCATGGAATCCTATATTTGGAAAGGAAGTTTATTCATTTGTATCATCCAAGAATTTTTCATTTATGGAATGTAAAGGAGGTTTCCCTCTCAAAGTGGCTGATTTCTAAGGCGTCGATCTCTCTTTCCTTCTATTTTTGGAGCTGCTTTCATAACAATTATAGACTGAAAACATACTGGAGACTCTGCTGGGGAAGAACAAACTGTGACCTTTCTGTAAATTCATTTCCATGGCTAAAGAAATTTATTTCAGGAAAACTAATGTTTTAACTTTCAAAAATAAATGTTCAGAGGTTTTGTACCTTTGTAAATAATAGTGCACGTGTCTTTAAAATTTTTAGTTATGGATCCTAAAATCATTTATACCAGATCTCATCCTCATCTAGAACCTACTAAGATAGTGGATTCCCTTGAAAATTTTCTTAGAAAAAGAGTTCTAGCTGAGATTCAAGGAAGTAGTAGTCCTCCCCTAGGGAAAACTCTCTCCTAGATAAGTTTGTCAACATACAGGATATTGAGTTTGATTTGCCATTTTAGCACACCCTTTTTAGGACTTAGTATGAGATTTTTGTTGAAGAAATGGTGTTTTATCAATCAGTTATGAAACCTTTTACATCTGAAAGTCAACCTATTGAACCAAAATCTAATCTACAAATTATTAAAAGCTTTGAAAAATTACAGGATCTAGTATTATACCTTGGTCAAGTTGTGCATGAAGCTTACATTGAACAATATGTTGAACTCTCTCCATTAACAATAGAAACATCTTATTCTTCTTTTCAATCAATTCATCCTACATCAAATAGCCCCACTTCCTCTATAATATCCACTACTTCTTGAATAGCATCTCAGATAGTGATTAAACCTACAATAGGAACTCCTACATCTACAACACTCATACCCTCATCTATCATTCACCCCCAAATCCCAATCATGGCAGCAACGTATGCTCCCTTGGTTTTGGCTACACATTTTCACAATATGCCCCAGGAATATCAAACTAGAATCCCTGAGTTTGATGGCACTGGACCCATCAATACTCAAACCACATGTTGAAAAAATAAATGTTTATACTATTCTTCAATAATTTGATAAGGAAGATGTCAAAATGATATTTGTTTCTCAAATTCTAACTGGGGAAGTTAGAAAAATGTTCAAGGCCTTAGCACCAGCCAGTATAAATGATATCACTACTTTTCACCAATCATTCCTCAGTAGATGGGAGATACATGAAAACCCCCTTTAGATCCTATCATAATATGAGAACATTAGAAGGGCCCTTGGACAGAGTGTGTAGGATTACTGCACCAGATTTAACAATGTTTACAATGCAATTCAAGCAAACATTCAGATGGTTTTGATGCTAAAATGTCTTACCAATTAAGAGAAATAAATTCTGCAACCTTGTAATAGATGCAAAGAGATGTTGTCAGTGTAGAGGAAAATTGGTTAGCCAAGAGAGCTAGGATTAGGACTGAGAGAAGAGTAAGCATAAAAGAGGAACCATCAATATCTTCCCCTGATGCTAGGATAGATTCCATAGTTAGAACAATGGAAGGAATGATGGAGAGAATCAACATTACTGATAGGACGCCTCCAAGAGAAAATCAACCTAGTGCTCAAATTAGAAATCCCAATTTAAGGATAAATCCACCACAAATTAAACAAGGAGAAAAAAAGGGACCAGGCCTGCAGGTCAGGCCTCCATTTCAAGAAAACTATTCTGATGAGGAGGATGAAACAGTTGAAGACCTAGATGATACTCAAATCAACTTAATGGGGATAAATTATGATGACAATGTGTTTCTTACTCAAGAAGAACAATAACTTTTTATGCTTTCACAAATAGAAGTTGATTCTGAAGAATCAGATGACTATAAAGAAGGTTTTGAAAACACTATCATGGAAGTTTACAGGAAGTATAACCTTACAAGTAAGAAAACCACAAATAGCACTGCCAAGAAAGCTATTCAAACTCAAGGTAAAAGACCCAATTGATACTCCTGCAAAGAAAATTCTTGGGATTATTCCTAAAAGGACTACATAAAGTTCCACTAAAAATACATTTGATACTACCTCAAAAAAAACTCATACAAATGTTCCAACCACTAGCCAGCCAAAATAAAATACCCAAAAAGATGTTACTGAAACACCAAATTTTGTATAAATGAATAAAGTATAGACATCCTTAAATATTTAAAATGAGTTAGCATAGCTTAAAATACCCATTTCACTAATAGAGCTTATGAGCAAGAATGCGTATAGGTCCCAAGTAATGAAAGCTCTAAACATAGGGGAAGGAGTAGATATAGTATCTTTGAATGATGACCAACATGAAATTTTGTTTGGAACTAAAGTAGATGAAAAACCTCACGAAGGAGGTGTACCTCCATTCTATATAGTCTAAAAATTCATGAAAAAAATTACATAATGACATGCTAGATTCAGGAGCCTCACACAACCTTATACGTAAGGTTGTCATGGAAAAACTAGGACTTGACATCACAAGACCGTACAAAAGTATGCTCTCTTTTTATTCAAGTAAGGTAAAATTCTTAGGTATCAATAAGGACTTGTGTGTCACTTTAGCACAAATTCGATCCAAGAGTTCGGTGATGGACATAGTTGTTGCAGAAATACCCCCAAAGTATGGCTTTTTATTGTCTCGCTCATGGGGAGCTAAATTGCAAGGAAGCCTACAGATGTACATGAACTTTGCTACCATCCCAATGTTTGGTTAGAAAATGATGTTATATAGGGATACACTAATGAATTTTATGGTCAAAATCCAAGAGAAACCCCATATTATCCTTTATACTATGTCCCCTCAGACCTTGACTCATTAATTCTATATAATGATGGGGATATGGAAAAACACATTTCCAAATTAGAAACTGATATCTATGAAATCAAAGAAAAAAAACAACAGTCGATCATAATACACAATATGAACCTCTTTGGAATATGGACTTTGATGGAGCTTTTATTAAAGAGGGGTTAGGGGCAGGAGTATGGGTTTCAAACTTAGGAACTAATCATGAGAGGGACATTTATATAGGCTAAACTTTTAGTGTACAAATAATATAGCCGAATATGAAGCATTGATACTAGGGTTACAGTTGTTGAAAAAACTTAGTGCTTTAAAAGGATTTCCATTCATGGAGATTCTAAACTGATAATAAAGCAAATAAAGGGAGAATATTCTACTAAACACCATAGATTAAGAGCCTACAGAAATGATGTCTTGGATTTTTTGGAATGTTTTGAATAATATGACTTATCATTAATCCCAAGAAATTAGAATATTTGGGCTAATGGTCTGGCCACTTCTTCCAATACCTTCAAAATCCATTTCCATCCCAGTCATCAATACACAGTGGAGGTAAAACATAGTCCAACTGTCCCAGAAAATGTTATATATTGGCAAGTTTTTTAGAATGATAAACAAATTGATTTTTTTTTGTAATCCAAGGATGAATTTGAAGAAGACAACATTGATGTAGATTGTGAGTTGGAAAATAATGTAGATGTAAAATTTTATTTAGAAAATGAGTTAGGAAACCATGTAAATAAAGTAGGGTTACCAGAGATAGATCAAGAAACAAAGGAACTAGAAATACTCCAATTGAAATATAATGCTTTACTGAGAGGGTTAGTTCCCTTAGAAGAACTGTTTTACTTTAACGATGTAGCCAAGAAACCCAAAATTGAACCACATGAGCTGAAGTGGAAGAGTGAAACATAGGAAATGAGCAAGACCTGAAGATGGTAAAATTTTCTAGAGAATTTCCTTCTGCTGAAAATAAGAAATATATCAATACGTTCAAAGAATTTATCAATGTTTTTTCCTGGAGTTATGAAAAATTAAAAAAATTATGACGCCATAATTATACAACACAAAATTCCTATTTAAGAAGATCAGGAACCTTTTAAACAAAAATTAAGAAGGATAAACCTATTTTTGATGCCTTTAATTGAAAAAGAGGTTAAGAAAATGTATGATGCTAAGATCATAGTATGCTTGAGGTACTCTAATTGGGTGTCCAATTTAGTACCAATAAGGAGGAAGACACGTGAAATTATACTTTGTGTAGACTTCAGAAATCTTAGTAAAGTCTCTCTGAAAGATAACTACCCTTTACCCAAGATGGATCATATTTTACAAAAGGTAGTTGGCTCCAGTAGGATTTCTCTTTTAGATGATTTTTCTGGTTATAACCAGTTTTTAGTCCACCCCGATGTCCAGGATAAGACACCATTTACTAATCTATGGGGTACCTTCATGTATGTGAAAATGCCTTTTGGATTAATGAATGTTGGATCTACATTTCACAGAGAAATGGACATTGATCTTGCTGATGATATTGGCATATTCATATTCATATATCTTGATGAAATCAATGTTTTCTCAAATACAGATGAAGAGAATTTGCTACATTTTAGGAGAGTATTTGAGAAGTGTAGGAAGTTTGGCATTTCCCTTAACCCAAAGAAAACAATATTTGGCCTAGAGTAAGGCAAACTTCAGGGGCATATCATTTCCAAAGAGGGAATTAGAATTGATCACAGTAGGATTGAGGCCATTTTAAATATAATTCATTATAGGAATGTGAAAGAGCTTCAATCATTTATTATTAAAAAAAACTTACTAAGAAGATTTATCCCTAACTCAACAAAACTACTCACGAACATAACAAACATGTTACGAAAATACACATAATTAAAATGGAGTATTGAGGCTACAATCATTTAACCAAGTAAAACAAGCCCTAACAAAATCACCTGTGTTAATCATCCTTGACTTCACAAAAAATTCATAACCTTTTCATTTGCCTCTGAACACACTGTTGCACTAGTCCTCTTACAAAAAAATAATCAAGGACATGAGCAACCCATTTCTTTCTTTAGCAATTCTATAAGAGATGTTGCATTAAAATACAATATAATGGAAAAGAAAAAAATTTCTCTAATAAAAAAAATTAAGGAATTCAGAGTGTATATTCTTCATTCTCACATAATTTCTTTAGTTCCATTTTCCATTGTCAAATACATCTTGACTCAAAATGGACCTGATGAGTAAATACATAAGTGGATTGCCATTATCCTTGAATATGATATTGAAATGAAACCCACTAAGCTCATTAAAGGTCAGGGATTAGCTAAGTTAATGGCTAAGTATAATTTTCATGCTTTGGATATTAATTTTGTAGCTACATTGGGTGACCAAGAAGAGCAGGAAACTCCACAAATAGATGAGGCTTTTACAACCTCTCCCTGGTATGTAGGCCTCATTTCTGTATTATTAAATTTACAAGATCTTGTTGGTTTGACCAAAAAAAAAGATATATTTCTCAAGTTAAAGGCTATGAAATTTTGTATCTTAGACAGTAATTTGTATTGGACATATGCTATAGTACCAAACTATTTTTTGAAGGATGAGGCAGATAAAATTATGCAAGAATTTCATGAAGGAGACTGTGGTGGACATTTGTATTGTAAAATCACTGCTAATAATATCCTAAGAGTTGGTTTTTACTGGACAACACTCTTTTCTGATGTCCATAAAAAAGTTACTTCCTGTGACAAGTGCCAAATTTTTGAAGGCAAGAGGAAACTACTGTCTTTACCCTTGAAACCCATATCCCTTGAAATTCCTTTCCAACAATGGGGTTTGGATTTCATTAGAGAAATACATCCACCATGCTTAACACAAGACAAATGGATCCTCATAGCCACTCACTATTTCACTCAATGGATTGAAGTCATACCCTCAAGAAAAGAAACAGATGTGATCATCACACTTTTAGAAGGTAATATATTGTCAAGATTTGGATGTCCTAGGAAACGTATCATAGGCAATGCAACAACTTTTAAGTCAAAGAAAATGGCGGAATTTTGTAGCAAGTATCATATCACTCTAGTAAAGTCAACTGCTTATTACCGTCAAGGGAATGTATTAGTTGTATCCTAAAATAAGGGTTTAGTCAATATCATGAAACAATTATTGGAAGAAAACAAGAAGGCATGGCACAATAAGCTGGTAAATGCACTGTGGGCTCATAGACTCACTAATAAGAAATCAATTGCAATGTCCCCATACCAATTAGTTTATGGAATGGATCTTTGTCTCCAACTTCTTTAGGTGTCCAAGTTATGAAAATGATGCAAGAGTTGCAGGTGGAATCCAATGATATTCAGAGAAGGATAAATTATACAATACAGCTGCAAAAATCTAGGGAAGAAGTGTACAACAAAACACAAGGCATCTAGGAAAATGTCAAGAAAATTTATGACAAAAGGACCAAGGCTAATGATTTTTGGTTATGGGATAATGTTCTAAAATGAGATTCAAGAAGAGAAGACAAATGTAATCTTGGTAATTTTGACAACCTACGGAAAGGACCTCATATCATCCATGCATACAAGGGTCGTAATGCATTTTCCTCAAATAATTGGATGGAACAGAGCTATCTGGTGGAACTGTGAATGGAAGGATGTTGAAACATTATTTTTCACACGAATAGAAGTGTTCCTTAATAAAATCATTTTAAATATAATTGTCTTTAATTTTTTTTTATTGAGTGACATATTATCAGAAGTTGAAGCCCGCAGAGAATGCCCCAAGCTCCTGATTAATATTCTCTACTATAACTACTACAACAACTCAAAAATAAATCAGATGCAAAAAAGTGTTGAAAGCAAAAAATTCAAGGCTACTGGTCAAAGTTTCTTGGCACCTCATAGGGAGAGTGCCATCACCAGTTTGAGCCATTGTTTGGGTCCTATAATCCATAGGATCACAAGGTGATTATATATTTTCTCTTAGTCATATGAAATTGTATATAATATTGCACATTTCAAATGATTTCCAAAAAAGAAAATATAAATAAAAAAAGAAAGAAAAAATGAAAAAAGGGTATTTGAAAATAAATAAATAAAATAAAATAAAGATGAAAACCCCCATTAAAAACATAAAATAAATATGAAAGTGATGCAAATTAAAATGCCACTAACAGATAAATATTTTTTTTTTAAGAATAAATTGAATGTTGCGTGCATCATGTTTAAAATGCCACAACCCTGAGTCATTTTCTAAATCATACAGTGTAATCATGATAAAACAATTTTCAATTTATGTTAATTAGGTTAGAGAATAAAATTGTTTAATCTTGGCTAATGCTATTTATGTAGATGAATGATTTGATTCAATTTTTTGAGCTAGATCAATGCCAAAAAATGATATATAGGATTAGAATAGGTGTTTTTTCCCCTCAAAGAAAATAAAATAAGGGTATGCACATTTAAATGCACCCTTGATTGGTTAGAGTTATTCCTAGGTTAGGAAAAAAAATGCAATAAAAAAGGTTCAAATGTTAATATGTATGTTTTACATTATGTGCGCTTTTATCCTAATTTTGAGAGAATTTTTTTTTATCCTAAGTGTTGGGCCTATGCTATATTGTCTGCAAGAGAAAAAACGATTTTTTTCATGTATGGTGAAGTTGTGCACTCTGATCAATGGTTCGATCATCACCTTGTCACATCAACGACTGACAAGTATTTTCACCACCTGCCTATCTTGGCTTTATTTGTGGGGGGGAAGGTCTAAAAAGTGGTTTCCTCCCTGCCAGTCCCACCCCTACGTGTCACCCCATCGCCATTTCGCACCCCCACCCTCACAAACCGCTTACCACCTCGACCCCCCTCCGAAAACCACAAACCTTCCATCTTTTCCCTGCAACATTTCCTGCACATTCCCCTCCACTCTTATCCTGACACCTAGCCATGTTCATTATGCATTAAATATTTCTCGGGATAATCATTTAAACTGAGCAACATCCCCGCGCCTCCAACGTGCCGATAATGTTTCCTTTAAATCTCCCTCTATGCATCATTTGATGCCATTTTTACTCTCTATCATTCATAAAATTCATGTCTTCTCACTCTAATCCAAACTTTCATAGCACCAAAATTTGAAAACCCGAAAATGGGATCAGAGCACGCAAACAATTCAACCAATCTAATCATAATCAGTCAATTGTCAGCAAATCCATGGTAACCTCCCACTGTTAGTTTTCCCTTTACTACAATTTTATTAGTCAAAATTCCCCCTAAGAATAAAAATAATGATAATCCAATCAACTCAATGCTCCCTCCCAGAGTCGATCTTGACCATATTCCCCTTCTAGACAGGGATTATAAAATCATAGAGACCAAATGAAAATTTGATCTCCTCGAGTTATATTGTTGGTTCGAGGACAATTTCATTGATCAAACTGAGGAAATTGGACTTTGGGAGTCCAATTTACCCTTTTATATTTTTCTTCAAACCTATCATTTACCTAATTTCATTAAAAATTGCCATGCCAACTATTTGCCCAATCATAGAGCTGTTGTGGCCCCATGTGGGGAAGTTTTGTTTTACATCACCCCTATAATAATAAATTATATGATGATGGTCCCTCAGATAGAATCCAACACTAATTTTTCAATAGAAGCTTTCAATGACCCGTACGAAAAATTAGATTTCTCGAAGAGGGCCAATTTTTTTGAAATTTTTCTACCTTAAAATGATGAATTTCCAAATAAGAATCCACCTTATGTTGCATCCATGTTTCCTGACCAAGCCAAGAAAATTATTTATGTTCTTTCATTTCTGTTAGGATATTATTCTAATGGATGGATAGATGGGCCTATCCTGGGTTTTCTGTCAATTTTCTCTACTGATAAAAAACCCTCTGTTGTGTTTAGTTTTAGTAAATTTATTGCTGAGATCATACATGAAAAATTCCTAGAGTTACAAACAGAAACAATGTTCAAGTATGCCTCAATTATTTCCTACATATTCATATATTATCAGGAAGATAGGTTCCCATGCTCACTACGGAATTTAGATGAAGAAGGAAACCCCTAGTTAGTGATTTTCTAGACTTATTTGATGAGGAAAGATTCAAATGAGAAAACCTTCAAGGATTACACAGAGAAGTTCATTCATCCAGTCATGAGTCTGTTGACCATCAATCCAGAGCCAAGAATCAGTTATGATATTAAGAAAAAATTTCACCTAACTGAGCAAGTCAAAATAGGACATTGGTAACTTTATCAGAACTACACAGAAATAAGAGTGTATGATTGTGATATGCCGCCCTAAAAACTGCCTAAATACCTCCCAATGAGAGTATTTTCTCTTGAATACATAGGGAAAATGATTAATGCTGTCAAACCAGGAGGTAACTCTTCAAATCAGAATGTGTTATTGAATGAAGAATGAACATGCATTTATACATGGAGGTGAGGCTATTAGGAATCATCTCCCAATGACTCTTGGCCTTCCTTATTTCCTAATATTAAATAATATACAATATTGAATATTCACACCCATCCCATAGGATTAGGTGTCAACATTCCCCCCTTTAATCCGAAGGGATGTTGGTGAGTCCAAGCATCGATATGAACTTTTCAAACTTTTCTCTTCCAAGTGCTTTGGTGAAGATGTCAGCAGTTTTCTCATTTGTGGAACAATGATGTAGATGGATGGTTTTGGCCTCAAAATGATGTCGAATTAGATGGTACTTTGTATTGATGTGCTTTGTTCGATCATGGAAGTTTGGGTTCTTGGCCAACTTTATTGCATAAGTGTTGTTGATCATGAGTGGTGTGGAGTACATTTGTTTCATCTGCAAATCTTCCAGGATTTTCCAGAGCCACATAATTTCCTTTGTTGCTTCAGCTGCTGCCACATATTCTACCTTGGCCGTGGAATCTGCTGGAACTGACTGTTTACGTGATCTCCATGAGACAGCTCCTGATCCAAGAATCATGGTGTAACCTGTAGTAGACACCCTTGTTTCTTTGTTGCCATCAAAGTCTGAATCAGAGTATCTGATCAAGTTGAAGTCGCCTACCTGTGTATATTTGAGTCCAAAGTCTTGAGTCCCCTTCAAGTACCTTAACACTCTTTAGAGTTGATAATATACAAACTTGCATGAACATGAGAGGATTCTTGAGAAAATGAAATGTAAATTAGTGGTAATCAGGAAATGAGTCAGACTTCTCTAAGGCATCTATACTTAGTTGCATCCTCAATTTCCTTCCCTTCAATAGATGTGAGC
Source organism: Pinus albicaulis (assembly GCA_034641835.2). NCBI lineage: Eukaryota > Viridiplantae > Streptophyta > Pinopsida > Pinales > Pinaceae > Pinus > Pinus albicaulis. Next base: position 445,460,592 of record CM076573.1, read on the forward strand.
TTCAAGTTTTGTTCCATTGGAGTGCTTAAGGGTTTACAGTCATCCATGCCAAATTTGTTCAAGAGATCTCCAATGTACTTCTTTTGAGAAATAAATATGAATTTAGGATGTTGAATTACTTCAATACCCAAATAGTAATGAACATGACCCAAATTAGTCATTTCAAAACCTTTCTTCAACTCTTTCTTCATGGATGCAATATAGCTCTCATTGTTTCCTGTTATCAAAAGATCATCTACATATACCACAAGATATACAAATTTTTTTCCAACTTTCTTAACAAACAAAGTTGCATCATCAAGATCAAAATGTTTGAAGTCAAGTTTCAGAAGATGCTCGGTTAACTTCTCATACCAGGCTCGTGGTGCTTGCTTGAGGCCATACAAGGATTTTATAAGCTTGCAAACTTTGTGTTCTTGAACCTTTACCACAAATCCTTCTGGCTGGGACATATAAACTTTCTCCTTTAGATCTCCATTCAAGAAGGTTGTTTTTACATCCATCTGATGGACTTTCCATCCATTCTGAGCTGCTAAGGCAAAGAGAGTCCGGATGGTGGTCCATTTTGTTGTGGGAGCAAAAGTTTCTTCATAATCGACTCCTTCTTTTTGTACAAAACCTTTTGCCACAAGCCTGGCCTTGTGCTTTTCAAGTGAGCCGTCTGCTTTGTACTTATTCTTGTAGACCCACTTACAGCCAATTGGTTTCGTTCCCAAAGGCGGATCAACCAGCTTCCAAGTGCCATTCTTTATCAAGGCATCATACTCCTTCTGCATCGCTTCTTTCCATTCATCATGAGAAGAGGCTTCTTTGAAGGAAGTTGGTTCATGATCTGTAGACAAACTCAATTCACAGTTATAAGCAATATCCATATCAACAGGGGAATCATAATTATCTACATCACCTTCGATTTGTTGAGTGGAACTTCTTGTTCCTGTTTTTCCAACCTCATCGGGATGAACATTCTCCAGTGTCTTTGTCAGCCATTTGGGAGGACCTTTCTGAGATGGCCCAGGCTGGTCATTTGACTGAGTTGGGATTGATTCAATATTCAATCCAGTGTGTCAATCACATATCCAATGTGTCAGAAGTAGTTTGTTGCATTAACAACCTTCAGAAAGTGCTTGGTTTTGATTCCCTGATTTGATTCAATATCGGAATCCCCCCTTCAAGGTGTGGAATCACATTATCAAACTCTTGGAAAGACTTTGCATGTGTGAATCTTTCCAGGCGATCAAGTTGCCGCTCAACAACCTTGTCACTCTTGGAAGATTCAAGAAATTTGACATCTCTTGCTATCACAAACTTCTTATTTGCTTCATCATAGAGACGATATCCTTTGGAGGTATTGGAGTACCCCAAGAAGATACATTTGCGACTTCTAGCACCAATTTTGTTCCTTTGACCCTTGGGTATCAAGGCATAACAGGTGGACCCAAAGACCCTGAAATGCTTTACCGAAGGAATGTGGCCATGCCACATTTCAAAAGGAGTTTTGTTTCTAATTGAACTTGAAGGACACCTATTCTTTTTGTAAACAGCACATAGAACTGCATCAGCCCAAAACATCAATTTCACATTCTTGAAAAATAACATGGAGCGGCCCATATTTAAAATAGTTCTGTTCATTCTTTCAGCTACACCGTTCTGTTGTGGATTATATGGCACAATTTTTTTATGTTTGATTCCATGTTGACGAAGAGGGAGCTTACAGACTATCTTGGAGCGGACTGTCGATTGGGTTTGCACGCAGAGGGAGCGATGCAGAGATGTATGACAGCGTATTAAAATGGGAGTTATATATATGGACATAGGGGTGAACGACAACATTTTAATATGCAGTGGACTGTATATATAGAGCGATGTTTTAATATGGAGAGGACTATATGTGGAGACAGTATTATATAAATGCTGGACAGACAATCGATTATGCAGTTTAAGACAGCGCTGTATATGGTTCGCTGCGGATATATATGTAATGCAATCAACTGATCTGAGTGGGAGTGATAAAGCGCAGGCAGCTATGTGTGTAGACTGAGAGAGCGTGGGAATGGGAATGCGTGCAGCCTGTGAGAGATTGTGATGGAGCAGGAATTGAGGGAGAAGGCGTTGGGAAGGAGGGGAGATGTGAAAGGGTGCAGAGTTGTGAGAGGAAGGGAGCGTTGGAGAGAGGGAGGCTAAGAGGCCGTTACAAAATTTAGGAATGGGATCTTTGCAGGACTGCAGAGGGGCCTGCAATTTGCAGTGTTTCAGGAATTGCAGGATTGCAGAATCTTCAGGAGCTGTAGGAGCTGCAAATGTTAGAGCTATGCAGAGATTAAAAAAATGTAGAATAATAGTATAGAAATAATTAGGAGCAGCAAAAACTATTATTAAAAACTGACTGAGCAAAGGAGAGGGAGTTACACCACAGGCAGAAATGCCAATAGTGGGATTGGCTCTGATACCATGTCAAACCAGGAGGTATTCCTCAAATCAGAATGTGTTATTGCATGAATAATGAACATGCATTTATACATGGAGGTGAGGCTATTGGGATTCATCTCCCAATGAATCTTGGCCTTCCTTATTTCCTAATATTAAATAATATACAATATTGAATATTCACACCCATCCCATAGGATTAGGTGTCAACAAATGCTGATGAAATACATTTTTTTTCAGCCAAAAATTATTCTCAATTAAGAATAAAGAGACTGGTTGGTCCCTTTATTTGTAGTATCAGGGTAGCTGGCGATGAAGCAAACAAGCTACTAAAACAAATGAATTTCAATTTGAACTTCACATGGTATTATGACCTGTTGGGCCTAGTCTCCAAGCAAAGGTTGGAATAGAAAAACACTCCTTATGTGAACACACAGAGGCCAGAGATTCAAAGGCACATGAATCCATTGGAATAGGCAGAGAAAACCTTATAGGAAGCATAGGAGAACCTTATGTCCACCTCTACTTCACAGATTCCTACTCCTCAAGAGAACACATGGAAGAGAAGAAGAGAGGAAGGATCCCCTTTAGTTACAGGGAGTCTATGAAAGGAATTTAAAATAATCCACAGAAAGAGAAATAAAAGGAGTCTTAAGACATATTTGGGAAAATACACAGAACAACATGCCACCATAGTCATCAAAGATCCACTTTTTTCAGCACAATCAAGTAGAAAATTCATAGGGTCCCAAAAAAAATCATCAGTGTCACAATACCATCACAACCCAGCCCAACCATCTGGGATAATTCATAGAGATAAAGAGAAAAGTATTTTTGACAAATACAAAGAGATAAATCTCAAGAGTGAGATCCTTAAAGGCAACACCTACGCTCAATTCTAGAAAAAAATTGCTAGTGCTCAAATTAGGCTTCTATCAAACTTTGATATAGATAAGGGAAGACTACAAATGCCATTCTTACAAGCTCAGATTCATCCAAAGAAAATTTTTGACTACAAGAAAAAGCCTCCTTTAAATTTGATACAAAGTACATCCATCCCATCGATCAGATGGAGATGCATAAGAAAACAGGAGAAATGATATTTTTCACTTTGATTAACACTTCATTAAATGCTTATAATTTGTAGGTATCTCTTACTAATTTTCAATATCAACTAAAAATTGAAAATATTTCATCTCTCGAAAAGGATACCAGAATAAAATCATTATAAGAACTAGTCATAAATATGGGGTATGATCTAGACAATGTCAAAGAAACTGAAGAGTTGATCAAGATGAAAAATGTTTATATTGAAACACTTATAAAGTAGCTAAATATGCTAGCAACCGAGGACCCACAGATAAAATAAATAGGAGATTGAGAGAGCCAGAAGGAAGACATGCTCAAGTTGATCATGGAGCAGAACACAAAAATTAGAAATATGGAGATAGAGATGGATAAATGAATTAAATAAAAGGAATGAAATGCATAGTTGGGCACGGGCCCTTTGGATGTAGTGCCCCTCAAAGAAATACCAACTACAGGTACTTCTACATCATCATCACCACCTATAGCACAACCCACAGATGTTGCAGGGAAGCTTATAAAATAGATCAAAGATATCTCAATAAAAAATGAAGAAATCAAGAGGTTTCACGAATATATAAAGGCCTTAAAGGTGTAGAAGAACAGAAGTGAGGCCTCACACAGGGTTGAGGCACAAAGGTCCCAAATATTAATTGAAAGGATACAACAAATGGGAAAAGAGATGGTCGTGGGCCAGACCTTGGCCCAAGAAAAATATAACATATGGATAGACATCCTTAACTCAATGAATGAAATTTGGCTTCCCATACAAATAATTTTTGAACAAAGGGAGTTGATACAGAAACCTATAGCAGCTAGCAAAGACATAAAAGAAAATTTGGGCGATAGGCCCACTGAAGCCACTGATATTATCATATTTATTAATTCTAAGAATAAATATGCACTGGAGGAAGTGGTAATTGAAGACATAATTGAAAACATACTTGAGGTCAAGAAGGTTTTGAAAAAAAAGAACTTCGTCCTATAGCTGGAAGAAAAATGTCAGAGGCTGGAAATTGGTTTCAACACAGTCGAAGTGCTGAACAAAAGGGACTGCCTAGTTAATTTGTGATAAATGATAAATTGGTCACTCAGGAGGACTACAACAAGAAATTGAAATATGTGGCTAAGGAAAACTCTATGTTTGTAGGTATAAAGGGAAACATAACATAAAAAACCTTTCTTGAGCCACTAGAGAATGATTTAACCATACAACATGAGGTAAATCACATTTTTCTCATCAAGCATACTTTTTATAAGTACATTGAAGTAGATGAGATCTATAAGGAGGGTGAATAAATTTTCTATTTGAATGAAGAAAGGTGGGATAAGTTATGTGAGTTACTATATTAAGTGAGCATCTCTATCTTTAGTCAAAGGATCAACAACGCAACAAGGATCAAAGTGACTGATAGGAAAAAACTTCCTTCAAATGAAGGCCATATTTCAAATAGTTCCAACTTTCCCTATTAGTTTGTAATAAGTGATATAATTTGTTTTATATTTGCCTAAAAGATATCCTGATACATGAATTTTGTAAATAATTGTATAAATATTTCAGATTTCAAAGTATTGAGGATTGATTTTTGCATTCCAGAAGCTACTGTACTTTTCCACGTGATGGGTTGCTCAATAATAAAAGAAATATTTCACAGGATTCATGTATTGGACTATTTGGTGAATTGTTTCTATCACCATCTATGTGTTTATTTCTTTGTTTCCATACTTATGTGTTCTTAAATCTGAATTATTTTACATAAAGTTGATGAACAAATTTTTTTATAGATACACTCTAATTCTGGTTGTGGATAATTTAAATGTTTTCCTCTGATTTTAATAATTCTTAACTTCTTTTTTCGTAATTGAACCTATTTCATTTCCTCTATTACACTTCATTAAATCTGAAAGATCTAGCTAGTTCAACTAACTTGCCCTGTGAAAAGCCTTTGAAAATCTGAGACATGCCCATTTTAATTTGTAGACTCCATAGCCCAATGGAAGTTTAGGAATTTAATTAACCAAACCAATAAAAAAAAATATCAAACAATCAAACAAACAATTGAGCATTCATAGCTAGCCTAATATCATAAACACAACAAAATTAAACTTGACAAAAATATCCCTCTCTGAGTTTAGGAAGGATAGATCCTAAAATCCAAAGTGGTTTTGTGGTTACCTCTGTGGTTTCTTCCACAACCTCGGAAATGACAAAGTGATAACACACATAACATTCAACTGGTTGGGGATGTTGGGCAGATAATTCCACATATTTATGCATCGTTGGCTAACAAGAAATAGGATCACCGAGCGTATATTATTGAGATGGACGGTAAGCTTTTTGATCAAGTTTTTTCTATTTTGATTTACCATGGATCTAATTATAGCTATGTAAGTCCTGACCTAGTGGATAAGTGTGGTTCGAATAAAGAAGTGCATGCAGAATATTGATTAGTGTAGTTGTATATAGGTACAAAGAAGAGAGTTGATCAATGGGTAAGAGATAGTGCATTCCAGTGAATGGTATGCCTACCTAAGCACATTTGAATGTATTGGTGTTGGGATCATATAGTATGCTTTTGGGTATGGACTGGTTGTATCTTCACAGGATTGAGGTGGACTGTTATGAAAAATATAATGAATGCTTATATGCCAATTGGTGGAAAATAGTCTTGCATGGTAAGAAGAAAGCTACATCATCTAGAATGGTGACAACTATGCAGGCAAATCGTAGTTGTAGAAAAGGGTGTGTTTTATTTTCAGTACATCTTTCCAGTGGTAAAGATAAGGATGTTGAGGATGCAGAAGTTATGAAGAGGTACTCGATCTTGCAGTAGTTTCAGGATTTTTTTCCATAAGGTATTTCATAGTTTCCACCTCAAAGAGAAGTGGAATTCTCTATCTAGTTGGTACTAGGGGAAGCACTAGCATCAAAGGCATCATACAAGATGAGCACACTAAATTTAGTAGAGTGGAAGTTGGAGTTGAAGGAACTGTTTGACAAGGGATACATTAGGCCAAGTGTATCACCTTGGGGTGCACTAGTGCTATTTGTCAATAAGAAGGATGGTACTCTCAGGTTATGCATTGATTAAAAACAATTGAACAAGGTGACCATCAATAACAAGTATCCATTGCCAAGGATTGTTGATTTGTTCGACTAGTTGAAGAGAAAATCAATGTTCTCGAAGATTGAATTGAGTTTCGGATATCATCAGGTACTCTTTAAAGAGGATGACATATAAAATACCTATTTATAGATCAGGTATGGGAATTACGAGTTTTTTTTAGTTCCTTTTGGCTTAACTAATTTTACAACTACTTTCTGGTGCTTGATGAATAATGTGTTGTGTTCTTATGTGGACAAGTTTGTCATTGAATTAATTGATGATATATTTATATAGTCTAAGAATGAGGAAGAGCATGTAGAACACTTAGAAACAATGTTGAGATTGCTAAGATAGAATTAGTTATATGGAGATATTATCAAATGCATTTTCTTTTAGACAAAGTTACATTACTTGGGAAATGTTGTTTCTAAGAAAGGCATAACAGTGGACCTGAAGAAGACGAGAGCTATCACGGAGTGGTAAGTTCCTAGAAATGTGGATGAGGTAAGATCATCTATGGGGTTTGCAGGTTATTATATGAGGTTCATTAGGAAACTCTCTCAGATTTCATATCCTATTATATCACTATAGAGGAAAGGTAAGAAATTTGAATGGACTAAGGACTGTGCAACATGTTTTGAGAAATTGAAGTAGTTGTTGACAAATGATTTAGTATTAAACATTGTAGATCCATAAAAAGAGTTGGAGGTGTGTACAGATGCCTATAACAGAGGACTTGGTGGAGTCTTAATGTAGGAAGGACAAGTAGTATGATATGAGTCATGGAAGTTAAATGAGCATGAGAATAATTCTCCGACACATGATCTTGTGTTCGCATAGATCATCCATGCATTGAAGATGTGGAGGAACTATATTATTAGGAAAAGGTTTGTATTGATGAGAAATCACTGTGGATTTAGGTATTTGTTTGACCAACCAAATTTGAATTCCAAGAAGGCTAGATGGCTGGTTACAATTAGCGAGTTTTCCTTTGAGATCTGGTACCTTAATGGAACAAAAAATAGGGTTGTAGATGATGTTAGAAGGAGAGTTCAAGTGAATCATATAATAACTATGAATTATTATAAGACATACTTACAGGATCATATTTTACAGGCAAGACAACGAAATGATAGGTACATGGATCTTAGGCGTAGGTTACAATAAAGTACATGTGATTAGGATGTGGAATATCATCTCACAACGGATGGTTTGGTCACATTTAGGGACCATATCTATGTGTTGAATGATAGTGATCTAAAGAAGACTATCTTGCAAGAATTCCATGCAATACTGTACTCACAACACCCACGATACCAAAATACATTGAAAATAGTTAATGATTTTTATTATTGGACGAATATGAATAAGGAAGTCATAGAGTTCGTGACTATATGCTAATATTTTCAACAGGTAAAAGTATAATGTAAGCACCCAAGTGGATTACTACGATCGATTCCAATTCCAGAGTGGAAATGGGAGGTTTTTTCCATGGATTTCATCACAAGTTTTCCGAGGACATCTAGAAAACATGACACCATCATTCTTGTGGTGGATACGTTGAAAAAGATAAAACACTTCATTCTAGTGAAGTATACCTATTCAGCTAATGATGTATCAAAATTATTCATTCAATATGTAGTGAGGTTGCATGGTGTTCCAAGGAAGATGGTGTTAAGCAGGAATTCTAAGATAAATTCTATATTCTGGAAGGAGTTGTTTGTGGGTTTGGAAATGGATTTGGCCTTCAACACATATTATGATCCACAAACAGATGGAAAACGAGAGAGGGTCAACAAGATATTAGAGGTCATGTTGAGGATGTATGTGATGCATCAGCAGAGGAGATGGGAGGAGTACCTTCCATTGGTTGAGTTTTATTACAATAATGGGTATCAAGAGTCACCGGGGATCTAGTGAACAGGGTGTTGATAGGATCGGAGATCTTGGAAAATATGGAATAAGAAATGTAGGTAATAAAGAAGAATATGATAGGTCCCTATTTTACGAGTGTAGTACCTTATTGTTGTTAGTGTAGCCCCCTTATTGTTATTGTTGTACCCTTGTAGCTCCCATATTTTATTATTGTGCCCCATAAAATCCATTATTGTAATTATTGTACCCTTACATTATTATTGTTAGGTCAGCTAGGATTATATTGTGACCCCATGGAGTCCTATCTATAGAAAGGAGGTTTTGTCATTTGTATCATCCAACAACTGTTCATTTATGTAATGTAAATGAGGTTTCCCATAAAAGTGGCTGATTTCTAAGGTGTTGAACTCTCTTTTATTTTATTTTGTGACCTGTTTTCAAAACATTAGGTATCAGAGCTTTGGATTCTAGGGTTTCACTACTTCAAACAAGACATCGTGGAATTTTCGCTATAGAATTTTTTCTACGAAGGTTCAGAAGATAAAAAAAAACCAATTTGTGAATAAAGCCTAAGGAACTTCGTGTAAAAATTTCAGATATTGGTTCGCAACATTTTCAGAGATATGATATGTGGAAGTTATGGTTTTTGCAGGCTCCCGAATTTCATCTCAAAGAGGTGAGCTTGGGAAAATCATCATAATTCTCTCTCTAAGCATCGGATTGGAATTATATAAAATGTGAAGAAAATTACACGAAATTTAGTTTCTTTTGTATCAATTTCAGAGCTGGAGGAGGAAATAGTGACATGCGGCACACCGTACAACTTCATTGTACTAAACTAGTCCATAATTAGGTCATTATGGGAGGTCGTGAATAACTTTGTCTTGAAGAATCCAAATCAGGTTGGACATGGGGCATTGTAAAGAATATTGAGAAGGCTACTAGAGGACCAAAGATAACATCTTAGGGTTCCAAAATTATAGAGATGCATCAGTTTAAATATCGAGCTCCTCAAAAGCAAGAAAAGGGTGTGTATTTTTTTTTCAAATTGCATAAGTCTTGTTTGAAAAATTAGTTTGAAGTGATTCCAAGGGCATATTGAAGCATATATATTAGTATTGGGTTCTTAAATTCCCCCTAAAAATAATTCAACACCCATTAAGCCCTTAGAAGGCTATACTATGACTCATGAAGAGGAATAAGTGCAACATGATATATCAAAATTACAAGAGCAAGTGCAACAAATTTTTCTCTCACAAAAAGTAACCAAAAATGAAATGGATGATTTGAAGAAAGGCATGGAAGCTAAGATGAATGGAATGGAAGCTAAAATGGAAAGTTTGAAGAAAGGAATGGAAGCTAAGATGAATGACATGGAACCTAATATGAATGGTTTACAAAATGGCATGGATGGCATGGAAGCTAAGTTCGATGGTAAATAATAAAAAAATAAAGACAACATGGAAGAAATGAAGAATGATCTAAACGTAAACATGGAAGGTTTTAAGGGAGGTTTTACAAAGTTGATACAAGAAATGATTCCTAATGGAAAAAATATAGTAGAGGAAACTCATTATGAAAACAAAATAAATGTTAATCATGATTTCATAAACTCTAATGTTCAATTTAACACCCACCATATTCCAAAGACCGATATGAGGAAGTTTGATGGAAAGGACCCCGTAACATGGATAATACAAATGGAGAAATATTTTGATCTCAATAATATGTAAAACACACAAAAGTATGCATTGGAAATTTATATTTAGAACAAAATACATTTGTATGGTATCGATAACTCTGCTCCCGTAAAACAATTGTCACTTGGTAAATTTTTACGGAGGAAATGATAGCACATTATAAGGATACAAAGAGCAATACATTCTTTAGCCAATTGATAAATCTCAATCAAAAGGGTTCAGTGGTGGAGCACACTGAGGACTTTCAAAAATTGAATATAAGGGTAACTGATATTTCAAAGGAACACATGATTGATGTCTTCATAGGGACTTTAAAGGATGATATCCAACATGAGGTTCACCTTTGGGAACCTGATTCATTGGAGAAGGCATTCATGTTGGCAAGAAAAAATGAATGTAAAATTATGGCGACAAGGAATCCTACCACTCACATCTATAAATATGGAAGTGTTGTTGCTCCTAGACTTCCAAAACCTACAAGGTTAATACCACAACATTTGGAAGAAAAAAGAGGAAAAGGGCTTTGATATATTTGTTATAGAAAATACACTAAAGGTCATAAGTGTGTTGAGAAGAAATTATTTTACAAAAATTGTGAAGAGGAGGAAGAAAATGAATAAGAAACTTAAAAATAAGAAGATATACACCAGGAACCAACCCTAGAGAAATAAGAAATGAGTCTGACCATATCCTGTAATGTATTGGCAGGAATTACCACTCCTAAAACTCTTAAGATAGAAGGACATATAAAGAACAAAAATGTAATAGTGTTGATTGATCCGGGTAGTAACCATAATGTTATTCATTTTAAGGTAGCCAACGAATTGAATTTCTTCCTATCCCGAGCACTAGAGTGTCAAGTGGTGGTTGGAAATGGAGGAACTATAAATTTCTCTAGAAAATTCCATAATATCAAGATAACCATGGGGGAATATGTATTGAATATTCCAATGATTTCCATTCCAATGGGAGGTGTTGATGTTGTACTAGGAGTACAATGCTTACAATCTTTGGGGATGATATCTTTTAATTTTCAAGAACTTTTCTTGAAATTTTTTTTGGAAGGAAAGGAATTTGAATTACGAGGTATTGTAGGGAAGCCGAGAAAGATAATAAGCTCAAATTTCATTATAAAGATTCTGAAGAGAGAACAACGAGGTGTAATTTCAAAATTATGCTCAACAGAAGTTCCAACATCAACATCAACATCATCTATTTCTCCATATATTCAAAAAGTAGATAGTGAACCTTCACATGAAAATATTCAAGTAAAGTCACATGAGGATAAGCATAATATCCAACAAATTTTTCTAATAAACTCTTCAATACCAGAGAATTTTATCATTGATTTCCAAGGATATGCTGAAGAAGAGAATTTTTTTTTACATCCTTCGGATGATGGAGAAAATATTTATAATCTTACATCCCTTGAAAACACAAAGCCAAAAACATCAGAAAGGCACAAAGACATTGTTTTTGTTGAAGTATATGAAAATTCATTTTGAGGTGTACAAATAGGAGATATCATATTTGAATTTTTTCATCAACATTCAAAGTCTTCTCTTCGAGATGACATGAATAAATATTTTATCAAGAAAAATGTTGTTTCTCTTTTTGACAATGACCATGACTTTTCTACTGAAAATTTTGAAGGAATTAAACAACAAGGGGAAATTCTCCATGATTTTGAGGATCCTTTGGAAAATCTACTAGAATCTTCAGCAAGGCTGAATTTCTTGTTGGTTCTAGACTATGTAGATTAGAATCACCTAGAGTTTGAGTTGCCAATTTGTAAAAAAATATATATTCTTGAATAAAATGAGAGAATAAAACAATCAAATAGTCATTTGGTTTATTAGCTACACTAGAAATTCCATATCACATGATTGGGTAGATAATTTCAGCAGGTTAGAGTAGGAAATAAAATGAAATAAGCTTGCTTAGGAAAGCATGAATTTTAGTTTTGTTTTTAGCAGCGAGTTGTGCAACTACGTATTGGTGCATTATTGAATTATTTTCAATTTTCAGTTTGAAGAATGGTTTTAAGTTAGTTTCGAGATTGCAACAAGTTGGAAGTTTGGTTTAAATTTCAGTGGTTCCAGAGCAGACATCATTTCCCAATGGTTCATGCTACTAGTCTACAATGTTCTTGGCACCTCAATGGGAGGTTTCCATACACATTGGATCCAATATTAGGGTCCTATAGTATATGGATCAAAGTGTGTATGTCTGACTATTCATTTTGGGGGTTTTTTTGCAAGATTTAGCTTATGAATTCACCAAGTATCATAGTATAAGAGGTATTTGTACAAAATATTAAAAATTTTCAAGTCATTGTATATATGTGAGTCAAAATAGGTCTGTTAGTCTTGATTTGAATTGTAAGGTCCATAAGAGGTCATCAATTAAAATTATAAATCATCCTATTTTTTTTGTGCTTAACCTTTTGATCTTCCTAAAGTACGATTATTGCCAAAGGAGAAACCGATTTCTCTACAAATCTATCAAATTGCATGCAAGTTCATACTTCAACCTTCGAAGTTTAAACATTTCATCTCCAGGGGCTTGAATAATATCAGTTTTGTTGTTATGCACAGGTTGCAGGGAAACATTGCACACAACTCAAAGGATTATTTCTCCTCATAAAATGCAGGTTCCAAGTGTTTTGCTGAATAGTGATAAAATTAAGAAAGAAATTGAATTAGTTTGGTGGGTCTGTCGAGGATATTGACACGGGGAAGTCCCCATTGTAGAGGAAAATCACCCAGAATCCAATGTGCATGGTTTAATTCCAGTACAGGTGAGGGCTCCACAATACTCTACCTGTAGCTATGATTTCCTTATTTCTCTGAAATTCTTAGATTCTCCAGCGATTAGAAGAACCTTTGGGAAGCTATTATTATTCATTAATAATTAGCCAATAGGATTTCTTGGAGTTTATTTTCATAAGGGTTTTAAGTTGTTGTGGAATCAATATGATTTTGTAGTAATGAAGCTCGATGTCAATGTGTTGCAATATTTATCCAAGGACGAGTTTTGTTTACTCACAATCATCAAAACGGCTATGAAAAATCATGAAATAGTCCTAGTAGAGTGATACAAATAAAATACTTAGATTATATTCATAAAACAAACAGTTCACAAGTGAGGTGCTTCACCTAGAGACTGCCTCTCATAGAGCGCTCTACCAGATCATCATTACACACCATGAATATATAACTTACACACATATAGGCAAGTTAGAAAAATCACCTAAAGAATAGGAACTAAATCCCAATTTAAGGAATACACTCAACTAATGAACTGAGTCTCTCCTAGAATACATTTCTCCATTATCTTCTTCAAGACCCAAACAATAGTGTAGCTCTCCAAGGTCTTTCATCTCAAAAAACTGTGACATATGCTATTTTATTTCTTTAGTGAATTGATTAGCATTTCCTGTAATGATAATATCATCTACATATAAAAATATCAAAACAATTCACCACTCTATATCAAACACGGTATACAAATTAGGGTCATTCTTGCTTCTTTTATAACTATGTTGTAGGAAGAATGAATCAATTTTGTCATACCACAACCTGGGTGTCTTTTTTAGTCCATACAATTATTTCTTCAATCTACAGACTAAATTTTCCTCCCCCTATTTAACAAACCCTTCAGGTTGCATTAAATTCACTTCTTCTATTAATTCCCCATTTAAAAATGCAAATTTCACATCTAGCTTGTGTACCATCCAATTATGTTTGGTAGCTAAAGCAATTAACATTCTAATTGTGTTTAATTTAGCTAAAGGGGCAAAGGTTTCCTCATAATCTATGCCTTATTTCTACGAGTAACCCTTTGCAACCAGCCAAGCTTTGTATCTATCTATACTCCCATATGCTCTAAATTTATAGTTTTATAACCATTTACAACCTATGGGTTGTTTTCCTTCAGGTAATTCAACTAGATCCCAGGTTTATTTTTTAAGTATTGACTCATATTCATCTTCCATGGATTCCCCCCATTCATCATATTGACTAGCTTCTTTATAGTTTGAGGGTTCAACAACATTTATCATATTATTTATAAGAGCACAATCCCTATATATTGCTGGAAATTGAGTTTGCCTACCTAATATCCTAAGTGGTGGAGTGGCTTCAAATCTAATATGATCATCCCTTGGTGGAATTGGCTTCGCTACTACATCTGTACCATCTATTTCTTCCTTTTTCTGTTGTTGATGATGGTCATGGTAGTTCCCTGTTTCATCACTCCCTTCTTCCATCAACAAGGGAATGTCCCACTCTTGATTGTGTGACAGTTGGTTTATGTGCTAACTAGTTGTTGAATAGTTGTTATGTTATTTTATTTTAAAAGAAACTAAAACATTTCATTTATTTTGGAAATATTACTTGATGAAAATGGGTTAACTTTATTGTGTGGAAAACAAATTATTTATGGAAAAGTTGTTCCATAAAAGTAAAAAAGGGACTGATTGTAAAACTATTCCAAGAACTGAGAGATGGCGGGATAGTTTAGACAGTTACCCTTTCCTCTAAGGATAAAGTCACATCCCAGTGAGAAAAATGGGTTTTGTTCTGGGAATAAAGGAGAAAAAGGAAAGAGTGAAGAAATTCCTAAGCTGGTAGTGACCAGTGGAACACACAGTACTCCTGAAGATTTCTGGAAAGGAAGAATGGACTTGGAGTCCTGAGGTCTCTTTCGAAATCTCTGTCAACCTACCAAAATCAGGCATGGAGAACGGGGGAAGAGAAGGATGTAATCACCTCTCTTATGGTAGGGAGGACACCATCAGTAGCGTCCAAAATAAATTAAGTAAGAAGAATTACTTATTTAAGATGTTATATATAGACGGGTTTATTACCGGAATGCATTATATACTGTGTATATCCAGTATTCTAGAAAATATGTATTTCAGAAAGGAAAGCATGCATTTTAAACAATGTATATTTAGTATTCTAGAAAATGTGTAATACAGTAAAGGGAGAAATGCATTATATATTGTGTAAATCTAGTATAAGTTGTATATGTTATTATTTTATTGGAAATATTCTGGCCTATTTGTAGAACACTCAAATGTGAGTAACTAAGTAAAAGGAAATAGGAATATACTATTGAGTTGTTAAGTGACACAAGAAAGTTTAAACTAGAAGATAACTGTTAGTTTAGGGTCCTAGGTGAAAGCCCCTAGACCCCAGAACTGTTCGTTCTTCCCAAAAAAAAATTAAGTTATACATAGGTAGAGGAATATGATTTGGTAATCATATTACAACTGGAAAAGAATTTAAAGAACTATTGCTCTTAACGAATGAAAGTAAACCATAACAGAAAAGTAATTTAATTTATAAATTATTCTATCAAAAATCCTGAACTACCATGCAAATATGTATAGCTGGAAAAATATACTCTCGAACGATGGACTGTGTTTAAAAGTTGAAATGTTAAGTACAATACACTATATAGAACAATCTAACTCTGCTTGGTCCAAAAGGGCACAAAATCGATAAAAAATTATACTGTGCAATTAATTGAGAAATGGAATCAGTCTCATACCATGGAAAACAACAAAGCTTAAAGCATATCAATAATAGACCCCGAGGGGTAAAAATGATTTTTCAAGATGAAAAATGTACATGATACCCAAAAGGACAAAAAAATATCTACTAATTGCAAGAGAATCCAATAAAATGTACAGAGTTAACCTTTCAACCGGTTCCATAGATGTTATTCAAAAAAATAACACTATGCTTAATTAACTCCTTCGAGTTGAAATGAGACAATAATACGCAGATACACTATTCAATGAATAAAAACCCTTGTGGGGGGTTTTGAGTAGGCAAAGCCTGAGAAACTAAAATGACTTAGGCAGTTCAACTACCACATTCTGCAAGCCAAATTCCGGTGGTAGAATGCCACATGCCATAGAATCTAGGATGTGCTCTCTACACCCAAGAAGGAGGAGCAAATAGTTAGAAATACCTGAGGAAGAGAGAGCAACATCATGACATGGCATATAGTCTGAATCTCAAATAAGAATGAATACTAGGAGAATCCCTTACGCTTTCGGCTAAGAGATTACTTGCAAATAAATAAATATGGCATTAGAAAGTGGCGAATTTAAGCCCAAATGTAAAATCTAATGAACTGACAAGATAATCGAAGAAAAATGAGGAATGTTACGTGACTTGTATTGACAATCCCTGCCAGTCGAGACCCAACCTGTGGGAAACCCAAAAATTAAAGAGGAACATGTTAGGGATTTGTGATAGAAGTGTGCATAAAAATAAATCCAAACTGTTATACAAATGAAATAAGGAAAAAAATTTTATTTTCTTAACCTTCAATGCCTACTGTGGTGGAGGATATTTTTTCTAAAGGAACTGGAGCACCTAACTGTAGGCCATGGCTCCCAAAACACAGTGGCGTACCAGACATTCTAGTTAGGACCCTGCCACCAATCGCATGAAAAAAGGCGGGGCATTAACGCATCCTCGAAGTTTTGAAATACCAAAGTAAAACCGAGACTCAACAGAAGTAACACCACCTGTATTCATTAGCATAACCAGTTTCCTGGTCGTGACGAAAGGAATTCAAATTCGGAGAGAAGCGAAATTTAATAGTTTTCGCAGATCTCCGAGACAAGCCACCAGGAATCCAAGCAAGGAAACGAGCAATGATGGTTAGGGTTGCAAAGGGTATTAACCTAAGTTGTTTCCAGCTAACTCTCCGCTGCCAATCCTGAGATGCCTGATCGAAAGGTGGTGAGGCGAACAGGTGGTCACATAGGACTGAAACATATCCCGATACGTGTACTATGTGTAAGAACTCAATTAATACAAAATATCGTAGGTGGGTTTGAGCCGTATGTAATAAATCCGAAAATGAATGAATGCATTTATAATCTGCCCAATCCAACCTTTATGAATGGATAATGAAACCATATAAGTACTATGTCAAGTTGCCTGAATATGAATCTCGGGAATGCATTAAACTCAAGAGGGTTAAACCCTTAGTTTCATAACAATTTATGTAATTTTCTTTTAAAAACACATTCGTAAGGAGGTAGTTCAAAACACTCTGTGCCCCAATTATAAACATGTTAGTCATTAGTCAAATTATGATAAGGATATAGCAAAAAAAATATAGTAAGTGCATGTACTGTAATATTGAGACAAATGATGGATTAAAGAGTATAGCTAAGTAGTTAAAGTAAGTAATTATATATATATATATATATATATATATATATATATATATATATATATATATATATATATATATATATATATATATATATATATATATATATATATATATATATATTTGCTGATGTATACATAAGTGGTATCAGAGCAATGTTGACACGTCAACCCTAGGGCTACCCAACATGATAATTGTTCATATATACCTATACGTAAAGAGAGTATTGCAGATGACGATATGAGAAGGGGATCGACACAGCAAACACCTCGGAATAATGGGGAACCTACACCTCAACCACGACCAGAAATGAATCCTAAAATGTGGATTCAGCTGAGCGTGGATTAGCACCAGCAAACCAGTACATTGTTGGAGGAGAAACAATAGCAAACAAGTATACCGTTAAGTACTGTGCAGAAGTTGCAGGAAAAAATGTTTTGAGTGAGAAGCGACAGTGAATGCCTGATGCAAGAATAGGAAAGGATACTTAAGAGCCTTTATGACAAACAAAATCCAGGGATGTTACAACCCTGTCCCGATAGGAACATGTAAGAAGAAAATGAATGAGAAGCCAAGGACCAAACCACTGAGATTGTGGAAAGAAGCCATTCACATCAAAGCAACAAGAACATAAACTACAATGAGGTTGAGTTTGGTATTGTGTCGGCTCAGCAAGAAATTAAGAAACAAAAGGTAGAACTAGAAGGTGAGTTCTGGAAGATAAAACCACCGAAGTTTGATGGATAAGTTGAAGAGGTGGAAGAAGCCTGGCTGATTAATATGAAAAAGTACTTCCAAGTCTATGAGTACAACAATAACCTTAAAGCTAGATTGGCCATCTACCAGTTGACAGAAAATGGCACCCTGCGGTGGGAGGAAGTAAAAAATGCTCGCAGCATTGAAGGTGAAGATGTGACATGGGATTCATTCCAGCATTGTTTTAAAGAAAAATACTTAACATAATGTTTCTATGATGAAATATCCAGAGAAATCCACGATTTTAAGTTGGGTCAAATGAAAATGGATGAGTACATAACCAAGTTCACTTCCCTATTAAGATACATTTCTTATCTAAGGGATGAAAAGGATAAGGTTCAACGGTTCTTAAGTAGTTTTCCAACCCACATAAAAGAACGAATTGAATTCGTGAATCCAAGAACCATGGACAAAGAAATTTGGAAGGCAAGGATGTGTTACCAGGAGTCCAAGGCAAAAGGAGAACTGGGAAAAAATTGGAAGCCAAAGAAAGGACTGAAAAGTAGTTCAAATTTCAAAAGTGCTAGGAATAACAACTTTAAGAATTTTGCACGTAACTCAGTGAGCAAACAGTTTGGGAGGAACCACCAAAGAACTCGATGGCTTATAGAAGAGAGGCCTATAGAGGCTTTCAACAAACATAAGCAAGGACAAGCCCCAAAACCACCTCTGCAGTGTTGGGGGTGTGGCGAGGCTCATTACTACAAAAATTTCCCACAGCGAGGGAGAAGTGAAATAGTTTCTAATATGTACGAAGCCTCTAAAGTGGGAGATGTAGCCCGAAATATACCCAAAATCAATGCAACATTGGAATATCGTTAGGGAGATTATCAACCAACGATGATAGAGTTGGAAGGTAAGCTACTCTCACAGCCTATTTCTATTCTGGTTGACCCAGGTACAATTTTAAGTTATGTAAACCCCAAAATAGTAGATATATGTAAATTACAAAGTCAAGAATGAAAAAAACCTTGGCTGGTACAGCTAGCCACAGGTGGAAAAAGAAAGGTAAGTGCCCAAATTCCAAATTGTATATTGGAAATTGGAAACCAACAGTTAAATGTGGATGTGAACATACTTCCATTAGGGTCATATGATGTACTAGTGGGCATGGATTGGCTGGAGAAACATTGGAAATTGGTGGATTGTAAAGAGAAGATTATATATTATAGGATGCAAGATGGAACTCGTAAAGAGATTTAGGGAATGAACAAACCACTACAACTACGTCCTATTACATCATCCCAAATGAGAAAATGTTTTAGGAAAGGGTGTCAGATATATGCCATCCAAGTGGGTTTTGTTAATTCCAAGGAGGACTCCTATGATGGAAAACGTACCAGTGGTACAAGACTTCATGGATGTATATCCAGAAGATGTACCAGGATTACCTCCAAGAAGATATATTGATTTCACCATTGAGTTAATTCCGGGAGCATCTCCAATTTCAAGGGCCCCATACCAAATGAGTATTCCGGAGCTAACTGAATTGAAAATGCAATTGCAGGAGCTGTTGGACAAAGGGTAAATTCGACCAATTGTGTCCCCTTGGGGAGCACCAGTGTTGTTTGTAAATAAGAAGGATGGAACCATGTGAATGTGAATGGATAATAGACAGATCAATAAGTTGGCCGTAAAAATTAAATATCCCTTACCATAGATTGATGACCTATTTGATTAGGTGAAGGGGGGCACAGCATTTTCAAAAATAGGCTTAAGTTCTAGGTACCAACAGACCCGAATAAAAGATGAGGATATCTACAAGACTTCTTTCCATACCAAGTATGTGCATTATGAATTTGTGGTACTACCCTTTGGTCTAACTAACCCACCAACAACATTTATGAGGCTGATGCACGGGATATTTCACCCCTTCTTGGATAGTTTTATGTTGATATTTATCGATGATATTCTAATTTATTCAAAGAATTAGGAAGAGCACAAGTAGAACTTAAGAAAAGTGTTAGAAATGATAAGGAAACATCAGCTATAGGCCATGTTATTTCAGCTGAGGTAATAGCGGTTGATCTAGAGAAAATTAAGACGATTATGGAATGGAAAATCCCCCAAAATGTAGCAGATATCTGATCCTTTATGGGATTGGCTGGGTACTATCGACGATTCATTAAGGGGTTATCCCAAATTTCTTTCTCAATTACTTCCTTACAGAGGAAGCAAAAATTATTGAAGTGGACTAATGAATGCCAGAATAGTTTTGAGAGATTAAATCATTTGTTGACCACTAACTTGGTGTTGAGAGTAGCAAACTCCAAGAAAGAGTTTGAGGTTTGTACCTATGCTTGTAAATAAGGAGTCGAGGCAGTTTTATTGTAAGAAGGAAAAGTGGTTGCCTATGAATCAAGAAGTTTAAAAGAGCATGAATAGAGATACTCAGCCTACGACTTAGAGCTGACAGCGGTAGTGCATGCACTCCGAGTCTGGAGGCACTATTTGATAGGAAGAAATTTTGTGCTAAAAATCAACCACAGTAGCCTAACTAGCTACTTCAAGCAAGTTGATATAAAATGTCGTCATGTAAGATGGAATTCCTTCCTAAGCGAGTTTGACATGGATATTCAGCATGTAAAAGGTAAAGAAAACTATGTGGTGGATGCTTTGAGCAGAAAATTTCATTGTGTTTATGTGCTTTGGTATAAATAGCTTGAATGTCAATTTTTAGATCAAGTAAAAGAGGAAGCCCGGAAGGATCATGAATACCGGTTCTTATGACACCAAATGGAGGAGTACAGAAGGCAAGAAAAAACTTGTGATTACAGAATTATCAAAGAACAATTGCTAACTTTTAAGGAAAAGATATATATTCCAAATTGAATGGAGTTGAAGGAGTTGATTATGAATGAATATCACCATAGAAACTATTTGAGACACCTAGGATACCCGAAAATTTTTACTGCAATTAGAAAGATTTATTTCCGGCATGGCATGTGTAAAAACATTGCAGCATATTTAAATAAATGTCTGGAGTGTCAACAGGTTAAGGTGGAGAATCAACATCTAGCCAGATTGTTGCAGCCCATACTGGTATCTTAATGGAAATGGGAAGTTATCTCCCTAGACTTCATTATGGTTTACCAATATCAAAAATGAAAAATGACTCCATTATGGTGGTAGTTGATAGAATGAGCAAGGCATCACATTTTATACCACCACAATCTACTTACAAAAATGTGCAAATAGCAGATATATTTATGAGAGAAATTTTGAGACTGCATGGCATACCAAAGATTGTCATATTAGATAATGATGTGAAGTTTAGTTCAACATTTTGGAAGACCTTATTCAAATGTTTGGGAACCCAAATCAATTTCAGCATAGCTTATCATCCTCAGGTGGATCGACAAACCGAGCGATTAAACCAAGTCTTGGAGGATATGTTGCAAATGTACGTGATGTAGCAGCCAACAAAATGGGAAGAATATTTTTAGTTGGTAGAATTTTCCTACAACAATTGTTATTAGGAAAAGCTTAAGATGAGTCACTTCGAAGCCTTATATGGATGAAATTTTTGCACACCCATCAATTAGAGCAGCCTCGGTATTAAGTTGATGCTTGGACCGGAAATTTTGG
Source organism: Pinus albicaulis (assembly GCA_034641835.2). NCBI lineage: Eukaryota > Viridiplantae > Streptophyta > Pinopsida > Pinales > Pinaceae > Pinus > Pinus albicaulis. The sequence goes on from CM076573.1 coordinate 445,482,334, forward strand.
CTGAGATGGAATCAGAAGTAAGAAATATCAGACAAAATCTAAGAGCTTCTCAAGACTAGCAGAAGGTATATGCATATACGAAGAGGACTTATCGAGAATTTGAAGTGGAAATCATGTGTATGAAAGGATTAAACCAAAGATAAGCACATTAAGGTGGGCCTTCTGTGCCAAGTTGGCTCCCAGATGTTGTGGACCTTTCCAGGTATTGGAAAGGGTGGGGCCCATGGCATACCGGTTGGCCTTACCCAACCATATCAGGGTGCATAATGTGTTCCATGTATCCTTACTGAACTGATACGTGCATGACCGGAAGCATGTAATCCACTAGCAAAGAATTCAAGTAGGATATGATTAAAAATCCTAACTTGAAATACAAAACAATTATGAGAATTTAATTGGAGTTTTTTTTATTGCAGGCCGAACCGGACAACGAATTTCTGGTCGAACCTCAGCGTATACTTGATTGGAGAGAAATCATGCTCCAGAGGCAAGCCATCACCTAGGTTAAAGTGCAGTGGAATCACTTCAGCTCGGATGAGGCTACTTGGAAGGATGAAGGATTTGTTCGTGAGGCTTATCTAGAATTTTTTTCAGAGTTGGAGTGAAACACCGAGGATGGTTTTTATTTCCGGGGGGGGAAGTTGTGACAGTTGGTTTAAGTGCTAACCAGTTGTTGATTAGTTGTTATGTTATTTTATTTTAAAAGAAACTAAAACTTTTCATTTATTTTGGAAATATTACTTCATGAACATGGGTTAACTTTATTTTGTGGAAAACAAATTAGATATGGAAAATTGGTTCCATAAAAGTATAAAAATAACTAATGGTAAAAGTATTCCAAGAACTAAGAGGTGGTTGGACAGTTCATACATTTACCCTTTCCTCCAATGATAAAGTCACATCGCAGTGAGGAAAAGGCGTTATTTTCTGGGACTAAAGGAGAAAAATGAAAGAGTGAAGAAATTCGTGAGCTGGTAGTGACCAGTGTAACACTCAATACTCGTAAATATTTCTAGAAAGGAACACTGGACTTGGAATCCCGAGGTCTCCTTTGAAATCTCTGTCAACCTACCCAACTCAGGCGTTGAGCACGGGGGAAGAGAAGGACGCAATCGCCTCTCTTATGGTAGGGAGGACACCATCAGTAGTGTTCAAAATAAGATAAGTAAGAAGAATTATTTATTTCTGATGTTATAGATAGACATGTTTATTATCGAAATGCATTATATACTTTGTATATCTAGTATTCTGGAAAATATGTATTGCAGAAAAGAAAGAATGCATTTTATACTTTGTATATTTAGTATTATGGAAAATTTGTAAAACAATAAAGGAATAAATGCATTATATACTTTGTAAATATAGTATAAGTTGTATATGTTGTTATTTTCTTGGAAAGGTTATGGCCTATTTGCAGAACAGTCAAATGTGGGTAACTAAGTAAAAGGAAATAGGAATATACTGCTGAACTGTTAAGTGACACAAGAAAGTTTAAACTGGAAGATAAGTGTTAGTTCAGGGTCCTGGGTGAAAGCCCCTAGACCCCAGAACTGGTCTTTCTTCCAAAAAAAAAAAAAAATTATGCACGGATAGAGGAAAATGGTCCAGTCATCATATTGCAACTGGAAAATAATTTAGAGAACTATTGTTCTTAACGAATGAAAGTAAATCATAACAGAAAAGTAATTTACTTTATAAATTATTCGAATAGAAATATTGAACTAGCATGCCAATATGTATAGCTAGAAAGAATATGCTCTTGAAGAATGGACTGTATTTAAAAGTTGAAATGTTAAGTACCATACACTACCATACACTACTGGAGGTAAATCCCCTCTGCAGATAGAGGCGATCCCTACTAGCCGAGACCGGGTCTAGCAACAATCATTCACACCATAGTGCAGGTTCCTAATTGCAATAAACCGACTAGCGATGAAGGCTTACCTAGAATCCAACGATGTTGCTTGTAGAAGAGGTGGTGCTCCCGTTCCTTAGCTCTGGCAGATCATGATCCCCACGATCTCCGTGATAGGACACCTGCACATGCGAGAAACAAAACAAACACAAGCGTAAAATCCAGTAGATGCAACTATATGTCAGTCAGAAAGGACATAACTCATCATCATAAATAACAACAAGAGTGGAACCATAACCAATAGTCGTTCATTAATAATCAATCAAAGGAAAATTACAACCATAGTTCTGACGCTGAATTCTCCTTCGGAGGGAGTCGCCAGCAGAACATGTCTCGAAAAGCCTGTCAAGGGTGGGACAAACCTCTCTCTTTGGATCTTGACGATAGTCTCCTTGCTTGAAATTGGCCTTAAGGGAATTATGGAGGCTCTTACAGCATAAGGCTCTTGGAAATTTGGGAACTTGAAGACTAGCTTGCCATGGAGATGGGCAAGCTTTTATAGATGGAGGAAGAGGAGTTGGGATCCCTATAATCATGGGATTGGCCCTATCATCAAGGAAGCTTCCATGAGAGGTGGCAAACCACTTCCTCTATATGGAAATCCGTAGCCAAACCTCCCAACTCAAGATAGATATCAGTTCCTGGATCAGTTAGGACGAAACTTCCGCCATTTATTTTTAAAAAACACTCCTTAAATTGGCTGGCGCGAGTGCGACTCTGGGACAGAGCGCCAATTGGCGCGACCTCTTTGAAGGATTTTCCCCATTGGCGCGGGTACTGAACTGCCTGCTCGCGCCAATGCAAAAAGGGCCATTTTTAGGGTTTTTCACAAGGAGATGTCTTCAGGGCAATGAAAGCTCTTGTTCAGAGGGATGTCATGAAAGTGGTTTCAAGCCATGTCACTGCTCACAGGTCACAAAATGAGCCCTCCAATGTGCGGGACGGGGATTGCAGGGACGGTGACAAATTACTGTGTAATAGATGCCCCCTAAAGCATGAGGCCCGAGAGAGAGAGAGGGGTGAAATGCTTTACGAGAACGTGTCCAACTGAAAACTCCGCCGTCGGAAAATCTGCGCGAAGAAATACAACTGATATCTTAGATACATGATTTATATGCGGTATGGGCGCAACCATCCATAACAGAGTATACAATAATCCAGATCCAAGGCATGGGCGCAGCCATCCAATGAGGATCGATAAATAGACTCAGGTATGGTCGCAGCCATCCAGTAAGTGAGTCATGTAACCAATCATAATAATCCACAAAATCGCAGCCTGGATTACAACAGACACAATCCAGGGTCTTGTGCTCCATCTCGACCCGAACATAGTACAAGTCCAAGCATGTGAATAAATGAGCTGAAGTCGAACATGCAAGAACATCGTCTGATTACCAGCCAATGATGAAAGCTGTTAACAGACGCGAGAGGTACCACCAATAATGACGATGGCCCTCAAGGTACTACAGGTACAATCTACGGCATGTGAATCAATGAGCTGGCGTCGAACACCCGTAGAATCACTCGATCGGAGGCCAATGATGAAAACCTCGCGTCGAATGCGAAGAACCTGCCATTGAGGCATGCAGGCTCCAAGGCACCAAAAGGGAGTCTCTAGATCAGCTTCCTGGATAATGAGCTGAAGTCGACAGGAAGTGACCTTGATCGAAGGTGGGCCATAGTGTTTCCCACATCATCGACACGAGACAGAGGAACATAATGTTTTTGTGAATCACGATCAGATGAGAATCAGAGGAAGGTTGGATTTTTGCAGAGGTCAACTTCTCTTGAACATATTGACGGCACGACAGTGGATTTGGCAGTATTTGACATCAAAAGATCAGAGGTCATAGTGACGAGGCAAAGAGCAGATGAGAGGTCAAAAGGGATTACCCAAACCCACGAAGGCAAGTGAAAAACGAGATGAGATGTCCCCAACCCGACACGAATGCAGACAAGTGCCATGTTCAAGAGCGACATACTGCCGACACGACAATGATGTTGGTTCCATTTTCCCCACCATTTCGGTGAGTACCTCTTTATTTTTACACAAGCTTGAAGAGGATAGCATATGCTTGTCATATAAGTCCGTCCTTCGGACGAATCCATCCTAGTACATTTAACGAGCCCTAGGAAGGAGAAACTCGAATAACGTCATGATTGACAATTTCCGATGTCATTTAGGTTTAACGAGTCTGACAAAGGGAGAACTCGGCATCTTTTCATGTTTAGAGAGTTTGAAAAGATAGCAGAAAAGTAAACTCCAACGGTCCCTTTTCGTAAATAGTTCCTCAGATCCGAAAAGGTAGAAAACTATGTCTGAGAAAACCTCCTAGTCGCGATAGGCTAGGGTATTCCTTTTTCGTAAATAATCTATCTCAGCCCAAAAAAGGGGTAAACATATACTGGGTAGATGTTGTTTCATGTCCACTTTAACGAGATCAAACCGACAAGGGACTCGGCAATGTTTTCATGTTTAGAGAGTCAGAAAAGAGCTGAAATTTGACTCCTCCTAGAGGAACGAGTGGTATAAAGGGTAGCAACTGGTTCCAGTAATGGTGGAACTGCTCATAACAAGATAAAGGTCAAGAGGCTGGCTAACAAGACCACTCATCATAGCGGTTCGTCAAGAATGGGTAAAACAAACAAGTGAAGGCATATGATCGGCCAAGCAGATAGTGACGATGGAGTGAGAAAACCAAGGCTCATCTGGCAAAAATAGGCTGATAAAATGACAATCACAAGAGGTAAAATGGGAATGGTTTCATTTTTACACAAGCTTGAAATCAGGAAACTCTGCTTGAAGTTGGTTTCATTTTTACACAAGCTTGAAACAAAGATAAACTATGCTTGAAACTGGCTTCATTTTTACACAAGCTTGAAACGGAAACAAATTATGCTTGAAAAAAGTAAGCATGCCCCCAACATGGTGACTCAATTCAAGGTACATGCCCCCCAAGCTTCAGTCCATATGAAAGGCGGATGGAGTGAAGGTTCAAGTTATGAGATGAAGAGAAAGACTCGACTGGGATTTTACAAGATCTGATCAAAGACTCGAATTGAACAAGAATGTGTTTCATTATTTTAACGAGGTTGACACATTAAAAGAACTATCCTCAGGACACCTTGTTTCATGGTTTAAGGAGCTTGGCACAAGACAAGGAACTCTGCTCCGACAACCTTGTTTCATTTTTAAAGGAGCTTGACACAAGACAAGGAACTCTGCTCCGACAACCTTGTTTCATTTTTTAAGGAGCTTGACACAAGACAAGGAACTCTGCTCCAACAACCTTGTTTCATTTTTTAAGGAGCTTGACACAAGACAAGGAACTCTGCTCCGACAACCTCATCATAATGAACAAGAAGTCATCGCTTCCAAGAGTTCCCCTCCCGATGGAAGGAAAACATCCTGGAAGTCTGGACCCAATGCCCCCAGCACCTGATGCACAACGGCATCATCACTGAGCACAGGCATGGGGTAGGTAGCCACATAGTTGACCTGCGGTGGGGCAGATACAACGGGTGGATAAAAACTAGGAAGGGATGATGGCGGGCCAGCTGCCACATCAGGACCAAAGAACGAAAGCTGATCAATGGTCACGATCCGTCCTTCATGTGGAAAACATACCACACGAAAAAGGGAGGAGACAAGCGCTCCCATGGCATAGGTGTAATCGCGCCCCAAGAGTAGATTGAAATCCAAGGGGCCTGGAACAACCATCACATCCATATGGACAGTTTTACCTCCCAAAGTAACAGGTAACCTTGGAAGGATCCCCAACGGTTGACTCGTCCTTCTATTGAATGTCAACAGATTCTGCGTAACAGGCGCAAGCGGTGGCGAACCGAAAGCTTGCCAGGTAGTTGAAGACAGAATACTAACAGAGGCACCTTCGTCTATAATGGTGCTGGGTACAACCAGACCAAGAGCCTGTACTGTAATCTCGAAAGGCACATAAGACGGAAGGCGAAATCCCGCAAATCGATTCCAGTCAAAGGAAGCGACCAAACTACTCGGAGGGGCTACCATCGACAAGCGAAGGTCTTCCCTTGATGTTACGGAAGCAGAAGCCTCCTCCATGACCTCCATCTCGAAGGCGGGAGGAATATCCTCCATAGCCTCCATCTCGGGAGGTGGAGGAGCAACTTCTTGAGATACGGGGACAGGAGAATTTCTCTCCAAATCCGAGGAATCTGAAGAAACAAGAAGAAACCTAAGGGGGATGAGATCACTCTCAGAAAAATACACGGTGCATGATGAAGCAGGCGAGTTCAACTAATCCCACGACCAATGGTTGCTCGGGAACGGATTCTGAATTTTTAATTTCTACTTGGGGAGCAAGATCGACCAAGGATGACTCTTGACCAATCGAAGGATCAGTTGGTGGAGGACTCAAAGAAAGCTATTTGTAACCAGCCGGAAGGCACGGCGCAGAAACAGCTGAGTTGTCCAAGACTCTTTTGGCTTCATCCATATACGGACAAAGGTGAATGGCATGGTGCCCTTCACACAACTTACAGGGATTGGTAATCTTACCCTGCTTCTTAGGAGTTTTACCAACACTAGCTGAAGACGTGCCCCCAACCTAACTCCCGGAAGCCAAAGGCAATGGCGGGCGACCGTTGGACCATACTTCGAGTACCTTGGGAATGCCAGGGCAGTCTCGAAGAAGATGGTCTCCCATGCACAACATGCAAGGGAACTTGACTTTCCGTGGAGGGTTGGAAGGTTTATCAAGAGGAGGTGCATTAGAAGCAGCAGCTGCAGCCTTAGCCTCTCTCTTATCAGACTTATTCTTCTTTGTCTTCTTCTTCTTCTTCTTAGCCACCTGGTTACTTGAATCCAGACTTTCACCAGGCGAAGTAGAAGAGGAGGACGCAGAAACAGGCGAAGAAGGGGAGAGGTCCACCTTGGAATCAACATGATGTTGTTCAGGCGGAGGAACTGATTGAACAGTAGCCGAGACATTTGGGACCACAGAGGTTGAAAACAACCAAACAGGCAACCCAACAGTTAACCCAGGAAGGGACAACGTTGCCATATAAGGAGCACCAACATTTCCAAAAGGAGGAAAATGACCAGGATTCCCATCGGAGGGGATTCCTTGGTTGGTGAACTCTGGAAAAGTTGCCATCAACAACTCAAAACCACACACGGGCTAAAAACCAAGGCACACAATCAAACGGCCAACAAGAAAACTCTAAAAGGGCATGTGATCGCGGGTGATTTATTTTACCACATTGAAACTTAGAAACTTCACCGTTTCATGTTTTAAGAGTCGAGAAACGGATGAAAGGTGACTCTATCTCTTTCAGTTTTGAAGCAAGCATGAAAGGACAAGTGCTTGGTGATCCTTTCAAATTTAAAGAGTCAGAAAAGATCAAATGACTACTCGGGAATACTAGGCAAAGGGTGTACCAAATAACCGTGAACTGCAATATACACCTTGGTTTCAAAATGAAAGAGAAATCAACCAAGGACTTTCCGTACGTGCAGGCAATCTCCCCGAATGTTGTGTTCGGTGTATCATGGGTATAGGGCGGCAGACTCGGCTTCCTATGGATAAAGGATTGAAACCTAGTGGGGTCTCCCTTTATATACGCGACGGTACGGGGAGCACAAGTTCGTACTAGCGCTGTCTAAAGCCAAGAGGCGAACGACAGCTACTAGGTTTTAAGATGCCGGAACACGTCTCTAGCCTAGACCTCTAAATGTGTTTCGTTAGATTTCAATGCTGCCTTAGTGTAAATTGAGTAAATTTTAAAGTTTATCTTCAATTACGTTTCAGTTTTCAGGCCCTAGCGAATGTAATGTTTCAAGATCTCCTAAATGCACTCTACATGCCACAGTATATCATTTCATTTGATGAAAGCTATTTATGAGAAAGTTGAGAGCTTTTCACACAATTACGAAATGAACAGAAAACAACCAATGACGCCTCTAATGCAGCGAATGAAAACTAAAAAGCTTTTCGTTCAAGGTTACCAATCACTAATAACACCGAAAAGATCTAATTCACACATTAACTAATGAAAAGCAAAAGAGATATTTTTTTTTTAATATTTTCAATATTTCAGAGCAAAGTGCGCTAAAAATGAAAACTAGTGCAAAAGTGATTCGAGAAATGATGATAAGAGAGAAAAACAAACAAATTTCACTCAATAGCAATCACAATCAGACCTCAAATCAACCAAAAGTCCTTCAAAAACCAAGAAAATCCCAAAGACACAAATGAGCCGTGTAATCTAGGCCCAAAAACGAGACAAAGCGGAATTCGAATGAAGGAGGAGTCAATCACTCGAATAGCGCACTAAAACGATAAACAACTGTCAAACGAATGCAGGGAAGCAGTCACAAGGTTGACTGAACCGATAGAAACCAAAAACTCCCAAGGAAGGCTCGACACACCATAGCACCTAGATGACCTAGGGCTAGAATGCAAAATCGATGGAAATGGGCAAACAACCAAAGGACGAAGGTAAGAGTCAGTCAATCAAGGCTCCAAAACACTCAAGCAGTCGAAAAAATGAAACCAAAATCAGAGATCAGGCTCAGAAGGCTCAAAATCAAGAAAACCCTAGCAGTCCCCATCACTAGCGCAACTGTCAGGCTGCAACTAGCGCCATATCAGAATTGGCGCGGGTAATACATTGACAACTAGCGCCAATTGGCGCGACTGTCACGCTAAAAAACGCGCCAGTCAAGTTTTCTATGCTAAAATAAAAAATAAGCAATCCAAGATCAGACCAGTGATGTTTGGAGTTTTCAAAAACCCAAATTCACAGAAAGAACCAGCCCAAAAGAGCTGATCAAGCAAGCAGAATCAAGAATCAACCGAAAAGACAAGACAGTGCTCCAAGTGTTCAGTTTAAAAACTAAACCGGAGATTGACTGAAGCAGCTTTGATCTACTTCGCAATTGCAGAGAAAAAGTGTTTCAAAGGCTATCTGGCCAACTTCAGGCTCTGTCTATAGCTCATAAAACAAACAACAACAAGCTAGACGTTCCCCAGCGGAGTCGCCAATTTGTTGTGGAGGTAAATCCCCTCTGCGAACAGAGGTGATCCCTACTAGCCCAGACCGGGTCTAGCAACAATCGTTCACGCTACAGTGCAGGTTCCTAATTGCAAATAAACCAACTAGCGATGAAGGCTTACCTGGAATCCAACGTTGTTGCTTGTAGAAGAGGTAGTGCTCCCGTTCCTTAGCTCTGGCAGATCATGATCCCCAAGATCTCCGTGATAGGACACCTGCACATGCGAGAAACAAAACAAATGCAAGCGTAAAATCCAGTAGATGCAACTATATGTCAGTCAGAAAGGACATAACTCATCATCATAAATAACAACAAGAGTGGAACCATAACCAATAGTCATTCATTAATAATCAATCAAAGGAAAATTACAACCATAGTTCTGACGCTGAATTCTCCTTCGGAGGGTCGCCAGCAGAACACGTCTCAAAAATCCTGTCAAGGATGGGACAAACCTCTCTCTTCAGCTCTTGACGATAGTCTCCTTGCTTGAAATTGGCCTTAAGGGAATTATGGAGGCTCTTGTAGCATAAGGCTCTTGGGAATTTGGGAACTTGAAGACTAGCTTGCAATGGAGATGGGCAAGCTTTTATAGATGGAGGAAAAGGAGTTAGGATCCCTATAATCATGGGATTGGCCCTATCATCAAGGAAGCTTCCATGAGAGGTGGCAAACCACTTCCTCTCTATGGAAATCCGCAGCCAAACCTCCCAACTCAAGATAGATATCAATTCCTAGATCAGTTAGGACGAAACTTCCGCCATTTATTTTTTAAAAACATTCCTTAAATTGGCTGGCGCGAGTGCGACTCTGGGGCAGAGCGCCAACTGGCGCGACCTCTTTGAAGTATTTTCCCCATTGGCGCGGGTACTGAACTGCCTGCTCGCGCCAATGCTAAAAGGGCCATTTTTAGGGTTTTTCACAAGGAGATGTCTTCAGGGGGATGAAAGTACATGTTCAGGGGAATGCCATGAAAGTATTTTCAAGTTATGTCACTACTCACAGGTCACAAAATGAGCCCTCCAATGTGCGAGACGGGGATTGCAGGGACGGTGACAAATTACTGTATAACACATACACTACAAAGAACAATCTAACTCTGCTTGGTCCAAAAGGGCACAAAACCCATCAAAAATTATACTATGCAATTAACTGAGAAATGGAACTAGTCTCATACCATGGAATACAACAAAGCTTAAAATATATCAATAATAGACCACGAGGGGTAAACATGATTTTTCAAGCAGAAAATTGTACACAATACCCAAAAGGAGAAAGAAACATCTACTAATTGCATGAGAACATGCATGCAGGAGAATCCAATAAAATGTATAGAGTTAGCCTTTCAACCAGTTCCATAAATATTATTAAACAAAATAATACTGTGTTAGTTAACTCCTTCAGTCGAAATGAGACAATAAGATGCAGATACACTATTCATTGAATAAAAAACCTTTCGAGGGTGCTGAGTAGGAAAATCCTGGCAAAATAAAATGACTTAGGATGTTCAACTACCACATCCCGCAAGTAAAATTTCCGTGGTAGTATGTCGCATGCGAGAGAATCTAGGATGTGCTCTCTGCATCCAAGAAGGAGGAATAGAGAGTTCGAAATACATGATGAAGCGATAATAACGTCAAGGCATGGTATAAAGTCTGAATCTTGAATAAGAAATAAGACTCGTTGAAACCCTTACGCTTCCGGCTAAGGGATTACCTGCAAATAAATAAATATAGCATTAGAATGTGGCAAATTGAAGCCTAGATGTAAAACCCAGTGAACCAAGAAGATAATCAAAGAAAAACGAGGAATGTTACCTAACCTGTATTGACAATCCTTGTCAGTGGAGACCCAACCTGTGGGAAACCAAAAAATTAAAGAGGAATAGGTTAAGAATTCATGACAGAAGTTTTCATAAAGTTAAATCCAAACTGTTATACAAATGAAAGAAGGAAAAACATTTTATTTTCTTAACCTTCAATGCCTGTCGCGGTGGGTGGTATTTTTTCTAAAGGAACTGGAGCACCTAGCTGTAGGCCATGGCTCCCAAAACTCAATGGAGTACCAAACATTCCAGTTTGGACACTGCCACCCATCACATGAAACAAGGCGGGGCATTAACACATCCTTAAAGGTTTGAAACACCAAAGTAAAACCGAGACTCAACAGAAGTAACGCCGCCTATATTCGTTAGCATAACCAGTTACCTAGTCATGACGAAAGGCATTCAAATCCGGAGAGAAGTGAAATGGAATAGCTGTCGCAGAGGTTGCAGATGAGCCACCAGGAATCCAAGCGAGGAAATGAGCAATGACAGTTAGGGTAGCAAGGGGTATTACCCTAAGCCGTTTCTGGCTAACTCTCTGTCGTCGATCCTGTGATGCCTGATTGAAAGGTTGAGAGGTGAATAGATGGTCACATAGGACTACAAAATATCCCGATACATGTGCTATCCATAATATCTCAATCAATAAAGAAGATCACATGTGGGTTTGAGTTGTATGTAATAAATCCAAAAACAAATGAATGCATTTATAATCTGACCAATCCAGCCTTTATGAATGGATAATGAAACCATATCAGTATTATGTCAAGTTACCTGAAATGCGAATCTGGGGAGTGCGTTAACCTCAAGAGGGTTAAAACCCTTAGTTTCATAATGATTTATGTAATGTTCTTTTAAAAAACACATTTGTAACGAGGCGGTTTAGAATACTCACTTCCCCAATTATAAACATGTTAGTCATTAGCCAAATTATGATAAGGATATAGCAAAAAACTATATAGCAAGTACATGTATTGTAATATTGAGAGAAACGATGGATTAAAGAGTATATCTAAGTAATTAAAGTAAGGAATATTTTTTTTTTTTTTTTTTTGATGTATGTTACACATTGTTTTTATCACAATTTCCATCATGAACCTCCTCATGGAATACTACTTCTCTACTTGCAAATACTTTATGAGTAGAGGGATTAAAAAATTTATAAGATTTAAACTCAGTACAATAACCAATAAAAGTGCATTTAATGGCATTTGAATCTAGCTTCTTCATTTCCTCCTTTGGAACATGAGCAAAAGCTTTGGAGCCAAAATCTCTTAAACGTTTAACTGCAAGCTTAAAACCTAATAAAGCTTTGAATGAAGTTTTAAACTCGAGACTTTTTGTTGGACTCCTATTCTTCAAATATACTGTAGTATTTATTGGTTCTGCCCAAAACCCATTAGACAGATTCTTACCTTTCAACATGCTATGAGCACACTCCACAAGGGTTCTTCTCTTCCTCTCTGCAACCCTGTTCTATTGAGGAGTGTGGGGTACTGTGAATTTCTTAACTATCCCATGGTCCTTGCAATATTTAGTGAAGCCACTTTGATTGTATTCTCCCCCTTGATCTGAAAAAAGAATTTTGATAAAATTCCCTATCTATTTTTCCACCATGCTTATGAATTCTTTAAAGTATTCAAAGGTATGACTCTTCTAATTGAGAAAATATACCGATGTGAATCTTGTGCAATCATCAAAAAATAATAAAAAATAATAGGAACCTCCTAATGATCTTGACTGCATTGGTCCACATAAAGCAATGTGCACAATTTATATTATATCTCTCTTCTTTCTATTTAAGTTTGCATGAAACTCATCTCTGTGCATCTTCCCAAGAGCACATGCTTCATAATCAACATGCACATTCTTTAAAATAGGGATACCATTGACCATACCTCATTTTTGAAGTAGCACCAGGTCATCGAAATTTATACGACTGAATCTTGGATGCCATAACTCCTCTGTAGTAATAACTGAAAATGTCAATGCTTGGTGTGGCCCACTTCCTACATTCAGCTTGTACAAACCTCCCACTCGAATATATGATGCAATTGTCTTCATATGATCCAGCAGATCTTTAATAACATAATAAGACTTAAAAAAATCTACCTTAAGATTCTGATCACTACAAGGAAAGTACCCTTTAGTGGATATTTTTGAGGAACCCCTTATAAAAATACCTCAGACATCTGTTTGTAAAGGCGCTTACTAGAGGAGGTTGGCCGGTGGAGGTTTTGAGGATGTTTTTCTTATGGTGTGGTTATCATCCTAAACTCCACCAGTGCGTTCAACTAGAGAAAGCACCGGTGCGCACAAAACATTGGCACACTGAGACACTGTGCACTTGGTAAAAACCCGCTTGGTACATCTTATTACAATAGTGCACTAGTGCTTTACAAAGATTCCACACCAGTGCATCCTAAAACCTCACGCCAAAACTGAAACTGAAACCGCACTGGTGCACCTATAAACCTACACGCAGGAAAAGGGTTAAATAAAAACAATTTACGGCAAAAAATCCACATTTTTCACTTTTCAGTGCTCCAAAGCTCTCAAGCACCAGTGCAACTTTACCTTGTGTGAGGCGCCCTGCCATCGGTGCTCCCATTGCACGCACTACTATTGTCCATTGCCCAGCATCTCCATTTTTAATTTTTTAAAAAGGTGGCCAAATTGATTTTTGCAAATTCTAGAGCCAATATGCCTCCTCGACAGCCAAATGTACATGTATTTTCCTTGTTTTTCAATAATTAAAGCTTTTAGTGGATTATTTTTGTAAAATAGCTTAAAATTCACCTTATTAAAAAGAAAATAAATCCCGCACAGTGGGCTCGAGCCATTTGGCTCACTCCGGTTCACGATGCTACCTGTAAATTTACAAGCTAAACCACGACCGGTGCTAATGGTATCCGCAATTGTTTTGGAGCAGTACCGAAACAACACATTGTGATTTTTTAATATTAAAAAAAAGTGTGGTGTGGTGGGTTACCTGGCCGAACCGTTGACCATGTCGAATTGCGGGAATGTAGTGCGTTGACGGAAATATCTACCCCGGGGCGGATAATTTTGTCAGCACACCGCATTCCAGAAATTTGACATGGTCAACGGTGTAGCCGAGTAAACGAGTGCACCGTTGGCTATGTAGTGATGTTAGGAGGGTAGTGTGCTTCCTAAATTATACGCGCTGTGGCATATATTTTTGTCAACACACTGGCCTCCCGACACTAGTACATAGTCAACAGTGTATTCTGTTATACCACCACATCATTGACCTTGTAACGGTGCTCGGAGGGTAGTGCAATGAAATTTGTAGGTGCACTGCCTTCGGTGTGCTGAAATTTTTTTGGTGCACTACCTCCGGTGCACGACAACAAAAGGACGCATTTTTATCGATGCATGCCTATTTTTTGAGGTGCACCGACTATTTTTTTTTTTAATTATATATGTATATTCCTAAGTACATGTCTCATTTAGTAAAAAAATTGTATTTAATATGTCAATCATTCAGTGACATGAAAGGAGAGAAGAGAGGGAACAACATCAACAACAGGCAGACCAGTATAACATGGTTCGCCTATGGGAGGCACGAGAGAGGGAGAGAGATGCGTATCCTCGCCCTATTACAACAGCTACCGAGGGGCTCCTAAGGCAGGAAGGCCTCCTCAAGTTCTATGAGGAGGCTACATCCCTTAAGGGCCATGGTGTGTTTTTTGGACATCTTATCCGCAAGTGGAATGCCCACCTACAGGCTTTCTGGGTTAGTCCTAACCAGTGGTACACGCCCACTAAGGAGGACATCTATTTCATTACTGGCCTATCAAGGAGAGGGGTGGATTTTCCCTCATTCCCAAAGGTCACAGTTGGCTATGCAACAGAGATTCAGTTGTTGTACTCCCAGAGATACATTAGCGCGGATATATTGTCTCCTTTAGATGTTCAAATCTCTAGAGGTCAGTTACGTATTGCTTCATTTGGTAGAGAGGAGGTGAGGTGCCTCTCACTACTGATTTCGAAAATTTCACACAAAACCAACGACAGGAAACACATTAGTTTCTTGCTTCTATTTTATGTTGATTCTTTAGTACCGGAGCCACGAATTGTGAGGTGGTCTGCCATTCTTTTGCCACAGTTCTGTACAACTTCAGATAGTTGTTGTGCTCATGCATAAGGGAGGGTGAACTTTCCTTTTGCTCCAGAGCTATTTTGTTTATTTTTTGAGAGGTTTCTAGAGACGAGGCCTACTTTTGTTTGGAAGCCTCATAGGCCGATGCTGCATGTATGGATGCAGATGTGGGGACAGATGATGCCCAAGAGGGGCAAGTCTGAGTTTTCCACGAGGATATCGCATGATGCACTAGAGTTGCTAGCCAGTGTTGACGATCATCCCTTTTTTATGGTCCCTTGTCCGTATGTTGGTTTGGATTAGCAAGGGTCTGCCAACATCCTCTTCAAAGATGAGGAGCCATGAGATGATAGAGGTAATATTACTGTTTTATTTAAATTTATTCTAAGATGTTCTTTAACTTGTTTTTATTAGAAATTTTAATGAAATTTTCTAATTATTGTTGTGTACTTATATATATTTTGCAGACATTGGGTCAGTTAATGGCAATGAGATTACAGCTCCACCAAATGATCCAGGTGTAGATCCTGATGATGATCAGGATATGGAAAATGCCAATGATCAGGTCGATGTAGATAGACCTAGTCCTCATGGTGCGTTGGTACCGCTTTTTGCTAGGTGTAGGCTTGATAGTAGATTGAGGATGGAGTTGGGCGACCAACTTTGTGCATTGTTTGTGGAGGTGGTAGTCAGACCCACCACTATGGGAGATATACAGGCCGATGCTAGGCTGGTACAAATGTGGAGAGGCATGCCATGTGACATGTTCCCCCTGATGTGGCATGTAGTAGGAGCTACAAGCTTAGTTACACAGTTGAGGAGGGCCCTTCGACGTAGGCGTGGTCGAGGCACAGTATGTCGACAGTCTGCAAGAAGCGATGCATCATATTATGATCATGATCAAGGGAGTGATCATCGTTTACCTCGCAAAATAGCTAAGAAGCCTGTAGTATCGACCAGTAGTCATGATGGAGAGGAGGTTGGACTATCAGCCATGTCGAGTCAGCAGCCTGCAGCATCCAACAGTACTCATGACCATGAGCAGGCTGGACCATCGACCATGTCGAGTCATCATGGTGAGCAGCCGCAGTTGATCCTGATTAGCATGAGGCACCACCAGATCAGTAGGCATGTGATGATCGACATGTATCTGAGCTTGTCGAGGCTGGATTATTGACTGAGAAGGCATCAACTAGTACTACTATTGATGATGTACCACCATTTGACGTTTGACATTTATATTACAGTTGTATATTTTTAACATTATATATATACATACATACATACACACACACACACACACACACACACACACATATATATATATATATATATATATATATATATATATATATATATATATATATATATATATATATATATATATATATATATATATATATATATATATATATATATATATATATATATATATCTATGTATGTATGTATGTATGTATGGTCCATGTATTTTATGTTCATGTTGTAGTTATACCTAATTTACATGTTGGTGATCATCATGTTGTGTATATTTTTAGGTTAGGTTAGATATGTTCATTTAATGTGCAACTTGCAGATAGAAGTGTATGTGATAGCAGTTATTTGACATGAGATGTATATTTGATGTTTGTGTTGTGATAATGTTATACAATGTTAATTATCTTTTGTTAGATGATCATGATCATGATGATTAGATAATGTTAGCAAATTTGAATGTGTTTTTTAGTCCAATAGGATGTTTGTACGATAGTTATCATGATCGCGATGTTTATTTAATTGAATATTAAATAATCAGGATATTTATTAAATATTATGTCCTGATTGTAATTGAAATTTTAATTTTAATTGTATGTAAGATTTTAAAATTGTATTTGTATTCGTAATTGTAATTTTAATTGTAATTGTAATATTTAATTTATTGTGAAATGATCGTAATTGTAATTTTAATTGTAATTGCATATATGTAAATTTGTAAATTTCTAATTGTAATTCTAATTGTATGTACAATTCTAAAATTGTAATTGTAATTTTAATTGTAATTGTATGTAAAATATTTGTAAATTTTTAATTGTAATTGTAATATTTAATTTATTGTGAAATGATTGTAATTGTATATATGAAAATTGTAAAATTGTAATTCTAATTCTAATTGTATCTAAAATTATAAAATTGTAATTGTATTTGTAATTTTAATTTTAAATGTAATTGTATGTAAAATATTTGTAAAATTTTAATTGTAATTGTAATATTTAATTTATTTTGAAATGATTGTAATTGTATATAAGTAAAATTGTAAAATTGTAATTGTAATTGTAATTGTAATTGTAATTGTACCTGAAATTGTAAAATTTTAATTGTATTGCTGTGAAATGATTGTAATTGTAATTGTATGTAAAATTCCAAATTGTAATTGTAATTTTAATTGTTATTGTATGTGAAATTTTAAAATTGTAATTCTAATTGTACTTGTAATTTTAATTGTAATTGTATGTAAAATATTTGTAAAATTTTAATTATATTATTGTGAATTGATTTTATTAAAAATTTTAAATTTGTAAATTTGTAAAATTGTAAATAATTGTAAAATAATAAATCTAGAATAATAAGAATTTTTGTAACATAATAAAGTTTAGAAATAATGCAAATAAATTCATGTACTTTAGAATTGTTATTATTTTGGTATGATCTTACATACCAAAAAAAATAACTTTATACAGTACAACATTGTTTTTGAGAACAACATAATTGCAAACTATTAAGTGAAATATTGATTTTGACATTTGTAGGTTTTAACCCTAAACAGAAATGATCTACACACGAATCTTATAACAGAAAATAAACGATAGCGAGAGCATAAAACATAAAACAGATAAACACAGAGATTTTCCCCTGGATCCCAAATCGGGACGACCAGCTTGATTTTTCATTATATTCCTTTTAGTGTTACAACAAATATATATACATGTCGAAGCATACATAAACCCCAATCCATTAACCCTGGATTAGAACATAACCGTAGTTCCCTTGACCGGATCTACAAAATACCAGGGGCCGAAAACCATTGTACCCCAAAACCATGTGCAAACTCATGCACAAAACATGGGTGGGTCCGCCTATGAGTGGGACCGCATACCAAAATAATTTTTGATGGGGCACTGCCTCGGACCCTGACAGGGGGCGCTGTCGCCCCCCTTGTGACCCCCCTGCTGCACCCGGCACAACGTACAGTGCGTGGGGCTAGTCGTGGAAAGAATATAGCACATACCCAACATTCTCCCACTTGTTGTTTTCTTTCCACAGGGGGCCACAGGAGAGATTAGTCATTGGGCCAATTCTTCAACACCCATTGTTTCTCTACACCAAGAGAACTTCTGAGTGCTTACAGACTTCTTCAATGCATCTGCAACATCTGCAACATTATTCAAAGTGTCCACCTTTACCAGTAACACCCTTTTAGCCTCAACCATATCTCTAACAAAGTGATATTGAACATCAATGTGCTTTGTCTTTGAATAATGATAAGGTGGTTCTTAGCCAAGAAAATTGCACTTTGGCTATCACAATCTATTGTTATAGCTTGCTGCACCAACCCCATACTTGAACACAATCTCTGCAACCAAAATACTTCCTTGCTTGCATGAGTGGCTACTATGTATTCATCCTCTGTAGTTGAAAGAGCCACTACAAACTGCCTTTTACTCATCCAACTGATTGCACCTCCAAATAGGCTAAACACACACCCACTTGTAGATCTTCTTTGGTCCATATCTCCAACCCAGCTTGCATAAAAAAAACCATGAATGTCCAACACTATTTCCAATCCTAGTCTTCCCTGGTAGCACAAGCCATAATCACTAGTGCCATGAAAATATCTGAAAACCCACTTCATTGCTGTCCAATGCTCCTTCCCCGGGTTGGACATAACCCTGTCAATACTCCCACTACATGTGCAATTTCATGTTCTAGTATAGACCATTGTATACATCAAAGCACGACCGCACTTACATGGAACATCAGACATATCCTCCTCTTTCTTCTTTGTGTCTTGGGACAAGCCCTCCTAGCCTGTGTGTACACCTGCTGTGGTCAGAAGGGGGCTCCAGCTTTTACTATCCTTCATATTGAACCTCTGCAATATAGTCTCGACATACTTCCTCTGGTTTAACCAGAGCTTCCTCTTTGCCTGATCTCTCTTAATTTCCATGCCCAAAATATAGTTTGCAGCACCAAGGTCCTTCATGTCGAATTTGGAGAACAGTTGGGTCTTAAAATCTTGGATATTTTCTTTGTCATTTCCAATCAATAACATATAATCCACATACAAGACCAAATAAATAACATGATCACCAATTAATTTAAAATAAACGCAGTGATCCTCCTTGCTTCTGGTGAAGCCAAGTCCCCGTATATAGGTATCATATTTCTGATACCACATCCTTGGTGACTGTTTTAACCCATATTGCAGACTGCTTCTTCAACTTGCATACTAGTTCTTCTACCTTCATAAAGCCTTTCTTTGTAAAGTTGTTTCATGTAGATCTCCTCTTCCAGATCCCTGTGAAGAAATGTTGTCTTCACATCCATCTGTTCTACCTCAAAATAAAATGTAGCAACAATAGGCAAGAGTAATATAATAGAAGTAACATTGGAAACAGGAGAAAAAATATCACCAAAATCAATTCCCGACACCTGGGAATAACCTTTTTTCTACCAACCAAGCTTTGTATTTCTCCACCTTTCCTTCTACATTCATCTTCTTTTTAAACACCCATTTCCTCCCGATGGGCTTCCTTCCAGCCGACAACTCCACCAGATCCCATGCCTCATTTTTGTGCAAGGATGTCATTTCATCAACCATGGCCTCCTTCCAGATTTTTCCATCCTTTGAATCTACTGCCTCCCTGACAGTTCTGGGATCATCATCAGTTATAGTTAAGGCAAAACCTGAACAAAAAGCAGATGGACTATACCTTTCTGGTTGCCTTCTTTCCCGAACTGATCTTCTCAAAGCTAGAGTTTGTGGCTCTTCCTCTTCCGAATCTTCTTCTACTGTAGATTCTGATTCATCCTCCTTTAGCTCAAACTCTATCTTCTGAGGTTCCTTTGGTATGATTTCATGTTTAACAACATCTTTCACCTCTCTAAACACCACATCTCGGCTGTACACAACCTTTTTTGTTTTCGGGTTCCAAAGCTTGTAACCTTTTAAACCATCCTTATACCCAATAAAGATGCACCTTTCAGATTTATTATCCAACTTGGTACTTTTCTCCTTTGGAACATGTACATATACATCACATCCAAATACCCTTAGATATGCAGTGATTTTTACCATTCTACCTTCAGAGTCTTATCCTCCAACATTGATGAAAGATCCAGCAACTGTATAGCATGCAGTTTCCACCGCCGCTTGCACTCTTGTCCTAACCGGTACCACCGAAGCATGCTTGCCTCTTCAATCGTTTGTTCATTCTTTCTGCAACTCCGTTTTGCTGAGGTGTGTATGGAGTAGTCTTCTGTCGTGCTATACCACACTTCTTACAGAACTCTTCAAATTCCTTCTTTCAGAACTCCCCACCATTATTTGTCCTCAGCGCCTTTATCTTCTTCTCTGTCTGGTTTTCCACCAAAGCCTTAAATTGTTTAAATCTGTCAAAGACTTCATATTTATTCCTCAAGAAATATTTCCATGTATTCCTTGAGAATTCATCTATGAATGAAACATAGTGCACAGACTTTCCCAGTGATGGAACTGACACAGGTCCAAACACATCAATGTGCACAAGTTCTAATATCTTGTTCGCCCTCTTAGCACCAGAAGGAAAACTCACCTGATTCTGCTTCCCATATACACAATGTTCACAGAAATTGAAATCCAGAGAACAATTAGACATACCTTCTACCATACCATCTCTATGCAGTATCTAAAGGCCCTTCTCTCCAATATGTCTAAGCCTTTGATGCCATAGCATGGTCTTTTCTCCAGACATAGCTAGGCTTTCCGTCCCACTTTCAGGAACCACAGAACTGTTACACCCATCAATAACAGTGCTACCTTGTAGCTTGTACAGAGTTCCAGTCCGAACTCCCCGCATTAATACCAGTGCTCCCCAAACCTTCTTACAAGTATCTTTCTCGAACATCATTTTTACACCTAAATCATCCATATTGCTTATAGAAATTAAATTTCTGGCCAATGCAGCAATCTGCAGAACACCAGGAAGTGTTCTAATCCTTCCACTAGCTTCAGCTTGAATTTTCCATGTCCGACGATTTAGCCTCCCTATCATCCCCTCTAGGAAGACACCACCATCATATTTCATACTTATGGTGTCCACTCCCTATGGGTACAAAAGCAGGCAAGATGTGCTCGAGTCAATCAACCATGACTCATGATCTACATGTGTACTTGAAGAAGAAGCCAAATACACATCCCCACCTTCATCCGAGGTGGTTTTTGCCTCTGCAGAAGGAGCATCATCAGATCCCTCTCCTTTCTCAAGAGCTTTAGATCTGCGTTCCTTTTTGTAGTGTCCTTCCTTTCCGCATTTGCAGCACACCTTTACAAAATTTCTAGGAGATTTAGATCTCCCTCTAGATTTAGATCTCCCACTTGAAATCTTATTCTTGTTTCTGTTTTGGGACCTTCCTCGTACAGATAAGGCATCTCCATTTTTACCCTCCATATTTCTCTGTCTCATTTCCTCCGATAGCAAGGCTAAGAAAATGTCATCAAAATTCAAGGTTGTTGTATTGCTACCTATTGCAATAACCAGGCTGTCCCACGAGTTTGGTAGAGAACACAACAAACTAATGCACTTATCTTCATCTGAGATTTTAATTTCAACAGATGACAGCTAACTTCCCACAGTATTGAAGGCGTTTAGATGCTCTGTCACCAAGTCTCCATCCTTCGTCCTCAGGTTATACAACTTTTTTCGCAGGAACAACTTATTCACCAGAGACTTAGATTGGTACAAAGTCCCAAGTTTTTCCCACAAATTCTTCGCCGTAGCTTCCCCAGATACATTCAACAATACTGAAGCTGAGACACACAACCGTATTGTGCTCTTAGCCTTCCGATCCAGTTTCTTCCAGTCTTCATCTGACATTGTTGTTGTTTTAGTACCTAGATCTACCACGATCCATTGATCTTTATCCACCAGTAGATCCTCCATCTTGAGCTTCCACAACTCAAAACTCTGACTGTTAAATTTCTTGATTTCTATCTTTCCGTCGCTCGCCATCTTCTTTCACAGTAAGAATCGATCCCGCAGATCTCCCACTGAACAGGGTCTACCTCAGGCCCAAGAAAAAAACCCTCCGTAGCAAAGGCGTCCCCTTGAATTTGAAACAGCTCTGATACCAAATGTAGGTTTTAACCCTGAACATAAATTATCTACACATGAATATTATAACAGAAAATAAACAATAGCGAGAGCATAAAACATAAAACAGATAAACACAGGGATTTTCCCCTGGATCCCAAATTAGGATGACCAGCTTGATTTTTCATTATATTCCTTTTAGTGTTACAACACATATATATACATGTCGAAGCACACATAAACCCCAATCCATTAACCCTAGATTAGAACATAACCGTAGTTCCCTTGATCGGATCTACAAAATACCAGGGGCCGAAAACCATCGTACCCCAAAACCATGTGCAAACTCATGCACAAAACATGGGTGGGTCCGCCTATGAGTGGGACAACATTAACAAAATTCAAATTACCAATTAATTCAAAATACATATTATAATGTTTCGAAAAAACGAGTCTTATAATTTATAAGGTATTTAAGTCCTCTTCTTTATAAAAACCCATCTTAAAAAGTATAAGTATTTATGAAATAGCACATGTACTATATCACTCTCAATTCTCATGATCACCCTCATTATCTTCCAGCTCACATGGCACGATAACACAATTGTTCTCAAAAATATGTTTTGATATAGGGTCATGTCTAAATACGAACCACCAATCCCTATCCAACACATATGGGTAAAAAAACACCCGGTTGTAGTGTTTGGGGAGAAAATAGGGCTCTTTAGCTTCACCCCACATCTTTTTAGTGTTGATACATATCAGCCTACTATCACGAACTTCCTTTACATTATTCCAATCAAAGGTGTCCCACCAATTTCACCTAAAAATAACACATTAGAAAGAAGAGAAATCCACTTCAATAATCTCTTGTATCTTTCTGATGTAACCTAATGTTCCTCGTAGTAGGTTTTGATCACGGTGGCTAGATCAACTAGATTGATCGAAATCGACTTCCACTCCACATTCTTGTGTCATGTGTCCATCATCTACATTTTCTGTGCGAAAATGGTGTCAATATGCCCACATAGATGGGAAAAAATGCACCTATAAAAAAGTTTAAAAATCATAGTGTCATGTGTCTTAAAATAACCCAACAGTTAAAATATTAAATAGAGATGTAATTACATTTGAAAGGTGCATTATTAAGTTTCAAATGTACATCTAAATTAAATATATTATTACCTATTTTCTACACTGAATCCCTATGTTTAGCGCATCCTCTTCAGCACATGGGTAAAGACTGGTTGCAGCATATTTCTCTCTGACTTGGTCAACAACCCAACTGTTGGGGCATGTTTTTGGCATATTTTATTTTAAATGATCAGGATAAGGCACACTTCTAGCATTCAACCGTCTGAATTATTTCCTGTCACTATCCCATTTCATCCTCTTTTGTTTGTACAATGTGACCCATGGTTGTGTCGCTTTAGAATTGTAAGGAACGAAATTATTGATTGCTTCAATTTCTGCATTCGCTGATGAAATCAAACCGAAATTATATAGTACAGAGTGATCAAAATATAGTGATAAAAATATAGATTTTCTTTTCATCCCAATGGGAAATTTCTCAACATAGGTGTCAAATAATTATGGATCATCGAACATAGGCTCCCCATTTGAATCAAACATTTCTATGAACTCCTCCTCCTTCTCTCTCTCATATTCTCTAAGCCATTCAGTGGGTGTCGTTAATGGAGGCCTTTGGGTTCTCTCTCGTTTACCATTGAAAGTGGATTATTTAAGGGTGTTCTTCTGGGAGGAATACCTTGGATTACTCATACACTGGCTTTCGTAGGTCCTTGGACCATCTAGCTTTCAGAGAAGGTCCACAACATTTACATCCAAAATACCCTTTTCTTGCAAGACCTACGAGATTATTGTATACAATCTATATGCATGGCACATTAAAGAATATCATGAAGATCAGAACAATTACAATGAATTAAATAACTAATATGCAAAAGAATATTGTTAAATATATAAACAAATCAATAAAAATGTAATTTACCAGAGAAAACTCCTAAGAATGGATAATAATGTGTCGTGTATGCACATATTCCATACCACGTAAAACTCCTCTCTTCTGAGATGGGTCTCGATAAATCGTATACATTTATCCCATCCCATAATTCCTTCAATTCATCTACCAATGGTTGTAAGTAGACATCCATATTCTTCACTTGTCTTCTACCAGGGACTATGAGAGGCAACATAAGATGTTCATTCTTCATGGACAACCATGGTGGGATATTTTTATTGATCAGTACTAGAGGCCAAAATAATAGTTGGTGTTCCGGAGGGAATATGGGTTGACGCCATCCATGGCTATGCTGAGTCGTAGACTTCGTACTTCATCCTTGAATTTTTCGAACCATCTATCCTCTATATTATTCATGGTTATTGAATTATTTGGGATTCACATAACTCCCAACTCACTTGAGGCATGCCATTGCTGCAAAATAGATAATTCTTTGCAACAAAAGAGCTTTTGAATCCTTGGGATTATAGGCATGTGCCTTAATATCTTAAAAGGAGGGCCACATGATTTACCCTTCTTTTTTTATTTATCATACCTCTCATTCCCACATTTCGGACATATCTCTTTCTCTACATACTCTCTTCTATATAGAATAGAATCATTTAGACATGCATGATATCATATGTACTCAACACCCAACATTTTCAACAATCTCTTTGCCTCTTCGCAGCTACCGGGAAAGACATTATCACTCGAAAGAACCTTATATTTGAATAACCTATAGTTGGTCATCATGGAAAATATTAAATGTACATTAATGCCAATATAATTATTAATTTCCATAAAAATGACCATATGTAATGTTTATTGTGCTTATATTTCTCAAATTTATATAAGGGATGACCTTATGGTAACTTGCCTCAAAATTTCTGAGAAACATGCATTCGACCAGACAAAATTTGCTTTCAAGTTGTACAGTAACGTTGTTTCCCCCAACTTCGTAGACTTTGACTAACCGTCGGGACCAAAGAGACGGGTGGCAGAAGCAAATTTAAGGCTTTCAAAAAAGGTGTCATTTATATGAGCATCATCCCCTAGTTGATCATCGTTTTGGAATGCATCTAACAAAATTGTCTCCATGGAAGTCATATGCCTTAAGTAATCATCCAAACCAACCTCTATTTGATTGCCTCCATTGGCAGCTTCTGAAGAACTACTATTGTTGTAGTCATTCCTAATTGGTGAATCTGGACGTAGCGGGAATTGAATCAGTGGTTGATTCAACCATTCTTGCTATCGTTCCTCTCCGATTTTTTCTCTTAATTCAACCTTCTCTCAATTTTACATTGTCGTGGGGTGCAACGGAAGACGGTAGGTAGGTCTCTCATCATCAGTAGAATCCTAATAATTTCAAAAAACATATCTGAACATGATTAGTATAAAATATATGATATCAATTAGTAAGAACATTGAGAATTCATGATTAATTTTTTTGAAGTTGAAATAATTACATTAATATACCAAACAATTATTATTACCATCATTGTCCTGGGATTATTGCTAGAAGATGCAATATTGTTACAATTGGCAGGGTGAAGCCACTATCCATTTTCATCTAATAGGAGCTTCAAAATTTTTGGAGTTGTTTAATTATTTTGTGCATATGAACTCGATTCTTAATATGCATGAACTTGAAAATTTGTATACATTATAAATTTTATTAAGTTGATTGCCATGGATAAATAACATAAATTCAATTAGATAATGAAAATATAAATAAAATATGAAGTAAATATTACGTCTCAAGATGGATAGGGAGAACTCCGTGATGGACTTTGAGAAATATTATGGAACGAGCTGGATTTTGAAGAATTTTCCATGCGATATAATTATGATATTTTCTCCTTGCATTTGAGCAAAATCAACAATATATTTTAGTGTACACACCTAAAAGTAATTTCGGTGCCTTAAAAAAGGACTGATTGTTATCGGTGCTTATGTACAGATAATTACACCGGTTTGGTTTTAGTTACTACGCATCGGTGTTGTGTTATTAACTGACGCACCAGTGTGGTGTTATTAATTGATGCACCGGTGATGAAAAGCCGCAAATAAAAAAAACACAAATTTTCTTTTAAGTGAAAAAAAACAGTATATTTAAAAATGGGTGGAAAAATATTTTCAAAAATATAATTTCATAAAAAAAATCTTTAAATACTAAAATTTTTTCATTATTTCACTATTTTTGCAAAAGCATACAGCCAGAGATTCACACGAGACATACCTAGACCAAGAAAGCATGAGTGCATTGTGGAGCAATGGAATACATTTGAACAAAACTATTGAGACAAACAGAATTCCGAACCTCTGGTGATTCAAACCCTGTAGCATAGAATTTCAAAAAATCTCATGATTAGATTTTTTTGTTTATTTTGCATTTTGCGTAGTATTTTTTACACAGTAAGTAAAAAATTTCAATTTTTTTTTTATTTTCAGAAAAATAAATAAATAAATAATTTTACCTTAAACCCTTCATTCTCTTTGTTTCTGCCCTTTCTTCTTAATGTTTCTGTGATTTCAGAATTAGGGCTATTTATTTTAGATTTATAGGGTTTATACTGCTATATATATAGGCCTATGAAATCTAACCCACGGGACGACTTACATAGTCGAATCCCAATCTGTCGAACCTTGCGCGAATTTGAAAAAAATAGAATTTTTTTAATTGTTGCAACCTACATAACCTAGCGCACCGATGTGCTGGCTTATCCTAGCACACCACGCACGTAATGTTTGATAAAAAATTTAAAAACAATATTTTTAATCCATGCACCATATGTAAAATAGGGCACATGTGCCTTATTTCATTATAGTGCACTGCTCATGTACTATTTGGCAAAAACAATTTTTTATTTTGTGTTAATTGATGCAACATGCAACATATAATGCACCAGGTCTCCTAGTTTACAGAGAGCACCATATGGTGGTGCTTTTTTTACGCGGGGCGTTTATAATAATAGGTCGCACTGCCCCCTCCATGACACCATATGCTACAAAAACTAACATTGGATGATTTTTATTATTTTGTCTGTGGTTAACATGTTACACACTAGTGATCCTTGTTGACATAGAGAACCATACGGTGTTTTATACTGTTTGGGTGGTGTGTTTATAAGAACGCGACACACCAACATCGGTGCATACATCATTTAAAAGCGCACCGGATTCTTGATTTTTTTTTTTTACCTGAAAATTTGATAATTTATTGATAAAATATATTAATGAATGATATGGTACATGTTTCATATTGATAAATAAATGGTTGGAAAGAGATGAAGTAACAAAAATATTGATAACACATTAAGAAAAGAAAAAAAAGCATGTTCTTTGTAAATTATTTACAAAAAATATTATTTTTGAACTATATGTAAATTTAACTAATATGTATTGTTTAATGTGTATCATGCAGAGCCAAAAAATGACGAAGGTTGATAATATTGTTTCTGCTTTAGGACCAAAAGAGCGTAAAATCTTGATGGAAAATTTGCAAAAGGATGAATAAGGTGAATGAAAAAAATACTATCGATCTAATATGAGTTTATTTTTTTAATTTTCATTAATAATATATTTAAAATTGTTAGATAACATGTTTCAAACAATCTATTAATTCACATCTGTTTAATGTTCTACAGGGACCAACAACTCATAAAAGGAATGTTGTTCTAAGAAAAGAAAAAAAATAGAACACGCAAATGAAAATGAATTTCTCCTTAGCTCATCTGGAGTGGTGTTGGAGGTTAACAAAAGGGGGAAAACATTTACAAAAGTTTGAGGGATGTAGTAGAACGAATTTATATACATTATTTCCACTTACAATAAAAATATCAATCCAATGGTTCCAAGAACCAAATTTTATCTAAAATACAGGAAGATTGTTGTGAATCCCGCTCAAAAAATAGAAGAAAAGAGAGACCAATGCCTTAGAAATCAGCCACTTCGAGGGGGAAACCTCCAATTCATTACATAAATGAACAATTCTTGGATGACACCAATGAAAAAACCTCCTTTCTATATATAGGAGTCCATGGGGCCACAATGTAATCCTAGTGGGAACATAATGTAATCCTAGCCAACGTAACAATAATAATTTAACGGCACAATAATAACAATATGGGGGTTACAGGGGTACAAAAATAATAATAAGGGGGTTACACTAACAATAATAAGGGACTATACTACTAATATAGGGACCTAACATGCTCCTCTCCTTCAAAACATTGTTGTCCTCAACGCTTCAGTAGCTCTGGGTGCTTTTGTATAAAATTCTCACCCTCCCAAGTAGAATCTTTAGTTGGTAAGTTCTTCCATTTGATGAGATAATCTGAAATTGATTAATTTTGTAGTTGGCAAGTTCTTGTTTCCGTGACTACTTCAGGTTCCAATATGGTTTTTCCTTCCTCATCAAGTTCTCGCAATATTGTTTGAACTGGAAGTTTGTCCCCTATAACCTTTTTTAAGCATGAAACATGGAAAACTGGATGCACTCACGAAGAAGCAGGAAGCTCCAATTTGTATGCCATGGTACCAATATTTTGCCACACCTTGTAAGGACCATAGTACTTTGGTGATAATTTATTATACTTATTAGCTTGGTTGAGGGACATTTATTTGTATGGTTGTAGACATAAAAATACCCATTCTCTTACATCAAAAATTCTCTCATTATGATGTTGATTTTCCTGTTGTTGCATTCGATTTTGTGCCAAATTTAGGTTATCCTTTAAGAGTTGGAGAACTTCTTGTTGATGCTTGATGTGATCTTCCACTTCTTGAACCTTAGAATTTTCCCTTAAAGAAGATGTGATGGATGGTGGATGATATCCATAAAGTGCCGTAAATGGGGTCATTTTTGCTGCAATATGGAAGGAAGTGTTATACCACAATTCAACAGGAGGTAACCACTTGACCCATTGTGCTTGCTTATCAGATACAAAAAAACAAAGATATCCTTCGAAAAATTTATTCACTATCTCCGTTTGACCATTGGATTGAGGATGATAAGATGAGATATGAGCTAGTTGAGTACCCAAACAAGAAAATAATTCCGTCCAAAAATTTCCTATAAAAATGGGATCTCTGTCACTTACAATAATCTTCGGGTTTCCATGTAGTTTTTGAATTGTTTCCATAAATTCAATAGCAACTATACTCACTTTAAATGGATGAGATAATGCACAAAAATGTGCATACTTGGTAAGTCTATCAACTACCACCGCATCCTAGCATATTATCCGGACTTAGAAGTATTTAATACCAAATGAATATTTTGTCGAGAAAAAGACCACTTTAGCTACGCATAAAAAATAGCCTAACATAAATTTAACAGCTATAACATATTTAAATCTATAGATAATTGATCAAAAAATACTGCTGAAATCCTAAATCCAGATCTATGCATAAAAAGACATTAAGCAGTGAAAATAAGGTTTTTCTCCATGCATCCAATAGACAAGATAAGAACAATATTTTTGAAAGAATTTTTTATATTAAGGGCACCTGAGAGGAAAACAAGAAAGGTGTTTCCAATTCTCCTCAATGGGATGGGTTCTTGAAAGTCCTCAGCGCTTCAGATCTAGCATTTCTCTCTCTTGTTGGTGTAGAAAACCCGGACAAACATAGAACTCAAAGGGAGCTCACAAAGCAAATAATGGAGAATGTGACAATGATAATGGCTCAAAGTCGGTTATTGGGAGTATAGATCTAGAGTGATATAATATGCAATGAAAGGTGAAAAATGAATGAAAGGCAACCTATTTATAGCAGCAAAATGTTGGGTCATTCTAGATCTTGGTGTATGATTAAAATAATATTAACCAAATATAGATCCACCTTTTATGGAATATTTTATTATATTTGTTGGAGGGAAAAGGCACTTGACTTGGGTCAAATCCCTTTATTTGTAAATAATAAATAAATAAATGATTTATTTATTATTTTAAGTGATTGAATGATAATTAAATAAATAATTATTTATTTAATTATTTATAAATGATTTAGTCATATTTAACAAGGAATATTATTTAAATAAGATTTAAATAATTATTCCTAGAAAATAATAAGATTTATAAGGATTTATCTAATTAATTTCCTTTTTCGGTTAAATATAACTTGGAATAATAATTAAATTATTGTTTAATTGATTATTCCATGAGGAAAATCAAACAAATAAACATTTGTTTAATATTTCCTTTGGGGTTTCCCATTTGGACCATAAACAACCTAATAAATGTGTTTTATTAAGTTATTTTACATAGCGAAAGAAATTTTACTTAGGGTAAAATTGGTCTTACATGGTGTACTTGGGTCCATCTAATGATAATAGGTTAGATGGCCAAAAAATGGTGTAACATAAACCTATGATAAAATCCATTGAAATATCTTCCCAACGTTGACTTGGATTGGATAAAGGTTGTAGAAGACCTGGGGTCTTAATTGTCTCAACTTTATTTTGCTGGCAAACCAAACATTCCGCAAAAAATTTTTGAATATCAGATTTAAGGCCATCCCAAAAAAATTCTTTATTCACCCTGTGGTAAGTTTTTAAAAATCCGGAGTGTCCTCCTAAAGGAGAAGTGTGCAGTTCCAAAAGAATATTTTGTTTTAGTTGGGAATTCTTGCAAATATATAAGCGATATTTGTACCATAAGAAATCATTTTTCCAACTAAATGTATCAGATGTACTAGGATCTTGCTGCAACTTTTGAATGAGAGTCCACACTTCTACGTCCTTCTTCCATTCATCCCTTGCTTTGGTTATCCAATTTGGTTGGATAATTGAAATGGCACAAAGCAATGCTTCCACCTCTTCATCCTTTCTTGAGAGTGCATCTACAACAACATTTAGCTTCGCTTTTTTGTATATGATTTCAAAGTCATAACCCAACAACTTTGTGACCCATTTTTGCTACTCTTCTGAAGATAATATTTGTTCCAAAAAGTGTTTAAGACTATCATGATCAATTTTTACCTTGAAGTGTCTTCCCATTAGGTATGGTCTCCATTTCTTTAGTGCATGTAGTATTGCCAGCATTTCCTTCTCATAAATAGCCTTTTGTAAATACTTTGGTTTAATTGAACGACTTTCAGAAGAAATGGGTCTTCCTTCTTGAATTAAAACAACACTAATTCCATTTCCCGAGGCATCACATTCGATAATAAAGGTTTTTGTGAAGTCTGTTGTAGCTAAGACTGGTGCTAGGCACACTGCCTCTTTAAGATGTTCAAAGGCCTTAGTTGATTCAGGAGTCCATGAAAATGCATCTTTCTTCAATAATTTTGTTAGAGGTGCTGCTATTCTCCCATAATTCTTAACAAACCTGCGATAATACCCTGTTAACCCGAGAAATCCATGCAACTGCTTTATCGCTATGGGGACTTTCCATTCCTTAATGGCTTTAATTTTGTTAGGGTCTACCTTAACACCCTCGTGAGATACAATATGACCCAGATATTCCACCTCTTGTACTCCAAAGAAACATTTGGATGTTTTTGCACATAATTGTTTCTCCTGCAATAGTTTGAGCACCCTGTCAACATGTTCAACATGATCCTTCCAAGACCTGCTGTAGATTAGTATATCATCAAAAAATACTAGCACAAATTTTCTAAGGAAGGGTTTGAAATGGAATTCATCAACCCTTGAAATGTAGAAGGTGCATTGGTAAGGCAAAAAGGCATGACCAAAAATTCATAATGACCCTCATGAGTTCGAAATGTTGTTTTTGGAATATCTTCAGTCTTCATTCTAATTTGATGATATCCTGAATGAAGATCCAACTTGGTAAAACAAATTTCTCCATGTAATTCATCCAATAATTCATCAATCACAGGAATGGGAAATTTATCTTTAATGGTGAGCTTATTGAGCTCCCTATAATCCGGACACATTCGCCATGATCCATCCTTCTTGTGTACCAATACTACAGGAGTAGAGAAAGAAATTTGACTAGGTTGAATTATACCCGCCTCTAACATTTCTGCAATCATACGTTCAATTTCGCTCTTTTGGAAGTAAGGATATCTATAAGGCCTGATGTTTGGAGGAACACTTCCTGGAATCAAATGAATAGCATGATCATGATCACGAATAGGTGGGATTCCTTCGGGAGTTTCAAACACTTTGGAATGATTGTCTAAGACTTGTTGGAGATCTGCAGAAATAGATGACTTTGATGTTGGAACTTCTAATGAGAATAATTGTTCAATTACGCCTCGTTGTTATTTATTTAGAAGCTTTGTCATGACATTAGATCTTATTATCTTTCCCGGCTTCCCTGCAATACCGCGTAATTCGACTTCCTTTCCTTCTGAAAAAAATTTCAAGAAAAGTTCTTGAAAATTAAAAGCTACCGTCCCCAAAGATTGTAACCATTGTACTCCTAGTACAACATCAACACCTCCCATTGGGATGGAAAGCATTGGACTATTCAATACATACTCCCCCATGGCTAGCTTGATATTATGGCATTTTCCAGAGAAATTTGGTACTTCCCACAGCAAACCATCACTTGACATTTTGGTGCTGGGTATAGGAAACAATTCAATTCCTTGGCTACCTTACAATGAATAAAATTATGGGTAATACCCGAATCAAGCAACATTATTACCTTTTTCTTCTTGATATGTCCTTCTATCTTGAGAGTTCGAGGAGTGGTAATTCCTGCCAATGCATTACATGATATGGTCGCACTCATTTCTTCTTCTTCTAGAGTTTCTTCCTGGTGTATATCCTCTACTTTTGAAGTTTCTTCTTCATTTTCTTCCTTCTCTTCAAAATCTACGTAAAATAATTTCTTCTTAGCACACTTATGACCTTTAGTGTATTTTCTATCACAACTGTAGAAAAGCCCTTTTGCTCTTTTTTCTTGCAATTGTTGTGGTGTCAACCTTGTTAGTTGTGGAAGTCTAGGAGTATCAACACTTCCATCTTTATAGATGTGAGTGGTAGGCTTCCTTGTCACCATAATTTTACATTCAATTTTTCTTGCCAACTTGAATGCCTTCTCTAATGAATCAGGTTCCAAGACACGAACTTCATGTTGGATGTTATCCTTTAAAGTCCCTATGAAGACGTCAATCCTGTGTTCCTTTGGAATATCAGTTACCCTTATATTGAATTTTTGGAAGTCCTCAATATGCTCCGCCACTGAACCTTTTGTTTGAGATTTATCAATTGGCTAAAGAAGGTGTTGCTCTTTGCATCCTCAAAATGTGCTACCATCTCCTCCGTAAAAATTAACCAAGTGAATTTTTTTTTTGCGGGATCAAAGCCATCGATACCATACAAATGTATTTTTTTCTAAATGTAAAGTTGCAATGTGTACCTTTTGTGTGTTTTGCACATTATTGAGATCAAAATATTTCTCCATCTGTAGTATCCATGTTATAAGATCCTTGCCATCAAACTTCCTCATATCCATCTTTGGAATATGGTGGTTCTTCAATCCAACATTAGGGTTTATGAAATCACGATTAACATTTATTTTGTTATCATCATGAGTTTCCTCTACTCTCTTTTTACCATTAGGAATAATTTCTTGTATCAACTTTGTCAAACCTTCAATGTCTGATTTTAGATCATTCTTCATGTTTTCCATGTTATCTTTCATTTCTTCTTCCATGTCCTCCATCTTAGCTTCCACACCATCCATCTTAGTTTCCACGCCATCAATCTTAGCTTCCACGCCTTTCCTCAAACCATCTATATTATTTTTCAAACCATCCATCTTCGCTTCCATGCCTTTCTTTAAAAATTTCATTTCATTTTTTTGCTGCTCTTTGCGAGAGCGAAATTTGGTGCACTTGCTATTGTAATTTTGATAGATCATGTTTCAATTATTCATCTTCATGAGTTAGGTACAGTATTCTGAGGGCTTAGTGGGTGTTGAATTATTTTTAGGAGGCATTTCAGAACCAAATACTGAAATATATGCTCAATAGGCCCTTGGAATCACTTCAAACTGATTTTTTAGACAAGACTTATGCAATTCGGAAACAGATACACACCTTTTTCTTTCTTTTGAGGAGCTCGATATTGAAACTGAATTATCTATGAAATTTCGTATCTTCAATATCTGACATTTGTCTCTGAGGTAGTCCTCTGAATCCTCTTTTTAATGCCACAAGTTTGGCCTGATTTGGATTCTTCAACAAAAAGTTATGTCCAATCTCCCACAATGACCTAATTATGGACTAGTTCAGTAGAGCAAACTTGTACTACTTTCCACGTGTCACTGTTTCCTCCTTCAGCTCTAAAATTGATAGAAATGATACTAAATTCTGTGTACTTGCAGCCACTTTTTAGAGAATTCCAATCCAATGCTTAGAGAGAGAGTTATGAATATTTTCCCACGATCACCTCTTTGATATGAAATTTGGGAGCCTGAAAAAGGCCTAGCTTCCACAGATCATATCTCCGAAACTATTTCGAACCAAGGTCTGAAATTTTTCAAAGATGTTCCTCAGGATTTCAGCTTCGCGCTCTAAATATTTAAGCTTCTGAACCTTCTTAGAAAAAATTTATAACGGAAATTCCACGATGTCCTATTTGGAGCAGCGAAACCCTAAAATCCAAAGCTCTGATACCAAATGTTGTGAAACAAGCTCCAAAAATAGAAGAAAAGAGAGATAAACGCCTTAGAAATCAGCCACTTCGAGGGGGAAACCTCCAATACGTTATATAAATGAGCACTTCTTGGATGATACAAATGAAAAAACCTCCTTTCTATATATTGGAGTCGCTCGAGCCATAATGTAATCCTAGTCAACCTAACAATAATAATTTAAGGGCACAATAATAACAATATGGGGTTACAGGGGTAGAACAATAACAATATGGGGGCTACACTAACAACAATAAGGGACTATACTAGTAATATAGGGACCTAACAAAGAGTTTCTAGAGAATTGGTCAATTAGACATGTCATACTTTTAATAGCAAAAACGTAAAACAATAAAATATAAGGAATGAAAAAGTAATATTCCTTTAAATGTTTTTCTAGAATTATTTATAAATATCACTTTTGTTATATTTAATTTTCATATATCAATACAAAAATTAGATAGTTTATTATCATGTTACATTTTCAGGAAGATTATGAAAATCTTAAAAGATGAACGAGAGGGTATCAGAAATATTCTAGTAGGAATGTCCAAAGAGGTGTACAAGGAGAAGGTCAAAGAAATGGACAAAATTGCTTCGCAGGAGGATCCATATCAACAACAATGTGCTTCAAATGTAATATGTAATCATTGAATTTTTTGATCATTAGGTACAATAAATAAACAATTTAACATTAAATATTAATTTTCAAGTATTTTATTGCAGAAAAGAAAAGAAAATGGAACCCATTCAGCACATAAAATAGGACAACAAGGAAGAAAAGGGTTGGTATCTAAGTTTGTGAGTAATTGTTACTTCCTTATAACAACTTAACTAGATTTCATTTTTGTATATTTTAAGTTGTTTTACAAAAATCATCATTGAATGTCTTCAAACAGGTGCTAACATACAAAGAAGAACCATTAGATGAATTGATTGACATTGGGTTAAATATGGTTTGTGAGTATATGTTGGCATATGAGAAATTAATTGTGGAATTTGTAAGCATCTATCGATATTGTTTTACTTAGCTCCGCCTCTAATTAATAGAGAAAAAAAATATTTATATTAAATATATGATTTGTTATGGGGTATAAAACTTGCAGGAAACAAAGTATGGAACTGCACCAACAAATGAAATTTTGAAAGATGGCATAGTACATGGTTTTGAAAGAATGTGTATAGTTCATGAGTTAATTGTTGCTATGGTACGTCATTTCTTTTCGATTTAAATTGATGTATATTATTTAATATTGCAATTTTCATTATTCTCACCAATGTATATACACTCATTACAATTTATTTTTATGTTTGTAGATGGAAGGTGAAGAGGAAGAAAACAACCAACACCGTGAAAAAAACATTCCTGAAAATAACCCAAGTCATTGAAGTAGCTTGAGCAGTGACAACAATTCAAGCGAAGAATAATGATCATTATATTTGGATATCAAAGAAGGGTGTTGTATTTTTTGAAATATTTGTTTGTGAAATCAGACATTTTGTTTAATGTAATGGACATAGTGTCCCAATTGAAAGATAAAGGGATACCAATAATTGTCCCATTTTGTGTGACAAAGGTTGTCTTATTCATATCTATATATATATATATATATATATATATATATATATATATATATATGTATATATATATATATATATATATATATATATATATATATGTAGTTTAATTACTCACGCATTCTCCATTGTCGTGTTGGGAAAAATACTCAGAAAGGGGGGTGAATCGGTTTTTATAACTTACTTAAAACTTTTACTTTTTCCTTAGTGAGTTCTATACGCAACTTTGATGAACCCAAATAGCATATATAGGCAGATGTCCTTAAGCAAACTTGCGTATGACCAGAGATCTTATTATGAAAATAATTCTTTACTTAAATCAGTGCATCATTCATTCATTAGATGTTTAGTAAGCACTATGAATGTGTAGTAAGAACAGAATTAATCATGACACATAAGCAATACACATGAACACCATGATTTTAAGGTGGAAACCTAATTCGGGAGAAAACCATTGTTGTTGTCGTCTCTGTCTTCAATATTTATTATATGTAAATTTGCTTACAATATTGTACTGATGCAAACTCATATCAGTACGTAAGCATCTACCTACAGAAGGCTGCAACCTTCTCTTGTTCTCCAGTTGCTACTGGAAGGGAGCTCCAACCCCCTGATATTTTTTACCAACCATTACAGGAAGGGAGCTTCAACCCCCTGATCAGAACACTAGCTTCTACTGGTAGGAAGCTTCTACTTCCATACTGAAGGGTTCAACCCTCAGAACCACTGAAAATCATGTTTCATCAATTTTCACACTAGATCCCATAGCCTCAA
Organism: Pinus albicaulis; assembly: GCA_034641835.2. Taxonomy (NCBI): domain Eukaryota; kingdom Viridiplantae; phylum Streptophyta; class Pinopsida; order Pinales; family Pinaceae; genus Pinus; species Pinus albicaulis. Next base: position 445,519,554 of record CM076573.1, read on the forward strand.
CACAACACTTCATAAAGATCAACACTAATAAACTTAACCCAAATTTCGATCACAACAATGAGATCACTGTAACCAGAACACAGTAATAAACCCAGATATCATAATCAGTATGCAGAATCAATCTACACCCTGATCATTCATTATCTTAAAATATATACACTACTTCAATTTACTGATCCCACGTGTATACGAGCTTTCCTACACACCAACCTACATATATATATGAGAATAATGAATTTTCAGAATATGATCAGTCTCAGAAATAGATCTGAGGCTTTCATTCAGATATCTTTTCAGTATTGCAGAACCCTTAATCAGTCAGTCATCATTAAACATATTTACTCACTTATTGATCAAATTTGTACATATTCAACTTAGCAACATATACAGTGTTCAAGAAACCCAGTTCTACATGAAGACTTAATTGACAGACAACAGAAATACAACAGTAAATAAACATATAACCTCTCCAACAAGCTTTAGAAAACAATGACTTCCATATGTGCTTTCGCTGAGACAAAGCTGCATGTATATGAGCTTTCACTATGATGAACTAGAATATAGATATATAAATGTTATTACTGCAGAAAGATGTAGATATATAAAATTACCCAAATTTATTTACTTCACTTCAGCAACCATGCACCAAGTCACAAATCCAGACATCACATAATTATATCATGCAAGTACATAGTCATTCTAGGTCTAGAGATCCTGATCCATCATTGTCTCCAAGGGTGCATCATAGATTCAAATCTACCATAAATAGAGTTCATCCCATGCAGATATACTTCATAGAGAAGTATTCAGTAACATCCCTTACACTTACACACCTTTGCACTATGATCTTCTTTGCCTTATATAGATTTATCCTTTACCAATACCATGAGCCAAAACCACACAACAGCCAATGGTATTCTTGGACGGAATCAAATAGACGACACAACGCTCATTACTGTGGGCTAATACCATGGTAATGCCCCTTGCTATCATAATTTTAGAGCGTTAAAGGCATACACGACTTGGATTCTTAATAACCATGTGTATACGTGACTTCACTTCATAAAAACTGTGTATATACTAATTTTTGATGTATACATGGGTTGTATGTATACCAAGTAGCGTATACATTGAGAAATATTTCCTATTTCATTTTTATGGAACTTACTAGAATTATTTTCTCTGTCACATCTGAACTAAGCTATAGAAACATCATTTTTACATCTTTAACAAATAGGTTGCTATCAAAAGGCAACTCATCAAGTAGGTTTCCATCAAGGACGACTTCATCAAATAGGTTGCCATCAAGGACAACATATTGCATCATATTTCCAAAAATCGCTCCCTTTGGACTTGATGGGAACCATGATGGTGTTTGATCACCATAACAGATAGATACAATAATTTTTACATCTTTATTCAGACACCAAGATACTCTCCCCCTTTGACATCAAGGGAAAAGGGCAGATCAATACCAAAACAAGGTTTCTCTTCCCTTGTATAAAAGAAGAGCTCTATAGACCTGAAGTGCACTGAATTTACCATGCTCCCCCTAAGTTCATGTTGAATCTTCAAACATATTTTTCAATGAAGTACATGAATCTATAACTCAACCGAGTATGACCATTCCTATCACCAAGGAATCATACTTACATCAATTATCCAACCAAGTGGAATTACATATTTGACTCAACTACCCAACAAGTGGGTTTACAAATTTGAAAAAGTCCTTACATGACTGAATATAAAAAATTTACATCATAGGTCTCAACATGACCTTTTCATCAAATAAAAAATATAAATTTGTATAACCAAGACCAAAGAATCTCAAACAAGAGATCATAACACAAAAACCAATCAGAATACCAACAATGAATCCTTGTAAACAAGGCAGGTGCTCCCCCTAAGCTTGTGCATCATGAACACCTTCAAAAACCAATTCATCAAAGCATATTCACCAAGGTGATAAATATCAAAGAAAGGTATAGTAATATGAATACTAGAACAACTATAGAGATTACCCAATAGCACCACATACTATTATGAAAATTTTACCCCAATAATTTTTGTCAGCAAAACTTGTACACGTTTATATGCATAGAAACTTGCGTATATACACGATTCGCCTTTATGAAACTAGCGTACCGAATTTAATCTTTTGAAATTAAGCAGATTTGATAAGAGAGGCAGAGACAAATCCCAACTTCTGCTTGAGATATTCGAATGCTTCCCTGGGAAGAGGTTTAGTAAATATATCTGCATCTTGTTCTTTGGAGGGAACATACTCCAATTTAACCTTTTGTTCAAGCACTTGTTGATGTAGGAAGGGATACTTGATAGGAATGTGCTTGGTCTTGAAATGCATAACATGATTTTTAGAGATACTAATGGAACTTGTATTATCACATAGAATGGAGATGGGAGGTGAACATTTGATTTGAATATCTTGTAATGTCTGCATCATCAAAATAAGTTGTGTGCAACATGATGCAGTAGCCACATATTCTGCTTCCACTGTAAATAAGGAAATATAACTTTGTTTCTTGCTGAACCAAGATACTAATCGGGGCCCCATATAGAATGCACCACCACTAGTGCTTTTTCAATCATCAATATTTCCAGCCGAATCTGCATCTATGTAAGAATGAAGAGTGAGATCAACATTCATTGGATACCATAGACAAAAGTCTTGAGTCCCTTGTAGATATTTGAATATTCTTTTTACATCCTGAAGGTGAGAATCTTTTGGGTTAGCTTGGAATCGTCCAACAATCTCAACTGTATGCATAATGTCTCATCTTGTCCTAGTTAGATAATGCAGACTTCCAATCATGGATCTATAATTTGGTTGATTCACCATGGTAGAATCATCATGGTAACTGAGGTTAAATCTAGATACCATTGGATTACTCACATGTTTGCAATCTTCCATCCCATACTTCTTCGTAATTTTCCTGAGATATTTTGCTTGTCATAGAAATATGCCATATGTTGCCTGTTGTACTTGTAAGCCAAGAAATATGTTAGTTCCCCAAGTAATGACATTTCAAATTCTTGCTGCATAACAGAACCAAATTTCTGACTCATGGACTCTTCCTTGCTTCCAAAAATGATGTCATCAACATACACAACAATAATCAATAATTTATCATTCTCAGTTTTTATGTATAAGTTACTGTCAGTAGATCCCTTTGTCAAACCCTGTTGTTGAATATATTTGTCAAGACGATAGTACCATGCTTGAGGAGCATGTTTGAGACCATATAAAGCCTTTTTAAGTTTGCAAACAAGTTTTTCATCATTTCCTAGAATGAATCCTTCTGGTTGTTCTATATAAACTTCTTCTTCTAGATCACCATTGAGGAAAACAAATTTTACATCCATTTGATAAACTTTGAATTGTTGAAAATTTGAAAAAGCAAGAAACATTCTTATGGCTTCAAGTCTGGATATAGGAGAAAATGATTCTTCAAAGTCTATAGCTTCTTGTTGAGCATACCCTTTACAAACAAGTCTAGATTTGTTTCTAATAACATCTCCATTTTCATTTAACTTATTTTTGAATATTGAATTTGTTCCAATACCATTTTTATCATGAGGTCTTGGAACCAATTCCCAAGTATGATTCTTTTCAGACTGATCAAGTTCTTAATTCATGGCTTGAATCCAACATTTGTCTTTACTAGCTTGATTTACATTCTATGGTTCAATAGTCGATAAGAATGCTAGATAGCTAGGGGATCCTACAAGAGTTCTTCTTGTTTGGAAACCTGATCCCTTTTATCGTAGAATTGAGGATTCTGGATGATTATTTTGAACATACCTAGATGGAGCCTTTTTAGATATATATTCTCTTGGTGCTTCATTGGGTTCTCATTCTATATTTTTTCTATTTGATGAGGGAAAAAATACATCATAATCATCTTCATTTTTTGTTGTTATTTCCCTTTTAGGAGCTGTGAGAGACTCACCAATTACAACATCAATACATTCAACAATCTTCCGAAGTCTTTTATTGTAACATTTATATGCTTTACTTCTAGAAGAGTAACCAAGAAATATTCCTTCATCTGCTCTAGGCTCAAACTTACCAAGTTTTTCATCATTACTCTTGATAAAACATTTGCTTCCAAAAACTCTAAAATGCTTTACAGTGGGAAGATTACCATACCAGAGCTCATAAGGATTTTTATCACTGTTCACATGAACATGAGCCTTGTTAAGAATATTTACTGTCGTATGTGATGCTTCTCCCTAAAAGGTATCTGGAATTCCACATTCATCGAGCATAGCACGAGCCATCTGTTGAACTGTTCTATTCATTATTTCTACCACGCTATTTTGTTGTGGGGTTTCAACTACAGAAAACTGTCTTTTTATGCCATTACGTTCACAGAAATCAAAGAATTCATCTGATATATATTCTCCTCCTCGTTCAGATCTAAAAAAATTGATTTTTAGATCTAATTCATTTTCAACTAGAGCTTTGAAGATCTTAAAATTTTCAAATGTTTCATCTTTATATTTTAGTAAACCGATCAAACACATTCTAGAGAAGTCATCAATAAATAGAATATAGTATTTTTCTCCACGAGGTGACTTTTTCCATACAGGGCCACATAGATCAGTATGTATGAGTTCAAGAGGCCTACTTGCTAATACTTCTTTGGCATTGAGTTGCACCCTAGTTTGCTTACTGAATTGGCATGATTTGCATATAGTACTTTCAGGTAGAGTGATGTTTGGAAGATCACGAACAACTTTGAGTCTGCTATATTTGATTATTTGAGAGAATCTCAAATGTCCCATTAGTAGCATTGCTCTTGGTCGCCTTTCAATACATACAGATTGCTTGGTGTTCTAGTTCCTTTTATTATCATTTTTCTTGTGTCAAGTTCACGTACTACACATTATTTTGAACTAAAGACAACTTCATTTCCTTGGTCACACATTTGACTCACACTCAATAGGTTATTCTTTAATCCATCCACATACACAACATTGTTAGCTTTCACCTTTTCTTTTAGAAAAATAGAACCTTTTAATTTAATGAAAACAGGAGAGTCATTTCCAAAGGTAACATTATTTTCCTTCTTTAGAGAATTGTATGAAAGGAGTTTATTTTTATCACCTTTCATGTGTTTTTAGCATCTTCTATCAATGTACCATTGATTTTCTTCCCCTTCTGCAAATAAAGCTATGCCATAGCTTTCAACCTGTAAGTCCTTCTTTCTCCATACCTTGGAATTTGAAGGTATATGCTCTTTTGGCTGAAGTTTTCTCCTACATTAAGATTCTTCATGTCCAAAGTTATTGCAATAAGAACATTGAATTTCATTTTGAAGAGGAGAAAAGTTGTTATAAGTATTCTTCTTTATTCCAGTCTCATTTCTTTGATTTCTTTCTTCTCTGGTCATGATGGTGTTTTATGCAACACATTGAGCAGCTTTATGACCAGAATTATGACATAAGTAGCATTGTCCATTAAAGAAGAAATTTATGTGATCATGAAACCTTCTATTTATGTTTACCTGCTGATTGATATTTCTGTTATTTTTCTTCCTTGAATTGAAGTGGTCATGCTTTACTTGGGTGGTCTCTTTGTTATTTTGTTGAGTGACAAAATGTTGTTGGCTAGCATTAGCTTCATTTAGATAGCTTGGTGCTAAATACTGAGAGGATTCTCCGATAAATCCAAGACCTGTCTTTACAAGAGGAGAGCGTTGTACCATGATAATTTCATCTAAAGTTTCAGATCCTTTAGAAAATATAATTTTAAAATTTTTCACTTTCTCAGTTTTCTTTCTTAGAATTACTATTTCACATTCTAATTTCTCATTGTGCTTCTCCTTTTCTATAAGCTGATTCTTACTAGTATCTATGGCAACTTTGTTTTCTTCCAAAAATATTTTGAGATGATTTATTTCTTCAAGAAAATCATTTTCTTCTAATGGATCCATAAAATTATCTTTAGCCTCACTACAGTCATTTTCAAAATCGATGAGCAGTCTAATATCTTGATCATATTCTCCTTCACTATTTGATACACCACCACTATCTTCATGGGTATAATAGCTTTTTCTATTGATGAACCGTTTCTTATTTCCTCTTGCCACTTCCATTCCCTTTTCATAGTTATCTTTATAGGGACATTTAGCAGCATAATGACCAACTCTTCCACAAGAAAAATAGTTAAAAGGAATCTTACCTTGAACCTTCAAGTGCCAAGTTGTAGCTTCTTTACAAAATTTATCTCATCTTCTGCTAAAACATACCCTGATCCTTCTTGTTTTTATACTTCCTTTCCTTTTGTAGCAACTCTAAAGACAACTTCTTTGAGTTAAGATGGACCTCCTTTCCTCACTTCACATGCAGTCCAAATCCCATGAAGTTGAAAAACAGTAAGAGTTTGTAGATCCTGCTTCTCTTAAATAGAAAACACTTTTGACTCGAATTTGGGAGTTAGAGATCTGAAAAACTTTTCTACTAGAGTAGTGTGAGTTATGGTTTCAGTCAGATTTCTCATACGATTTACAATATCATCTAGACATAAAAAGAAACTAGCAATGATTTCCTCATTATGCATTTTGAGTTTTTCATATTGAATTATGAGAGTTTGGAGTTTAGCACTTTTTACCTTGGCATCACCTTCATAGCTTAGAATTATTTTGTCCCATATCTCGTTTGTTGTATTCAACTGCATGACTTTGAAAAATTTTGATTCAGTCAAACTTCCCAATAATGCATTGACCACCTTTGCATTGGTTTCATAGTTCTTTCTTGTGGTTGGAACTGTTGGAACTGAAGTTGGATATTGGTAGTCTCCTTCAAATATAGCGCATACATCTGCTCCAAGAGACCGAAGATAGGATCTTGTCTTTGTCTTCCAAAAGATTAAATTTTTTCCATCGAAGAGAGGAGACCTAATAGACGTTGTCCCATCTTGATTTCTCATCTTAGCTGATCTTCCTTCTAGCGATTAAGCTTCTTCAGAAGGACCTGCTATGATACCAATTGTTGGGAAAAATACTGAGAGGGGGGGGGGGTGAATCAATATTTTTAACTTACTTAAAAATTTTAATTTTTCCTTACTGATTTCTATACATGACTTTAATGAGCCCAACTAGCGTATACATGAGGATATCCTTAAGAAAAATTGCCTATGAACAGAGATCTTATTATGCAGATAATTCTTTATTTAAATCAATGCATCATTCATTCATCCAATTTTTAGTAAGCAGTAAGCATGTGCAGTAAGAAAAAAATAAATCATGACACATAAGAAATACACATGAACACCATGATTTTCAGGTGGAAACCCAATTCTAGATAAAACCACTACTGTTGTTGTCTCTGTCTTCAGTATTTATTATATGGAAAACTGCTTACAATGTTGTACTGATGCCGACTCATATCAATACGCAGGCATCTACCTGCAGAAGGCTGTAACCTTCTCTCGTTCTCCAGCTGCTACTGGAAGGGAGCTCCAACCCCCTAATCTCATTTACCAGCTACTACTAGAAAGGAGCTTCAACCCCCTGATCAGAACACCAGCTTCTACTTGCAGGAAGATTCTACTTCCATACTAAAGGGTTCAACCCTCAGAACCACTACAGACCACGTTTCATAAATTTTCACATTGGATCCCATATGTTCAACACAACACTTCATAAAGATCAACAACAATGAAATTAACCCAAATTTCAATCACAACAGTGAAATCATTGCAACCAGAACACAGTAATAAACTCAGATATCAAAATTAGTATGCAGAATCAATCTCCACCTTGATAATTCATTATCTTAAAATACATACGCTACTTCACTTTACTGATCCCGCATGTATACGTACTTTCCCTCACACCAACCTGCATATATATATGAGAATAATGAATTTTCAGAATATGATTAGTCTCAGAACTAGATCTGAAGCTTTCAGTCAGATGTCTTTTCAGTATTGCAGAACCCTTAATCAGTCAGTGATCATTAAACATATTTACTCACTTATTGATCATATTTTTACATATTCAACTTAGCAACATGTACAGTATTCAGGAAACCCATATCTACATGAAGACTTCATTGATCGATAACAAAAATACAATAGTAAATAAATAGATAACCTTTCCAACAAGCTTCAAAAAACCCTGACTTCCATACGCGCTTTGGTTGAGACAAAGCCGTGTGTATACGCACTTTCACTGTGACGAACTAGCACATATATCTATAAATGTTATTACTGTAGAAATATGTGAATCTATAAACTTACCCAGATTTCTTTACTTCACTTCAGCAACCATGCACTAGGTCACAGATCCAAACATCACATAATTATATCATGTAATACATAGTGATTTCAGATCTATAGATCCCAATCCATCATTGTCTCCAAGGGTGCATCATAGATTCAGATCTACGAATAAAAGAGAGTTCATCCCATGCAGATATAATTCAGAGAGAAGTATTCAGTAACAAACCTTACACTTGCACACCTTTGCACTATGATCTTCTTCAACTTATATATATTTAGCCTTTACCAATGCCATGAGCCAAAACCACACAATAGCCGATGGCATTCTTGGATGGAATCAAATAGACGACACAACACTCAATATTGTGGGCTAATACCATGGTAATGCCCCTTTTTGTCATAATTTTAGAGCTCAAAAGGCATACATGACATGGCTTCTTAATACCTGTGTGTATACGCGACTTCTCTTCATAAAAACTATGTATATACTAATTTTTGATGTATACACAGGTTTCCTGTACACCAACTAGCGTATACATTGAGAAATATTTCCTATTTCATTTTTCTGGCACTTACGGGAATTCCTTTCTCTGTCACATCTGAACTGCCCTGTAGAAACATCATTTTTACATCTTTAACAAATAGGTTTCTATCAAAAGGCAACTCATCCAGTAGGTTTCCATCAAGGACAACTTCATCAAGTAGGTTGCCATCAAGGACAACATATTGCATCAAATTGCTAACATGTCACTGTGAAATGTAACACCACTGATTAAATTTATGGATGATTAAATACTATAATGAAGAGATGTGAAATCGTATGATATGATATAACAAATTAATCCAAACATCACATTCAAATCCACTAATACAAATTTAATTAATATGAATACTTTTTTTAGATGTGTCGACTTTTGATGAATAACGAATTTTTAAAAATCATAATAATTGCACTGTCACAGGCCGATGTTTGTAAAAAATACAAAATGAACATTGGTGCATGTCAGTTACTGTACACCGGTGCGCTTCTACGACCTATGGGCACTGCACAAATGCCAATACCAATTATAAATCTCAGTACATTTGCGTGATACTGCGCACCGATGTGTTTATGTGAGACTACGCACTGGTGCATTTGTACGACCTATGGGCACCACACAAATACCAATATGAATTATAACTACTGGTGTGCTTGTCTTATACTCCGCACTGGTACATTTCTATAAGACTATATACCAGTGTGTTGATATGAGCTATGGGCACCGCACAAATCCCAATACCAATTAGAACGGCCCAATGTGTTGTATCACCTACAGTGCACCTGGTGCAGTTTTAGACCTTTACGGCCCAGTGCATGCACCTTCGACCGCCCTGGGCTGGCCATCTAGATGACACGCACCGGTGTGTTGACACCTTAGTAGTGCACCGATGAAAAAAACATTCGTAATAACCTCCGGCCGCCCAGGTTTTTTAGTTGTGTTCAAATTCCGTTAAAATCTCTGTCAAAACCTCCATTACTAAAAATGGATGTTGTAGAAAATGTTTTTTTGACAATTTTAGCCAATTTTATTACACTAAAAACCTCCTTTATAACCTCCACTAGAGGGTATTTTCCTTGTAGTGGATCTGTTATCATAGATAAAGAGATTAAATCATTTTTTATTCCAGGTACATTCATTACATTTTGGGTATGCGTAATATTTTCATCAGATAATACGATAGGAACACTACTGTATGCTTTGATTTGGTACCCTCTATCATCACTAAGGTATATTTTTTCACCACTGTTGGTTTCTTTAAAGTTTTCAAACCATTCTCTGTTACCTTTCGTGTGAGTGGAAGCTCTTGAATCCACAAACCAAGTATCCACTTCATCATTCTCATCGGAGAAAAGAAAATCAACAATAAACTGTCTAAGGTCCTGATTATGATCTTCATCAGCGAAGTGTTTGGCATGCCTCTTATGTCTATGTTGAGATTCATCAAGCCTCTTTCTATGGCAATTCTTTGCAATATGACCAATTTTACCACAATACAAACATTTGGTTCTTGAATTGTTTATGTTTTAGGACATAACTTGAGATGGAATACCTTCATGTGGCTTTCTTTGTACCTCCGCCTTTCTATCCTGAATTTTCCTTCCCGTTGAAAGGCTTCTTCTTCTCCATTAAAGCAAGATCTGAACTCTAGGGTTTCAGAGTCATCCGCCTTTCTTCCTCTTTCATCAGGATCCCTGCCAATTATTAAAATTTTGGGGCTTTTTCTCTCGCATTCAAGCCTATGATGAATATCTAATAATAATCAATCATACCATTCATGGTAATCGTGACAAGATCTGTGTTTGACACTCCCTCCCCTATTTCTCCAATCTTGTCTTTGAGGTCCTTGTTTCGAGAGACGAACACAACTACTCATTCATCCTCCTCCATTATAATAGAGAGAATCTTTCTCTTCAGGAAAAAAAGGTGATTTGTGTTTTTAATCTCGTATAGATCTTGAAGGGTTGTTTAGATCTCATTTGCTGATTTAGACTCTCTGATGTGAGGGATAATGCAGTATTTCACTAACAATTTCAACAACACTTTCGTCTTGCTCTCCCTCTTCTCTCAATCCTGAATTGCTACAGCTGGCCCACCTCCTGTTGCTGTTAGTTTTACTTCATTTCCATTCAGAATTAGCTAAGCACTTTTCCCCTCAAGAAAATTTTGCAACTTGAATTATCCAACGAGATTATTGCTCTCGTTCAAGTATGCTTCTACCATCAGGTTATTCATCTTAACACTGAAAAAAATTCCAACCTCTAACAATTGAAAAAAATGGATCTACCCCAAATCCAAAAAAATAATCTCACGAAACATTCTTTAAAAAAAATGAATAGACCCTTCTTTTAAAAGAAAAAATTAACCCCTTATTAAGTATGAACCCCAAGCCACAATATTGTCCCTTTTTCCAAAAAAAAATTAAAAAAACCATTATAAACCTTCTAAAAAATAATTCAAATGAAGAAACAAAAGAAAATACATCCGACACATCGGACCAATGCACTTCCTGGTATTTTTTAATTTCGCAATGGTCTTCAAATCTCTCACAACACCGAGGGATGAATGAACGCAAAAAAAAAAAATTGTTTATATTCTTTGCCGTCAACTTCACTGCTTGACCCAACAGTCCATATGCACACTGCTGGACTTGGCTGCACCAGTGTCGGCTCTACGTGCCACTCCAAAGGCACTTAATGGCTGCTCCACCAATCTGTTGTCTCAACTGCTCCACTCACGCAGCAGAACATAATCAATCTACCATGCGACTAGTGATTGAGCCCTCCACGTGCCACTCTAAAGGCATACAAAAAATAGCTCCAAAGTTCATAGCCTGGCCGCTTAGCATTCCCACAACTCCTTGCAAATATACGCAGATCCAAACACAACGCCAGTCAACAAAGTGCATTCTTCTTCTGTCAAGAAGATCTGGCCATCTTACCAATGATGCTTGCTCCTCTGCGACATCCAACGATACTCACGCAGTTAAGTGCTCTCTGCACGATTCGATCCATCACAAAGGTAACACGTAGTTCTTTGAGTACGGTCTTCATGCCACCGGAAAAAGCACTTACACGCTTCTGCTATGCAAAAGTCCCTCCAGTCATGTGGCAAGAAAAAAAAATAACGAGATTTGGAAAACCTCTCCTGTCAAATCCGAACACTGCAGATCCAACAACAACCAACACCACCCGTCAAACTCCATAGGTAAGCTCTCCTCCGATGGGTAACTGTGCGGTGAAAGGCCGTGCTGACATGAATGCGTTTGATTAAAGGGTTGAACAACGTGTTCCCTACTCCACATTAGGCACTGATCAGCGGCCTTCTTGTTCGAGGAAGGGCACTGAGCTATTCATTCACTTAAAAAAAAAAAAAAACACACCTCCTTGTAGGGCTCTCTTCACACCAACCATTGGGGGCCACTCTTCTGCCACCTAGACACTCACTCAGCCACGAAAGCAAAATGGCTTCAACTCAATCAACCTAATGCATGCCATAATAAAAATAAAATATTTAGATTATATTCATCAAACTAGTAGCTCACATGTGAGGTGTTTCATCTCGCCACTCCCTCTGGCATAAGCTCTAAAAGATCATCATTACACAATACGAATATATAGCTTACACACATAGAAAAATTAAAACAACCACCTAAAAAATAAGAATTAAATCCTAATGTAAAGCATACCCTCAACTAATAAGCAGACTCTCTCCTATAATACATCTCTCCATTATCTTCAACACAAAGCTTGTCGATCCAATTATCGGTCTCAAGAATGGGTACACTTACAAAAATTTGAGAACAATGATTCGTCATAAGCTTGTGCATCATGATTCATCCAAATAGGAAGGTTATGGCCTAACCTACATTGGATATGAATTTCTTGCAATAAAGACAATTACAAACAGCAACATGATTGTAGGGGTTGGGAAAGAATTAGATATTTTCGAGGTTTCCATAAAAAAATGGTAAAACATTGGCAATCAAAATTGCACAGAATGGGCCAAACATCATTTAGAGTATTAAATCCAAGCGTGACTATTTGAGACATCAAAACAGATATAATTTTCTCTACCTATCAAGACTGGCCACTCCTAAAGAATTTTCCTTTATGATGGTCCTTGAAGAACACGGTTTTTCAATTCCTAATGTAGTAGACTATAATCGACATTTTGTTTTGATTTATCTTGTTACAGGGTCCAAGTTAAGCAGCTGCAACATCTAAAACAAACTTTAATACTATAATAGGCCTAATTCTTCGACTGGAAGAACATGGACTCATCCCTTGTGATTTCAATGAGTTCAATATTATGTGTTGAAGTATTAAATTCACCTGCAAGATAGAGCCGAAGGACAGAATCAACAAAAACTTAATTTTGCTCTTACTTGCACGTCACCATGAGTTTTTTAAAAACCTTGCAAATTCGAGTTTTGGGGTTAATGTCCATAGGCATTTTTTCTGTGTTTGAAAATTAAATTTTTCATGGTTTTAAACCACACAACCTTCACATTTAAATCCTGCTCCATGCCGCGCCATTAACTTCTGCATCCACTGCATTTAAAGCATGGTTTACCGCCAGTTTTGATTTGAACGAGCCCACGACATGGAGGACCGACTTCCAAGTCAACAGAACACGTGGACCAATAGAAATCTATCGTACAAGTTTAATGCCGACGTCATTGAGCGTCATTTCGGACCCGATAACAGTTTATGTATCTGATTTAATGGTTTATCGCGCGTCCATGAGGGTGACATCACAACACCCATTTGGTACGTGACCATCTTTGCAATAGAATTTAGTTTGTGGTTTGAAACCCGACGGGTCCTACCAGTGACCAATAGAAAGGCGATCACACGGCTTTGATGCCTAGTCAGCATGGACAAGTTTGGTATGTGATAATTTTTGAAATAGGATTTAATTTTGTTTTTTGAAATTTGCAGAAGGTTTCAAACCTTGGTTAAAAACATTAGCACGTTCTATGGTTTTAAAAGGTCACGACATATGTAATTTTGTTTTAAGATGTATATAAAAGTCTTAAATTTATATATTATAAACTTGGAAAGTTCATAATATATATGTAGAAATAGTTTTGTTTTTATTTTTTTTTAAAGGTTTGTAATGTATTTTGAAAATGCCCGAGGGCTGTAGTATGTTAAAAAAAAAGAGAGGACCATGTAAAACAAAAAAAATAGAGTGTTAAAATTTATTAATTATTGATTGTTCAATGACCACAACCAATTATTAGTGCCATGCCACAACCCAATGGGGTTTTAGCCCACTAACTAGGGTTACTGACTTCAAACATGAATATCTCTCAAACCGTGAAGAATTATCTGGCGTGCCATATATCAGCGAAAACATCTCGACAAGTATAAATCATAAAAAATATCCTTGAATTGGAATATATTAATTTAGTAGGTCAAAATTCCCATGCAATATCGAGGTAGTCCTTAGTGCTGCTTGGGTTGACATCATCGACAACCAATTATCAACACAAGATCAAGTACAAGAAAGTAATTCTTTGTACCAGAAATTATGGAAAAATATTAATGAACCTCTATGATGGACATCACATACCTTTTGTCCTATTTCAAATGAAGTCGGTGCTTGTCATATATTTCTTTTTCGGAGCTTTTATTTACTTCTAGAGCCTTATTAACAAGAAAATTATTTTTTGCTAAAAAGGTGCAATTTCAAGGAAATTATCACAAGATTCCTACACCTACTGTAGAAATCTTGTACTTAGGTCATATAGTTCTTATTTAGAGAAAGCCACATTCAACACACATTTTTGTCCGTCAACACCTGGTGAGTAATCATCGCTGATTAATTCATCACTCCAAATACCATAACAAATTGAAGTGAGAAATGATACCAAAGAAAGGGAAATAAAAATAGATCAACATGACACCTTCTTGGACCAACCAACAAATTAAACACTTCTAAATTGTGTTGTCATCAAGATGCAAAAGTAAATTTCTCCTTAATCTAGCGCAAATAATCACCTTTACTAAGGGTACCACATCATTTAAATTTTCCTCAAAAATAGAACTCAAAGAATCATGCTAAAATAACCTTAAAACCATTGTCGAAGAATTAAAATGACGAGTTCTAGAGAAATAGAAGGATAACCGAGTAAATCATAGTATGTAATTAACTTTAATACCATAGACATGGCCCTACTACCTAGAGGCGTCTATAGCCTCTGCATGGATCTCTTTTGACCCAACAAAATTCTTGTGTCCCACTCACAAGATATAGATTTAGATTTATACTATTTGCTAAAAATTAGATGAAGCCCATTGTCCTAGATTGGTAACCAAATGATGAAAGTGTCACTCACAAGAAGTAACATGAGTGAATAGGTTGGCTCGTGATGAGACGTCCTGCCTTCTAGCATTTTAGCTGAATGCGATTACTCTAGCTTAGTGACCAGCAACAGTAATGTCATTCATGTTAGGTCTCCTAATCATTGTAGGTCATCTCATCACAAGACCTCTTATCCTCCCCTATGTCTTTTGGAAACTCTGACTATAATTAACTTCAACGTTTACTTAATAAGTGTGGAGACAATTCTGCTCCTTAAGAGTATGGGATGGCGTGAAATTTTTTTAATGACAAATCATTGCTGGCTAGTTAATATACCCTAAAGAATTTATTTTCGATAACATATCTTAGATAATGACTTAGAAGATTCTTTGAGTGAATAATGCTAGTGTTCTCATGAACAAATTATTATGATCTTTACAAGAGTGGTCCCCGATAGGGTGTTATAAATAGTACCTTCCAAGGGAAACTTCAAAATATATATCTCATATGACAACTCATTAGAGTGGTTAATCTGGTTACTTTTGAAAAATCAGAAGGTATTAGGGTGAATCATACTCAACACAATTTCTCACAAATGTTTGTGTTAACAACCAATGTGGATCAAAAGCAATTTTAGTGGCGATGCTTTCGAAGTCAAAACCCTAATAGCATTGTTGTAACATCTTTATTCATGGCATTGATTTATTATTGTACCCTACTCTACCATAAGAAGCGTAAGAATCCCTTTTAATTATAGTAGTACATCAAATTCATCAATGTGCACAATAAGAGGATAATCTTACTCATGTTCAAATTTGAAAAGAATATTCGAGGAAATACCAAAACAAGAGGAACCAGTTGCGTTAATTGATGTGATGCTATAATTTTTTGAATGATAAAGGAGGAGTGGATACTCATAGCCATCAGAAACCAAGATTATATGGGATCCATATACTCTTATTCATTTGATTCATGGGAAACATTTGGTGCATCATGCAAATCCTCCATATTTATCTTCTTATGCTATAGAGTGCAGGCCGAATCAGATAGATGTTCATTAAAGTCTGCTTTTGATGGCTTCTCCTCATCAAGAATGATGCATATATTCTTGGATTCCCTATGAAGATATTATAGTTCTTCATGAATATCTTCTTACAGAGGAGTATAAATATCTCTGATTAATGCCAAAATGTGTTCTTTCTATGAGGCAAAGACCCCAACTTCTGCCAAGGTTTGAGATAGATCTTGAAGTAGCATCAAACTACCTGAAATTTTCTTACTAGCTGGAGATTCTTGTCAGCACCTGGATTTAGAGTGGGGTGGTTATTTTAGTGTCAAAAAACTAGAAACATGCTAACTCAAAAGATCGATTTCAGTTAAAAGGACAAACAAAGATTGTAAACTAAGAAAATCACACTTATGAAAATAAATTAAATAATATCAATTGCAGTAAATAGAGGAATGCAACGTCACACCTTGTAGTAAAGAAAAATCAATTGTTATAAAGGAAAAAAATAAGGCATCACAATTTTCAGTAACGAAATCACTCATTTGCAGTAAATAAAACCTGGTTTGTGAGCTCTCTGGCATTACTATCTAGTATGCTTTAGCAATCAAGAGGGTATCGTTAATATAAAAATTCAGTTGCGAATGAAAGGGAAAATCATGACAAATCATGAGGCCTTATCCTACAAAATTTTGGGTGGTATAAATGAAATATTTATACCAACATTTAAATTGTCAAACCATGTTGGTAGACTTAGATGCGTAGCACAATAAATGCAAGAATATGACCTTAGGGATCTGTTAAAAAATCAAGATTTTGAAGGAATTCAAATGGCATCATTCAAGAAAAATGAATAAGACTCTTCACAACAAAGTAAACACAATCCAGGAATCTATTTCTATCTCCTCTTCTAGGTTGAGTTCACTCCTACCAAAAGTATTCCTCAATGCTCTAGGGATCAAGGGAATGTAGGTCCCATTAAAAAATAATGCAATTCATAAATGAAAAACCTCTTAAGTATATACTACAATGTTGCAGTAATGAAAAACATGAAATTAAACTAGAAATCGCAAGGCAACTTCAATCCAACTAATCTACGGAAATAGTTGAATGCTTTAAAGAGAATTAATATGATAATGCATTTCTTCTCTTAAAGATAATTAAGTACTTAGTTGTAAGGAAAATATGCAATGAGAGAAAATAGGATAAATATATAATTCTTGTTGTTTACCCTAACTGTATTAAATACTTTCTCAAAATATTATGTATGATGTGTGCAACATTTAATTATAATGAAGAATTCTGTGAGTGATTTGTCAATAAGATTCAAAACCTCTCCTTATGTTGATCCTGGATTTTTTTTATTAAGAGTTCAGATATAAATTTTCTACAAAGTACGGGAATCAATTTCATATAATAATTTAAAGGCAATCATGAATACATGTTAAGTTTAGTTAACCAGTATTCTTACTCAGCAACTGTTTCACCGTTGCACCCTATTTAATTAGGGCAAGTATTTAACATTGTAATAAAAAGAATGAGAGATGAAGTAATAAAGAATTCATTGTTTAATTCAGTTTATCCTTTATTAAAATAAATCCAAACTCAACTATATATTGAACTTAAATAACCAGAAGAACGAAAAGAAATTATGGAATGAAGTTTAAAGTTAAATGACTGAAAAGAAGAGCTATGAAATGAAATTGCAGAGCTATCTGAGATCACACTTACACCATGCAAACTATAGTGCAGCAAAGGAAATTCTAAGGGGTTTGCGGCAATAGACTAGTTGGTGGGCCCAAACACCCAGCTTGTTTCCCTTGCAACAATTTAAATTACAATCTTAAAAAATCAGGAGAAACACAAAAACTCAAAATCGCATGCCAAATAAATTCATTGTGAAGTCCTGCTATAAAATCATGAAATAATACAATGCTCACTCTAGTGGCCCCATCTAGGGATCATCCCAATGGGCACATAGCTACTCCCTTCCTACACAATAACTTGATTCCAAGTTCTATAAATTCAATGTCGGATCTGGATCTGAGGTTTGGGTTTTTCCCCTCATTGTGCAACCCTCTGTTTTATAGCAGTAGCACTACCCCTACTTGCTCAGATCTATGCTACAATTTTAGCATGGTTTTTTAAAACAAATTGGAACAAGAACTAGAAAATCTGATTTGGCTTAGTTTGGAAGATAATATAACAATTAGTGCCAATGGAAATTTTCCAACTTTGCTCTGTAAATGCAAAAAGGCATAGTTCTAGTCATACATTTGTTTTCAATGTGCAGCTTTGAGACTTTTCCAACCAACACATCCTTACCATCTTAGCACATGATGATATTACTCTTTATAACTTTCTTGAGAGGAAAAAGATTCATGATATATGTTTTACCACTTCCCATTTAACCATATGAAAATAATGTTCCCATTCTGTGGCGAAAGATAGCTGGAACAACGGGTTTCATAGTAGTACAATAAAATTCATTATTTGTAACATGTTCATCTAAAAAAACGTCCATAGATGAACAAATAGAATCCATGTTGGACAGATGTGTATAGAACGACTATTTTGATTAGAAAATTTAAAAATCTCTAATCTCCGAAGGATGTAGAGGTTATTGTAATATTCCCAAATGGGGAAAGAAGGAATATAGTGCAAATGCTAGAACAATAGTGTAAATTGTCATTTAAAAGCAAGAGGGAAATATGGAGACCTTTCATATATTATAAAAGCAGTAAAATATACATAGATAATGGGCCATAAGATAGAGAATAAGAAAGAACAAGCCTCTAATGGAAAAAATCCATCAAAATGAGGTGCTGCAACTATATATAAAAGCTGGAAGATCCTTACAACACTTTTTTATTAGCTTTGCTACAAAAAAATATTATACATTAGATCTAGGGCTAATATGTGCCTCAAAATATAGATCTATTACAGATCTGAGCACTATACAACCTCCTGTGAAGAACCCCTTATGGGCTTTCAGCAAAACACCATGTACAAGTTGTAGATCTAGGCCCTAAAGCTACAGATCTACTAAAAAATATAGATCTAGAATGTGTAGCTTATTTGATATGATTAATACAATAAACTCCCCCAATAGATCCTCTAAGTGAAATGCAGATCCCCTTCACTAGAAAATCAACTCTCCAAATGGCATGCCAAACCACCCTGTAACTCCTACTACAGAAATAAGCACAAAGGCCTTCAATACTGTCCTCCCAATGGAAAGGAAACCTACTCCACTGAAAATGAACAACGAAATGGCATAGATCTAGAGATCTATTCCCCGCTTGCTACAACCTACAAAACAACCAAACCGTCAACAATATTTGCGTTGTAAATGAAAGATGAAGCTTGGCCTTAAGCCTGGTAGTGGAAAATGTAGTACAAGACTCCTCCAAGATATTCTCAATGGAAGAGGTGGGATTCTCATTCAGGAACACCCTGTGCTAAAAAACACTCTATCTCAACTAAACAAGAAGAGAAAGATATATGTCTAAACAAACCATATATTCAGAAATATCGAATACCCAAACATCAACATCATGAATATGGCTACCATCCTCTTCCTTAAATAAGATATGAGGTTGCAAACCGTAAGCCCCATCCAATAATGGCACTACTTCCACACAAAGAATCTCCATCTAAAACTGTGATGCCCCTCATTGATGACCACTCCTCCATGACAACGTTGTTGATTCGGTCAATGTTGACCCAGTCAAAGTGATCCAACCCCTTTTCACACCAAGGGTGCTTAATTAAGTTTCTAAGATTTATCTCTTTCACATTTGACATTGATTTATTCATTATTAATGAGAATTATGGACCTCCTTTGTCCTCTTATTCTTTAAACAAAGCAACAAAACAAGATTGACTATTCCAACTAGCTCATGGATAATTGGGAATATTACAGTCATCACTTCCCAAATGTTTCTTGTCCTCAAGAAAATGAAAAGGTGAGTGCTGCCACTCTTCTCCTCCTCTGTTGGTGACACCAACATGTGATAAGCTTCCCTCATAAGCTAATTGTTCACCAATCCATCCCTCCATGAATTGCGCCTCCAAAGTTCTCATGAGATGAAAATAATCCATCCCATAAGGAGACAATAGTTCAAATGAAACAAACATGGTTAGCCCAATGTTCTCCCTGAAACATGTAGAATAATGAATATGGAGAATCTCTCTCCCATAGGGCACATACATTCCTCCCATCCTCCCTCCAAACATTCCCATAAAAACTATAAGTACATCATCAATGTATGGGATCAAAATTAGGTACATACATGTAATGTGAATTCTACAACACATGTTCCTTCAAATAAGTATACTCCCTCTACACTACGAAGAAGCCAAGTCTCACAAAAACCTTCCAAGCTCTCTCTAAGCCTAAGCCTGGCAGAAATCTTGGTTCCCAAAAGCCACTTACAAGAGTTATGAGGAAATATTTATAATAAAGGGGGGTGACTCTTGGCATGCCCCATTTGTGACTCTTGGACTCCCCTTGTGACTCTTCAACTTCTATCAAAATAACTCATTACATTACATATGAATTTTCACATTCCATCAAAGACACTTGGAATCCCACTTTTACAATAATTACAAATAATATTAAATTTTCCACTTGTACCCATCTAAGAAAAAATATGGTAGAGATAACTCGATAGACTAAAAAGAAAAAACACTATGATGTTGGAGTTGGGGTGAAATCAAGATGAAAAAACTTGACTTGGTGTCTCTCGGTCACATATTGATGCCAAGCGTGGTATTTTTCAATGGTATCCCAAAACTGCATGATAGTGTCAGGTTGGAAGCGTACTCTTGCCTCCATAGCATCTGGGTACAATTTATTGGAACCGGTTTGAATCTCTTTCTCAATTAGGATTAACATTGATCTGATATGAATTGGGCCATTGATTCATGTCTTCATATTTTACTTTGTTCAGCTCCAAGTCCTCCCAGGTGGAAATTTGCTTGAGCTTATCCAAGTACTGATAAATATCCTCTTGTAATTTCCATTTTCATTTAGTCTCGGTGAGTGTACCGACTGGTGGAATATATTGGGTTCTCATCATGAAATCCAAACTGCTATACATACGTACATATGAGGCCTGAACTTTTATGATGAATGAGGTGAGCTACTTGTTTTAATGGATAAGCATTCGAACTCTTTCTTTATCTAGCTCCACCTTTAGCTTCATCTTCTTCACCAGTGTAAGTAATGCCACCTTGTATCACATTTTCCACTCATGCAAAATGGTGATGGTAGCATGTACATTCTTAAGATCCTTGAGAAACTCTCTTCTTTTCCATTGCAAGTCATGTAAGAAGAACATTGCCTTACGTACGATCGGAAAATCCTCATAAAGGTCCCGCACAATTTCTTCAAGTATGGACACTTTAGCAAGTATAACTAATCTCATCTCCTCTAGGTATACCTATGCAAAAGCTGCATTCTGTACTACTGCACAAAGTTGTTCATTATCTTGCCAGATTGCATGTATATTTTGTGCCAAATATTTATTCTTGACCAATAAATACTAAGTGTTAGATCCCACTGCAACTACGAAGGCCAAGTTGGAATCATAAATAATGTTTGGATTCTTGCTAATGTCCACCATTGTCACCCTTTCTCTCATAAATGCAGGTGATGCATGATCATATGGGAAGATATTTATCCATGCTTGTACAATCTTATTTTGAATTTAATAAAATGATAGATTATACACATCCATCACTGGATCATCAACAAGGGGAACTATCTCCCCTTCCTCACTCATGTTTGGCTCTACGGCTCAATGTGGTGGAGTCTAAACGGTGATGTCTGGTGTGATAAGAATTAGGTCCACATCTTCATCTTGTATATCAGGTCCCAACTCCATTCCCACAACTTCAATCAACTACTCAATCTCCTTAACAAGCTCTCGATCCTCCATCTATTCACCTACTCTTTCTGTTGCTGGATGATCTTGTTCCTACTCTTCAACCTATATGGGTGTGGCCTCTTTTGCTTTGGAACCTTTCCTTCCTTCTTCTACCTAATTCTTCTTCTCCTTATTTTTTCTTCTTCTTAACTCTTGTTCTTCCCTTAGCTCTTATTCTTTTTTTGCACTCTTAGTTCTGCTTCCTCCAAGATTTTGTTTTCTCTCTTTCTCCACTCTGCTCTTTGCTTCATCTACCTCCTCTTTGATTCCATATCCAAATTTTTTTCTTGAATTATAGGATTTACTTGCATCTTCCAACTTTATTCCTCCTCTACACCATCAGAAAGCTTCCTCTTTCCCTTATCCTTCATCTGATTGTTGTCTTCTCCTGTTGTTTCTTCTAGAACTTTTGTTGTCTAAGGGACAACTTGAGAAGTCCCAACTATATTGATCAACTCATCGAGTTTGGAGGAGTTATAGAAATTATTCCATGGTTCCTCGTCCAACCATCAACATGCCCCGCTAACCAAGTTATAGTAGCTCCACGCATAATGGTCCTTGCAAATTCCCCTCGAATCATAAGGATTGAATTATTTTGTACCAAATTCAAACTTCATTATGGATTTTGATTTAGTATCTGCATATTTGAAATTCTTAGTCTCGTATAATCCAATCCGCAAAGGAAGAGTGGGACATTGTTCTGTCATTGTCCTGTGCAATGCTACTGACAATCATGTGGCAATATGGTAAGATACTTCTTGCATGACATGTTTTTCAGTGGCATATCTTGACAAAATATGTAGGAGGTTCTTCCAGTCCAACATTCCGATAAATGTGCCATCTT
Source organism: Pinus albicaulis (assembly GCA_034641835.2). Classification (NCBI taxonomy): domain Eukaryota; kingdom Viridiplantae; phylum Streptophyta; class Pinopsida; order Pinales; family Pinaceae; genus Pinus; species Pinus albicaulis. The sequence goes on from CM076573.1 coordinate 445,542,439, forward strand.
GTAAGGCGAACCATCAATGTTCCATCTGGTAAGTTGAACCATTAATGTGAAATTTGGTAAGGCTAAGATATGGTGAAGCTAATATCTCATCCATCAAGTCCAATTAGCTATTAGTTGGAGTTATTTGAGTCCAGTTGGCTACTAGTTTGAGTTATTTTTAGAAAGAGAATATCTCATGTTACTGTTAATTATAGTCATCCATTCTAGTTATTTATTTTTAGAAGGCTAAACGTTGTCAATCATGTGTGTGAGAGCTAAGATTAAGATGCTTATTTTTAACTATTTTGAGTCTTTATAATCATGTACTTTTAACAAATTAAATTAATAAATTCACTAAGCTTCATGTCACATTTGAGTGTGTTATTTAATGGTTTCGTTCTCTGTCCATCTATCCATCTATCATTTCCTAGGTGGGCATGGAGGATTACTATAAAGGTTGCAATGTTGCTTCAATTTCATTGCTCATCTTAGTTACTTGGAAGGACTTTGTCTACATATCACACTAGGCACACCTCCTTAGGGGTGCATGGAGGATTACTATAAAAAGTTGTAATGCTAGTCAGTTTTGTCTAATTAATTTGTGGAAATATAGTTTCTATCTTATGGTATTTCCAGTAACTTATAGTTTTGAAATATAATTTTTCAACTAAAATAATGTATTAAGAAAATATACCTGTAAACTAATAAATGTCATTAGTCTTTAGATATTATTTGTAAATTTATTTGTTATTTTTATTATAATATAATTTTAAATTATATTTACACAGAAGGTGTAATGTTAATTTTATTATAATATAATTTTAAATTATATTTACCGAGAAGGTGTCCTTACACTGACGATTTCCCTTTTTTAAATTGGTCACACTAGGCATTGTCTACATTTATTTGTTTCCTGTTTTAACATGGGTCAACTTTAACTTAAGAAAAAAAAGGAATTACACATCTTATTTTAAAATCATTTTGTAAATAAAATTTTCTTATATATAAATGAATGTTATAAATAATAATAAGAAACTTGTCATGGAGGAACTTATTAGAATTTGAATAATCTTAAATCCCTAGCAAATTGGTGGGTGTGGAGCCACGTGGCAAGAAACATTTTTTTTTAATTTATTGAAAGTAATGGACCATTTTTCTTATATATAACTGAATTTTATAAATAATAATGAATTACTTATTAGAATTGGAATAATCTAAAATTATGAAATTAGTGGGTGGGGAGTCAGGTGGCATAGATCTAATTTTAAAATTTATTAAAACACAATGCAACCTAGCAAACTTTGTAATACACTATAACTATTGATAAACATTTCACTACATCATTGATGAATGCATAAGTATACATACAAAAACAATTACATATGTATGTATGCTTATGTCAAAGAAGAATACATATATCCATTTGCATATATGAGCTAAATACCACATTATATCGAACAGAAACAAAAAAAAAAAAAACATAAGAAGAAATCAAACCCAAATTCATAAATTCAAAAGTTGGGTATTTGCTAAAAGTGAAACAAAAACAAAAAAACATAAGAAGGACTCAACTCTAAATTCATAAATGCAACAATTGGATATTTTTTGGTTTGAACACAAAACAATGATTAAGATTTATCTCCAAAGTAGTTATGTCTTTTTTAGCATTTTAATTAAATTAATTAATTAAAAAAATGTTATATGAACAAGTGTCATATGAAATGAGTTATGGTTTTTTGGGCATGTAGTATTGATAAGCCATAGTAATGGTCCATGATATTATGTAGTATTGATAAGCCATAGTAATGGTCCATGATATTTTAACAAAGGCTATTGACAAATTAAGAATTGCACAATAAAGTAGGGATACACATATTTAATTATTTTTTAATATCTAAATTAAAATTAAGTGTGTTATTTATTTATTTTTAATGTTTATGAATAATACAAATAATAATAATGATAATTTAATTTTAAGATTATGGCTAAATTAAATATTGATATGAGATATGAGATATCTTCATTTAAGGTTTATAAAGGTATATGTATTTCAATCCTCTTTTAATTTGAACCTATAACATTTTACCAAAGAAGCACTTACTCTTAACTTTTGTTATGTGTGTGTGTGTGTGTGTGTGTGTGTTAAATTTATCCCTTTTATGTTTATATATTATTAATATGAAATTGAGAATTTTAATCTCTCCATTCCACATACAAAAACATTATATGTAAAACAAAAAATTCAATAATAAGAAAATTTTCCAAACTATAAATGAATATCATATATTTAGTAGGTACTCCTTCAAATCAAGAGTGAGTGTTTACTTATTGTTTCAAATTAAAAATGGGGAAAATGTTTACTCACTCATCACTAAATAAAAATATAAGATAATAACCAAATTATTAACAATGTTAACATTCAAGTGATCAAAAAATTATCACATCATTTATATAACTCACTTTCATTTAAACTAAATAGTTCTATTTAAAAAAATAAATTATATTTTTTTTTAAATATAATTACTTTTTAAGTTATTTATAAAAGTTTCAAGTTAATCAAATTTACTTTTAATTAGCATTATATTAAAAAAAATCACATTTAAACCTTTATATTAATAAAAACTTGATAACCTTACTTTTTACAATCATATTACATATTTAAATTACTAATAAACAAAAAATAAATATGCATCACTATAATACGACATTGAAAATAAAATATAAATAAGCAGGCTCATGCAACAAATCAATTACCGAAGTCATAAAAACATATACATGAAAAGAGTTCTTATTTTATCAAAATATAATGAATTATCTTCATCTTGGAACTAGGAATGATACAAGGGCTTTCTTTTGGGTTATGGAGCTTCATGTTCAAAATCCACCTTTACACTATTCTTGATGCGAGCATATTAATAAATATGATAAGATTTACATTAAACTAAGTATTTTTGAAGATTTCCTTTAGGTGTTTAATGTATTTTTAGGTAGAATGATATAAAATGTTTACTATTGAAAAATAAAATGAGCTTCATTTTGTTTTTTTAAGCCAATTTACATAAACCTAACCAATTTATTTATATAACAGAAAATATCTAAATTTTTGGCCAAGTTCATATAGAAATTTCTGTTTTGAGGATTCTTATGATAACTCACACACAAAATTGTTGTAACCAATTATGATAAAGTCCCATGTTAAATCGTGTATCATGTTCAACTTGAGATGTTATTGGGTATTTTTTTCTTTAGGAATGGTCATCCTTGCATCATGGTCACTAGTTATTGTGGGACCCACATGGTTTGTGCAAATGCAACTGTAATTACATCTAGAAATATGAGAAAGAAACAAAGAAGATTTTAGAGTACACAAGGCTAAAGATAACCTATGGGACCTGTTTTAGAGTGAAAAAATTGAAAAAAAGTATCCACCTCAAGAGATTTAATCATCTTCAAACTCTATCAATATTTGCTCCATATATGCATATCACATGTGTAGATTTTCATTTTTTAAATTGTATTTATGAATACATAAATTGATACAATGCCTTGAAAGTTTACTCTCACACTTGGATTGTGTAAACTACACCACATAAATTTGCAATTCCAACAAATCTTTACTAGAAAAAAGTAAATTTAAATTTAAAACTCCAAATAATGGCTTGAGAAAATAGATCGAAATTAATTTAAATTAAAAAAAAAAAAAAGATAGCTAAATTTCTAAAACAAACCCCCTTCTTTACGTTGATGGCCAAATATCATGGAATATGAAGGTCACTTTAGTGAAAGATGTTCTTTATTTAATCTCATTATCAACACACACTGACTTTAGTCATTTCATATGTGCAATTACATTTTTGTGCACATATGGTAATGTTTCTCCTGATTACCTTGCATGTTTTAGCTTGGATATAATATGTATATAAGATTTTGACATAGTGGTATGATTAGAAAAAATGATTTATGCAGGTAGTTCGAGCAACATCTTTCAAACATGCATTAGCACAAGTGTGAGATTATTGAAGTCTGAAAAAAATGTCTCCCTTCCATTCTCCACTCTTTAGGATATTATCTTTCTTTTGGTGAAGAATTTTTGCAATAACATCCTAAACATGTTCAGTTCCTTAGATATACCTTTACACCTTTAAAAATATTTATAATTTAACTTTTAAAAATAATTTAAATATTTATAATCTGAATTTCAAAAAATCGATAATTAAATTCTCATAAACCTTTTCTTAATTAAAAAAAAAATAATTACCAATTTTCCGATGTAGAATAACTTAGCAGAATTTACCAACCATAGTTATTACATAAACCGTCATAAACCACCCAAATACAAAAATCACACACCAATAAATTCACATTGAACCAATGTGTTCGCACCAATATGAATTTATCATTAGCATGAGGGCACATATTTTCAGAGGTGTCCGCTGTAGAATAACTTACCAGAATTTACCAACCATAGTCATTACATAAACCGTCATAAACTACCCAAATCGAAAAATCACACACCAATAAATTCACATTGAACCAATGTGTTCGCACCAGTATGAATTTATCATTAGCATGAGGGCACATATTTTCAGAGGTGTTCATATTTTTTGGGGCTAAAATAAAGGAAAATATAAAAAATAAATAATAATATTGAAATTCTATTTAAAAAATGCTTTTGATAATTTAAAAGAAGATAATATATAAGATAGGGTAAGAAAAGAGTCCGTGAGAAATTAATATAAAATTATTAAAGTGATAAAAATTAAAATTTAGAGAGAAGAAAGACAAATACCAATTACGAAGTAGAATACATTTAATTGAAATTGAACAGATAGCCACGAAAAATAATAAATGTAAGAGGATAATTGTTAAAACATTTAATTAACTCCCACTCCCCATGAAGAGTGAGAAAGTTAGTTAATTAAGTGAGTCATAAGTCAAAAAAGTTAAATCCGTTTTATAAGGTATATTGTATTCAAAGATTGAAGAATTCAGTTTGTGTGATTAATATAACATTGATAGTTTTGTGTGTGAATTATTTGTGTTTCTTTGTATTTTATATCTTTTCCTTTTCAAAAAATTGATACAAGAGCTGAAGAAGGATTAGAAGATCCATAGGGCCTGCAGAATCGATGAAAGAAAGGCCAACAAATTGTGTATTGCTAAATCGTGGGATTTTTAAGGAGTGTGCAGGTCTGCAGTTCATTAGTACATAAACTGTGCAAGTTCTCCACCATTTTAGTTGAAAAACTACGCAGTTTTTCTAGGCCTGGGTGCGCAATCAGGTTTTAAGTTGAAACTGTCAATGGTCGTGAACAAGAGTCAATAGACTAATACGTTAAGGACATGTTAGTGTACGTATGGTTCAAGGACGTTATTTGTTAAAGTTTGAAAGGATTACGTATCAACCTTGTCTTTTAAAAGCTTTGATTGCTTTAAAAAATCGTTGATAAAGCACATGCGTATTAAAAGGAGATTTTAAGAGGTTTTATATGGTATGAGTGAGTTAAAGGGACTTTTTCTAATGTTGACTTAATATTAAGGTTTTTTTTTTTAATGGCTTAATATAAAAATTTATTTTATATATAAAGATTTTCTTTATAAAATATATTTATATAAAATAAAACTTAGGATTTTATTATAAGGTTATTTTTTGAGGTTCACAAAACCCATAATGGAGAAATTTAGAGTTTTGTTAGTGAATATTTTTTTTGAAGAAATATGACAATATTGAGTTTTCAATCACAACTTTCTTTTTTCATAGGGAAATATTATGATGTGTGGGCCATTAATATGGAGGTCATGTTAAAAGTACATTATGTTTGGGATCATGTCAAGTTTAGGTTTGCAGAACCTCATAATGAAGCAGAAGAATGAGCTTTGAGTAATGTAGAGAGAGAACAATGGAAGAAAGACAAAAGGAAGAATGCACAATTGTTGCTTCTTATCCACTAGGGAGTGGACTAAGTAGTGTTCTAGAAAATTATGATCATATTTTTAGCAAAGGAAGCAATAATTGGGAAACTTTTGCAACAAGCTATCGAGGTATGGCCAAAGTCAATATTGTTAAATTACAGAATACTAAGAGAGATTTTGAAAGTTTTTAGATGAAGGAGACATATGACATCGATTATTTCATGAATCGATTCATGTTTGTCGTAAACCATTTAAAAATTTATGGTGAAAAAATTAAAGATCGAACAGTGATTGACAAGATCCTTAAATCTTTGTCTACAGAGTTTGATGTTGTGGTAGCAGCCATAGAAAAAGCCAAGGATTTGGAAAAACTAACAGTTGATGAGTTCATGGGATCACTTTTATCGCATGAGAAAATGATAGATAGAAATAAAGATTCCACTTTAGAAACTGCTTTTGAAAGTCAAGTTTCTATTTCAAGAAGTTGAGGTTGAGGTAGATCGAGAGATAGAGGATGAGACAGAAGATATGGTGGTTAGAGAGATCATCAAGAAGGTCATGAACCTGAATGTGGAAGCAATAGTAGAGCCTTCAACAATAATCACAGATCTCACAAATCAAAGGTGAGATGTTATTATTGCAAATAATTTGGTCATTATGCTCGTGATTGTAGGAAAAAGATAGTTGATCAAGGATACCGTACAGCTAATTTTAGTATAGAGAATACTAACTCCATGTTCCTAGCTTGTCATACCATTCGTGAACCTTCCGATAATGTGTGACTATTAGAAAATGATTGCAGTAACCACATGACAGGCAACAAGAGTTTGGTTGCAAATTTGGATCAATATGTGAAGACGGGTAAATTTGGGGACTAACAAGACTGTGGATGTATATAGAAAAGGAGTGGTAAACATTCTAACCAAGCAATGGAAGCCAAAAACAATATCAGAGGTATATTATGTTCCTGTTCTTAAACACAATTTGATAAGTGTTGGTCAATTGACGCAGAAATGATACAAAGTTATCTTTTAGGGACAAGATTGTGTTAATGATGACAAACCCCCAAGAAAACAACTAATAGCAAAGGTGCAGATGATAAGGCATAGAATTTTTCCTCTAATTATGAAATAAAATGATTAATTAAGTTCTTTTACAGTTTCATGTTCTAAAGATTACTAGTTATGGCACTTACAGTTTGAACACTTATACTTTTTTGGTTTAAGATTGTTGCAGCAGAAACAAATGGTCGGAGGTTGACCTCCTATCAATGAAATTACTAGTACTTATGAGTGTTTCATCTTGGGAAAGCAACGCCATGACAATTTTCCAAATGTATTTACATACAGAGCAAGACAACCTCTTGATTTGGTCCATACAGACTTGTGTGGACTATGAGAAAATAGTCGATTGGTGGAAAGTGTTACTTCCTCACATTCATTGATGATTATAGCAGAAAGACGGGTTTAATTCTTGAAGGAGAAGTCTAAAACTTTTGCAAAGTTCAAGGAATGCAAAGCCTTAGCAAAGAACCAAAGTGATTGACAGATAAAAGTATTGAGGTCAAATCATGGTGGAGAATATGATTCGAAGGCATTCCATGTGTACTGCAAACAACATGGAATCAAAAGACAATTTACAATGAGGTACACACCACAAAATAATGGTGTAGAAAAGAGAAAGAACATAACTATTATGAATATGACAAGGAACATGTTGAAAGGAAGAAACGTGTCTAATGAGTATTGGGCAGAAGCGGTTGCATGGGTTGTTTATGTAATGAACAAATCACTTATAAAGAGTGTGATGAACAGAGTACCAAAAGAAGCATGGTCAGGTATGTCATGCAATGTATCTCATCTCATATTTTTTTTAATGTGTAACCTATGTACACGTACCTATAAATATAAGAGGAAAAATGGATGATAAAATTGAAAATTGCATATTTACTAGTTATAGAGATTAGTCAAAAGCGTACAAATTATATAACCTTGTCACCAAGAAAACAATAATCAACAGAGATTTTGAGTTCAAAGAACAAGACTCATGGAATGATACTATAGACAAAACAGTTGATGCGCAAGCACCATTGATGGAAGAGGAGGATGTAGCAGTAAAGGAGCAACGAGAATCAAAAGATAATACACTAAACAGAGTCACACAAGCAAGGACTCCAATATTTTCGGAGCAACATGGATATTTAAGTAGATCAATAAACTAGAATTATCGAGTCGCCAACCAGGTTATGAATCAACTAATGGTAAGAGAAAGATGAGAAGTATGAAGTATATTTATGATGATTTGGATGTTAGTTCAAATTTTCCATTGTTGTCATTCCAACCTTCTTCGTTTGAAGAAGCAATCAAAGATGAAATTTGGGTGCAAACCATGGATGAAGAAATTGAAGCTATTAAAAAGAATGATACATGGTATTTGGTTAAGTTTCCAAACGATAAAAACCTCATTGGTGTGGATTGGTTATACAAACAAAGTTGAATGAGAAAGGTGAAATTGAAATATTTAAAGCAAGACTTGTAGCAAAAGGATTCTCACATCAATTGGGAATAGACTTTGGAGAAAGGTTTGCTCTAGTAGCCAGATTAGATGTTGTAAGACAAGTTCTAGCCACAACAGCTCAGAACAAGTGGAAACTGTATCAGATGGATGTGAAATCGCCCTTCTTGGATGGAATTCTAAAAGAAGAAATTTATGTGCAACACACTAGGTTATGAAGTTGAATGTAAAGAAGATAAAGTGTACGGGTTGAAGAAAGCACTCTATGGACTTAAGCAAGCACCTAGAGCATGGTATAGTAGAATTGACATCTACATGAGGAAAACTGGATTTTGAAGAAGTAGCATTGGGCCTACCTTGTACACAAAGGTAAATGATCATGGACATATTTTGATCGTTTTCTTATATGTTGATGACATAATTTTTAGAGATGATCTTAAGTTAAATGAATTTAAAGTAGCCACGATGAAATAATTTGAGATGACAAATCTTGGTCTCATGAAATATTTTATTTGCATAGAAGTTGAGCAATCTAAAAAATGAATTTTTATTTGTCAAAATAAATATGCAAGAAATTTGCTAAAATAATTTAGGATGGAGAATTGAAAACCTGTCCCTACACCATTTGCAATAGGTAAAAATTTAACTAAGGATGATGAAGGATCAAATGTCAATCCAACTCTATTCAAAATATTGGTTGGTAGCTGCATGTAACTCACAGCTACAAGACTAGATATTATGCAAGGAGTAAGTTTGATTTCCAGATTTATGGAGACTCAAAAAGACACTATGAATTGTAGGAAAAAGAATTCTAAGATACGTAGCAAGAACTAGAGATTGTGGTATAATGTATGCAAGTACAGAGAATAATATTTGTTTAGATTTACAGCTACTGATTTTGTAGGTAGTTTAGATGATAGGAAAATAACTTCCGGTTATGTGTTTCATCTTGGTTCAAGTGTGATTTCATGGGCATCTAAGAAGAAACCCATTGTGAAACTATCATCAACAAAAGTAGAATATGTAGCAACAACATCAGCAACATGTTAAGAAATATGGTTAAGAAGAGTATTTGATGGACTGAAGAAGAAACAACAAGGATCAACATCAATATATTTTGACAACGCCTTAGTGTTAAGACTCATGTATTTCACGGTATCAATAGGTGACTGATTATTGCTTAGATTTTTCATTACTAAAAATAATACTCCATGGGCATCATTTGTTTTTAGGAAAAATGGGAAATACTGACTGTCAAGAGCTTCAAAAGAATCCACGTGCCTTCCAATTCAATAGAAGGGGAAAATGTTGTTGATAAGGAACACAAAGCAGCAGCACAAGAACTATCATTAAGGAAAAGGAGCAGATCAGGAAAAAATGCAGTAAGAAAAGCATAAAAGAGAGGAAGAGAAGCAGCATAAAGGCAAGGAGCAACAATAGACCATCAATAAAGACAAAGGAGCAGAAAGGAGAAATATTATAATCAAAGGAACAAAAGGCAACAGAGAAGCAGTTAAGGCAGAAAAACAACAAAGGCAGAGTCGTGAAGGTGTTTGGAAGAGTCGTGAACTTGATTGGGTCAAGTCGTGCAAGTTTGGGTCGAGTGGTGAATGCTACGCGGGTGAAGTTGTGAACGCAGGGTAAGTTGTGAACGTGGCCAAAGTAGTGAACGATTCAAGTATGCAATGAAAAACTAAGAAATGAACAGGTGCAACCAAAGATAAAAGGTCGCAAAACCATAGCAAAGGAGCAGTGAGGACCGTTGGATCTGAGCATCGATCAATGGCGCAGATTGAATCACATTTAACATTTCGGTGATTTTTACATTTATAAGTTAAGAAATCACAAGTTAAAAAGTTTAAGTTGTGATGCGATAAGTCACAAAAAATGTGAAAGGCGAAGTGTGGGTGATGATGTGACAGGTGATGTAGCAGGTGATGTGGCAGATGGCATGGCCCCGAACCCACAGATCGCAATTGATTTATGGTGACATGGCATAGGAATGGTAGTGATGTGGCCAATGTCATAGCCCTCGCCCGCGTACTGAACATCGTAAGTTTTAAGAGTTAACTGCTAAGGGTTTGAGCTATAATCGGCGAAGTGCGATGTGCAATGCCCGGTGGGACCCGATCACAATCACAAATCGCAAGTTTTAAAGGTTAAGTGCAAAGGTAAAGTTATGTCTTACGCCATGCGAAGTGCGATTTTGGCATGGATGCAATGTGGTTATATCGCTGAAATCTAAAGGATTTCGGATCCGGGTGCATTGGGTCACATATGTTGTTTGGTGAAGAAAAAGGGCCAAGCACGATAGCATGACTCGGCCACACATTCAATGGGTTTTCCACCATTTACTCGAGAGAAGGAAATTTTTTCCAATCGTTAAAAGAACAAAGGGTTATGTTTTAAAAAAATTACCAAAGCTACCAATATTGAAGATTCATTCAAAAAAGGGGGCATGAGTAGTAAGAGTCAAGTCAGGCAAGGAGTTTTTACAAAATTGTTATGTTATAACGACAAAAACGAAAAAGGCAACAAACTCATCGGCATAGTCACTAATCCATGAAAAGTGGTAAGCACTACACCAGATTTAATTACCAAACACCCTTTTTCTAAAAATTCGGGCCAGATGTTGGAGCCACCATTGGTTACCTCTTCGCGACCATCACAGCCACCCCCAAGCTTATTATTTTATCTTATGAAGAGCCATCGAAGCGTTTGGATCCTTGAAGAGCTGCCCAAATTTAATTCTACAGGTGGTGTTTTTGTCAGACATTTATGATCAGGCCTTGCATGGAAACACTTATACATTTTATGCATAAATCATAATCAATGAAAGGTTGCCGAGTAATAGAGGGCACAAACTTAGTCTTTAGATAAATAGTGCATGCCTTAGCAGTATCAAAGGTTGGAAAATTGAACCCTGTTGAAGCTTGCATTGCAAGAAGTATTGGAACTCTGTAACTGTTGGATCTAGGTAGCAATAATAAGAGACCCTTCACATGATTCTTGAGCTATGTTAATGGTGATGTTTTTCCTCTGTGTTAATTTGTTTCCTCTGTATTTTCAGGTTGTGCACCAATTTATCTGATTTCAAAACATACAATTTAGATTAAGATTTGTTGAGAAAGTACCTTCATTCGGTCTATTTTTGTTATCTTTATGTTGTCTTCTGAAGTATAGTTAAATAATTATTAATTTCTCTTTAACCTATTACTGAACCCAATGCTTTCTTTCATCTCATATTTACACTGCCAGTAAGATCCAGTCTGCATAGTTAGCTTGCCCTGTGAATACCCTTGAAAATTTGATGCACCATTCAGCCTTTTGTGACTCCATATCCCAATGGATTAAGTTTAACATCTCTATTTATCCAACCAACCCATCAATCAAAGAAACAACCCTCATCATTTCTATAACTAGCCTACTATCAGCACTTATAATTATCAAGTTAAATCATAAAAACAGAGAGAGCCCTCTCTAAGTCTAGGAAGGCTAGATCCTCGAATCCAAAGTGGTTTGATGTTGTTCTCTGTCATATGTTCTTGCCAATATTACAAATTACGAAGTGATAACATAATGGTGACTCCATAGGGGAAACACTTATTGAAAAATATTATTGGTTCTTCAGAACTCAAAAACCTAGTCAAAATTAGATTATTCGAGTGTTTTCCAAGATTGGTATCTGGCTATTGATGGTGGACAACAAGACAGACATAAGAAAGTTTAAATAATCCACCTAGCGACTCCAATTTAGACTAGTTCCATTCAAAGACTCCACTGGAGGAAGGAACCGAAACATGACCAATCAGCCTAGAAAGAGAAAGTATTCAAGCCCAAATTGGATTCAAGAAATTGTTGTTTGTATCTGTAACTATGTTCTATCCTACTTTAAGCCTGATCAAGAGTACACTGCTGAGGTCTACATTGATCATTGGCAGATTGATGAGCCTTAAGAAGCTAAGCCCCAAATTGCAAACCATGTACACACTTATACACCTGTGCACATCCTGGATGTACTTGTGGAGAATCCAGTGAAACATGAGCCTCATGCTTCATCTCCTGCTCTTTCTAAATTCCCAAATGGTTATAAGCCTCCTCCTTTACGACCTATACATATTAAATTCCCAGATATATATAAGCCTCTGGTTTGGCCTCCTATCCTCCATGACCTCCTTGCAAATTTTATCAATAATCTACCTAGATTTGATGGAGAAAATGCAAATATCACTACTGAAAAGCACATTCAAAATATTGAGGATTTCCTTGATCTTTTTGATGTGGGAGAAGATGATGTGTGTATCAGAATGTTTGCCCTATCATTGCAAGGTAAAGTTAAAAATTGGTTTAAATATCTTCTAGCTGCAAGCATTAGCAATTTTCATGAATTCACTGAAGTTTTCCTAGACAAATTGGTGGTCGTGGGAAATATTTTTCTCATCATAGAAGAGTATAACCATTTAAAAATACAGCCTGGGGAGACAGTACAACATTTTTCAACCAGGTTAAATAAGGTATACCATTCAATGCTTGCTAAGGTAAGGCCACCCCCAGGATTAGCTCTCTGGCACTACCCAGATGCATTTGACCCAAAGATGGTGTTCCAGTTAAGAGAAAGGGACCCTGCAACCCTTGAAGAAATGAAAAATATTATAGTTGATGTGGAAGCGAACCTGATCAACAGAGAGGAAAAGTTAAAGGTTGTGGAGAAGGATAAAATAGAAAGAGAGTGATTGATATCTTCAGATATAAAACTAGATATGTTGACAAACATAGTCAATGAAATGATACATATGATTAGCAAGAAAGTGGAACTTGATGTTAAGGTACCTCCTGTTCAATTAGTTCCAAAAAATACCATGACCAATCTACCCAAGCGATGTACATCTCATCCTTGGTATCCTAATGCATAAAATGATGGTTTCATGTACTCTATCCACAACAAAACCAAAGATGAAGTCCAAAATTAGAAGGAGGCAGGGAAATCCTCAGCAACAATGTACATGATAGATGACCTTGCATACAGAGGTAGCCATCTCGAATATTATTATCAAGAGGAAGGTTATAAGGTTGAGGTTGAGGCTGATTAGTTGAAGCAGCGAGCACAATTTTCTTCGGAAGAAAAAACTCAGTTGTCACAATGCAAAGATGACAATCAAACCCTACATGTTGAGCAAGATTGTATGGAGGAAAATGAACGAAGTTGTCAAGTAAGTAAAAAATGCCTTCCTCTATATTTTTCCTCACTCCTAAGAGAGAATTACAAGAAAGTTGCAAATAGGAAGGAGGAGGAATGCTCTAATGAGTAAGTTGAGGAAAAGAGGGATGATACAAAACCCTTTTCACATTGAGAAGTCCTCCCCCTCAATCATCTTGAAGTCACAAAATCTGAAATAGAGGAGGAACCAATACATCTTGAGTATTTACCCTTATGTTTCAACTCATTTTAGATTGTGAAAGGGAATCTGAATCACATTCTAGTTGATAATCACAGGAGAAGAGAACTCTCTCAACAATCGGATGAGGATATCAGGGATGATAAAATATCAGTTTTAGATCCAGGGGTTCAACCCTTGAGTTATTTTGAATGTCAAGTAGCAGATGAAATCACAGAGTCTGAAACATATGTTGGATTGATCCAGTTTGATTCTCTACCTTTGTGCTTTAATGCATTTCAAATTATGAAAGGGAATTGGGATCACATTCTGACTGATAATCATAAGGGGAAGCATGGGTCTCAGAAGAACCAACACAACCATCTAAAGCACCACATGATGCAATAGTAGATGCATTGGATGGTTTCTGATTTCAAAGTCAATATTCCCATGTTCATAATGCTATCAAAGGCTACTATGATATGGATATGATCAGACATTCTTCCCCATTATCCAATCCAGTAGAAGTATTGACACAACATTCATCAGGTAGCATTAAAACATGTTCTGAGTTGATTGAAGACTAGGAGAGCACATCTGTAGTACCGAGATATGAAGCTGAGTTGGATGAGTCAGAATACCCAGAAATAAATCAAGAGTATCATGATCCAGTGGCTATCTATATGGATGAATTTCTCTTTACAAAGCCAACACATATTTTGAGCATGTCAATTGTTTTACAAAGGTACCAAGATCCATCTAAACAATATTAGGCTGAGAATTTCTATCAAACACCATTGTGAGGCTTGTCTCTGAACATGGTGAAGAGCAATAAAAGAACAAAGATATTAGAAAAATTGCTTGACTGGCTGCACTGGAATTATTGTATTGTTATAAGGGAAGCCATTTCAGTAGATTAGGGTAGGTAGGTGTACAAATAAGCTCAGTATTTTGAGCATTTTTCTAGTTTTAGTTTTAGATTGTTTTCTAGTTTTCAGATCAAGTATGCTCCAGATCACTTCAGCTTGCACAGAGTATTGACCTCAGCTTGAAGGTTTTCAACCAGCTGATTAGGTTGCAAGGTTGGGATCAGCCCAATGGATCATGCCACTAGTCTGCGGTGTTCTTGACACCTCCTGAAGGAGCTTCCATCCCTAGCTGGAGCGACTGTTAGACTCATGTATTTCACAATATCACTAGGTCACTGATTATTGCTTATATTTTTCATTACTAAAAATAATATTCCATGGCCATCATTTATTTTTTGGGAAAATGGGAAATCCTGACTGTCAAGAGCTTCAATAGAATCCATGTGCCTTTCAGTTCAGTAGAAATGGAAAATGTTGTTGATATGGAACATAAAGCAGCAGCACCAGAACTATCATTAAGGCAAAGGAGCATATTAGGAAATAATGCAGTAGTAAAAGCATAAAAGAGAGGTTGATAAGCAATAGAAAGGAAAGGGGAAGAGTTAGACCATCAACGAAGACAAAGGAACAAAAAGGAGCAATATTATAATTAAACAAAGCAAAGGCAACAGAGAATCAGTTAAGGCAGAAAAATAGCAAAGGAAGAGTCGAGAACGTGCTGGGCAGAGTCGTCAACGTGACTGGGTCAAGTTGTACACATTTGGGTTGAGTCGTGAACGCTAAGCAGGTCAAATAGTGAACGCAGGGAAAGTCGTGAACGTGGGAAAAGCAGTGAACGAGTCAAGTATGCCACGAACAACTAAGAAATGAATGGGTGCAATCAAATAAACAAAGTTAGCAAACCACAACAAAGGAGCAGTGAGGAACGTTGGATCTGAGCATCAATCAACAGCAGAGATTAAATCGCATATCGCATATCGATGAGTTTTACATTTATAAGTTAAGGAATCATAAGTTAAATTGTTTAAGTTGCGACGTGATAAGTCACAAAATATGCGAAACGAGAAGTGTGGGTGATGATGTGGCAAGCTGATGTGGCAGGTGATGTGGATAGCTGACGTGGCAGATGACGTGCACTCGACCCAACAGATCACAGTTGATCTATGATGATGTGGCAGTGACATGGTAGTGACGTGCCAAGGTGACTTGGCAAGGTGACGTGGCAGATGACGTAGCTCTAGCCTGCATACTGCACATCGCAAGTTTTAAGAGTTAAGTGCTAAGGGTTTGAGCTATAATCGCCAAAGTACAATGTTGGATTCCATGTGGGACCCAATCGCAATCGCAAATCGCATGTTTTAAAAGTTAAGTGAAAAGGTAAAGTTAAGCCTTCCGCCATGCAAAGTGCGATTTTGGCTTGGATGCGATGTGGCTATATCACTGAAATCTAAAGGATTTCAGATCCGGGTGCATTGGGTCACATATGTTGTTTTGTGAATAAAAAGGGCCAAGCACGATAGCAGGACTCGGCCACACATTCAAAGGGTTTTCCACCATTTACTCGAGAGAAGGAAAGTTCTGCCAATCATTAAAAGAAAAAAGGGTTATGTTTTAAAAAGCCGCCAAAGCTACCAAGATTGAAGACTCAGTTCAAAAAAGGGGGCACAAGTAGTAAGGTTTGATTCGAGCAAGGCAATTTTACAAAATTGTTATGTTATAATGGTAGAAATGGAAAATGAAGCAAACTCATTGGCACAGTCACTAATCCATGAAAAGTGGCAAGCACTACAACAGATTTAATTACCAAATGCCAATTTTTTGAAAATTTGGGCCAGATGTCAGAGCCACCATTGGTTACCTCTTCGTGACCATCACAGCCACCTCTAAGCTTATTGTTTGATCTTACGAAGAGCCATCAAAGCATTTGGATCCCTGAAAGCTGCTCAAATTTTATTCTGTAGGCGGTGTTTTGGTTAGAGATTTTTGATCAGGCCTTACATGGCCACACTTGTCCATTTTTTGCTTAAATTGTAATCAATGAAAGGTTGCCGAGTAAGATAGGGCATCGACTTAGCCTTTAGATAAATATTGTATGCCTTAGGAATATCAGAGATTGGAAAATTGGACCTTGCTGAAGCTTGCAATGTAAGAAGTATTGGAAATCTATAACTGTTGGAGTTGGGCATCAATAATCAAAGACCGTTCACAAGATTCTTGAGCTATGTTAATGGTGATGGTTTTCCTCTGTGTTAATGTTTTTCCCCTGTCTTTTCATGCTGTGCACCAATTTATCTGATTTCAAAACAGAAAATTTAGATTAATATTTGCTGAGAGAGAACATTAATTATGTATGTGTTTGTTATCTTTATGTTTTCTTTTGAAGTATAGTTAAAGAATTCTTAACTGCTCTTTAAGCTATCACTGAACTCACTACTTTCTTTCATCTCATATTCACACTGTCAGTAAGATCCAGTCTACATAATTAGCTTTCCCTGTGAATGCCCTTGAAAATTTGATGCACCATTCAGCGTTTTGTGACTCCATAGCCCAATGGATTAAGTTTCACAACTCTATCTATCCAACCACCCCATCAATCAAACAATCAACCCTCGTAATTTCTATAATTGGCCTAATATCAACACTTATAATTATCAAGTTAAATTATAAGAACTGAGAGAGCCCTCTCTGAGTCTAGGAAGCCTAGGTCCTCAAATCCAAAGTGGTTTAATGTTGTCCTCTGTCGTTTTTTCTTGCGAATCTTACAAATTATGGAGTGATAACACTCAGCAATTACACTATCCAAGAATAATGTGTTTCATCAAAATATCAAGCATATTGATACTAGATATCATTTTATTAGAGAACCTGTGAGCAATGGAGAAGCTCACTTGAAGCCCTGTAAATCGAGTGATCAATTAGCTGATATATTTACAAAGACATTAGGAACATATGTATTTGAGTTTCACAAAAGAAACTTGGGTGTTATAAGCCTAGCTGAGACATTGACCAACAGAGATGTTTGATTTTTCATGAGTTATGTTTTAGTTTAATGGTCGTAATTAAGGGGGAGTGTTAAAATATCTAATTAACTCCTACATGAAGAGTTAAAGAGTCACTTAACTAAGTGTCGAGTAAGTCGAGTTATGTGATAGATGACTTTAGTGAGTAGTTTGCATGTCAAGTTATATTAGGTGAGTCGTTAGTCAAAAAGGTTAAACACCCTTCATCGAGTTCATTGTATTCAAAGATTGAAGAATAAAGTTTGTGTGATTAATAGAAGAGTCGTAGCTTGTATGTGTTTCGTGTGTGAATTATTTGTGTTACTTTGTGTTTTATATCTTTTGTCTTTCTAACCATAAAAAATGGAAGGGAAGAATGGATGATTAAATTTAAACATAAGATTGATAGAAGAACAATATAGATTCATAATTTAATAATAAATAAAAAAGAAAAAGAAAAATATAGATTCATAATTTAATAATAAATAAAAATAAAAAATATAAACAGAGAGGAGGGAGAGGAGGGAGATGTGAAACAGTTCAGTGATTCTAATAAATGATGATGGATGACATGAATCACCAATGACAATGGTAGATTTTTATAATTCACTAAGCTTGTAACCGTCTACGATATTCAAAGTATCTATGATATTGAAAGTATGCGGGTGTTTGTTTTTTTTTATAATCCCAACTTTCCAAATGATGCAACAATAAGAGAAAAGAATTGGTGGTATGATTTTGGGTTCCTAGTTACCAGAAACGGGATGGTTGCCACCGTTCTCGAGAAAAAAGAGAGGAAGAAATGGAAACCGGAAGGAAACACCATTTTCTATGGCCATTCTGAAGCCCTTCTTCACTGCTTGTCTCCACTGCTTCTTCACTGCTTGCCTCTTCACTGCTTTTCGAAAGAGATATAGAGATGGCTTCGAGTTATCCTAAATCAATTACATTACCATTATTAAGTGTAGGTTAGTGAAATTGAAAACATAATAGAACAATTATAACTTTGCAGTCCATTCATCTTTCGAATTATATATATACAAAATGGTAACATTAATGCTATTTAATTATAAATGTTTGACCTAATGCTTAGTCTATGTATGAAGGTGCACAATTAATATGGTTAATGTAAAAACTTTTAACTTGATTTTATAAAATATTTTTATTGCTAATAAATTTAAATCTAATTCTTACAATGTAAGTTAACTTGGATTTGAATTAATTGTTACATTATGGCTCAAATCTATATTAATAGTTCAGTTCAATCAAACGATATTTCTAGGATCTCTAGCACTTTTTCTTTTCTACCCAGCGTGTTTTAGCTCTCTATTATAGATCTCATTCAATTTGATTTAAACATAATTTTATATATAGTTTAAGTAGTTCATATTCAATTGCATATTCTATTTGTTGCTTCCCTCCAAATGATGTATCTTGGTCTTGGTTTATATATATAATCATTTAGATTTACCCATAAAACTATAATCGGCCAAAAGCTCAAAGCGCAGAAGAATGTATACATTGTACACTTACTTGACTAGGAGGCATAAAAATAGAAAAATTTGCTGAGCATCAATATAGTACTCAAATTATTTAGTCTTTTAATTAAAATTTGGGTTGTAAATTTAGTGGAAATTATATTGAAAATTGAAACTAAATCTATATTTTTCATTTTTAATTTTATTTTCTCTCTCCTAGTTTCTTGAATACGAAACTTCTAAATTTCGTTTCTCATATCGTTTTCGTTTCTCATTTGGTTTTCGATTTCTCGTTTCTGGTAACATAGTTTGAGTTAACCTATGTAGACACTAATGCATAACTTGCCACAGAAACCAGAATTCTAATAAACATAAAAACCTCTGATGGAGTTATATTCATAAACACAAATTTATTCCAATGAAATTTGAAAATCTCTTACACTCCTACTTTAAAACCAATCATACTGCATTTCTATTTGGATTTCCATGTTCATCCAACATTTCTTTTCATATTTCAATGCGGATAATCTAGCATCATATAAATATACATTACTTATAAAGATTGAGCTAACTAATAACAATACCATAATCCTGGTAGTTTGATATCAATCCAAAAGAAGATCCAATAAAAATGAGATTGTATTAAGTACATGTCTGTAATTTTTATATGAAAATTACTCCTTAATTTCGACCAAATTTCTTCATAGCAATGTAATTTTATTAACATATCAATATGTATCCCTAAATATCATACAAGATGGTTGCCAAATCTACAGAAGGAGCACCATATTTTAGCATTGAAGGACCAGCGTATTTTAGCGTTGGGAATTTCAGAACCTTTTTTTTTTAGGAAGAAAATACACTGGTTATATACTGTCTAGTTCAATTACTAAAAGATTTCCATAATACTGCAGGTATCCTAGAAAAAGTTCTTAATTATCATTCGAAATACATTCAATTTCCTACAACGCAGCCAGCAAAATGAAACAGTGAATTGTCCCCTTTAACTGCCACACGACTGCAACAGCAAAAACAAAAGATGTCTTTAATAGATAAAAATGACACTGAATTGAAAAAGAAGGAGTTGCAGCTCACAGGTGAGTACTGCACCTGGAGACTGCACTCAAACAGAGAGAACACTCTAAGTTTACTCTACATTCATAAATGAGGCATTACATCATTAAGTACATCACTAGGAATTAGGAAGTTGTAAACAAACTCCTAAATTGTAGAAACTAATCCTAAACTAAGAAGATACGTTACAACTTGTGTAACCATTTCTCCATTAATATAAAATAATATTAATTATTTTCAACTCCCCCCCTTAATGGAGAAAGGATTATCCTGAACTCCTAGCATCCTTCTAAACAATTCAAACTTTACACGCCCAAGAGGCTTAGTAAATATATCAGCCATGTTGTCACAAGTTTTACAATATTCAACAAATATCTTTTTTGACTGTAGTTTCTCTCGAACAAAATGGAACTGAGTATCGATGTGCTTGGTATTTTTATGAAAGACTGGATTGTATGCAAGCTTGATGGTACTCTGGTTGTCAGTTTTGATGATAGTTGATTCTTTTTGTTCTTCTCCTGCATCGTTGAGAAGTCTTCTCAACCAGATAGCTTCACATGTGGCTGCACACAATGCTTGGTACTCAGCTTCACATGAAGATAAGGCTATAGTGCTTTGCTTTTTGCTGCTCCATGCTATGACCCCGGATCCAATGCTGAAAGCATAACCTATGGTAGATCTTCGATCATCCAAGTTACCTACCCAACCTGAATTTGAAAAACCTGCTAGAGTAACATTAGAAGTGTCAGTGTACAAAATACCATAATTACTAGTACCACTAAGATACCTCAACACACTTTTTGCTGTGATCCAGTGACTTTCGAGTGGTTTTGACATGAACTGGCTCAATGTACTAACAGAGTATGCCAAATCTGGTCTAGTTTTAGTAAGATATATCAAACTGCCAACTCGCTGTCTATACATAGTGGCATCCACCTCTTTAGTACCATCATCACTTCTCAACTTTAAGTTCTGCTGCAATGGTGTTGTTGCTGATCTACACTGCTCCATTCTGAACTTTTCCAGCAAGCTTCTGGCATACTTCCCTTGAGTAAGAAAAGTTTGTCCAGAATCTTTCCATACTTCCAATCCCAAACAGTAATGGAGATTTCCGAGATCTTTCATCTCAAATACTTGTGACATCTGCCGTTTGATTTCTTTGATCAGATTGTTAGCATCCCCTGTTATGATCATATCATCTACATACAAAGAAATCAAAATAATTTGCCTCTATTTATTAAACTTGGTATACATATTTGGATCATTCAAGCTCCTATGAAAGCCATGCTCTACAAAAAATGAGTCAATCTTCTCATACCATGACCTGGGTGCTTGTTTTAAACCATAAAGTGCCTTTTTCAATTTACAAACAAGATGTTCCTGCCCCTTTTTCACAAAACCTTCAGGCTGAACTAAATAAATTTCTTCTTTCAAGTCACCATTCAGAAATGCAGACTTAACATCTAGCTGGTGTAGCTGCCATTTATGTTTTGTTGCTAAGGAAATTAGCATTCTAATGGTGTTTAATTTGGTTACAGGAGCAAAGGTGTCATCGAAATCTATTCCCTCTTGTTGCGAGTAATCCTTTGCTACCAATCTAGCTTTAAGTTTTTTTATACTCCCATCTGCATTTATTTTAGGTTTGTACATCCATTTGCATCCTATGGGGGTTTTACCTTCAGGCAATTCAACCAAATCCCAAGTATGGTTTTTGTTTATTGATTATATTTCCTCATGCATTGCAGCTCTCCATGCATCAGATTTACTTGCTTCTTCATAATTTGCAGGTTCTACAATGTTTAAAATGTTTGTCATTAATGCACAGTCTTTCAATCTGGCTGGTAATTGAGTCTTCCTACTTGATCTCCTTGGTAGGGGACTTACCTCAAATCTGTCTATTTCAGCCTTCTCCGGGCTTGCATCATTCATTACATTCCTTGTTACTTCTTCTTCTTGTTTCTGCTCCTGTTCTTCATCATCCTCACTGTTTTCTTCCATTAGCAATGGAATGTGCCAATCATTGTTAGAGTCATCCTTTCCTTCTTCAACATGTTCATGAAATATGGCATCTCTGCTTGCAAAAACCTTATGAGTCACAGGATTAAATAACTTATATGCCTTGAACTTAGTGCCATATCCAACAAAGATACATTTCAAGGCTTTTGGATCTAACTTCTTCCTATCTGCCTTAGGTATATGAGCATAAGATTTTGACCCAAATATTCTTAAATGACTCACTGCTGGTTTGAATCCAAACCATGCCTCAAAAGGGGTTTTGAAGCCTAGACATTTAGTGGGACTCCTATTCTTTAAGTAGACAGCAGTGTTAATAGCTTCTGCCCAAAAAACATTTGATAGACCCTTACCTTGAAGCATGCTCCTTGCGCACTCCACAAGAGTTCTGTTCTTTCGTTCTGCCACTCCATTCTGCTGAGGAGTGTGGGGCACTCTGAACTGTTGAACAATCCCATGCTGCTTGCAGAAATTCATGAATTCTCCCAACCTGTATTCTCCCCCTTGATCTGAGCGGAGAATTTTTATCCTTTTTCCTGTCTGGTTTTCTACCATAGATTTAAACTCTTTAAAATACTGAAAGGCTTGACTCTTTTTACTCAGAAAGTATATCCATGATAACCTAGTGCAATCATCTGTAAATAAGAGAAAATAATATGCACCTCCTAATGACCTAGTCTGCATAGGTCCGCATATATCTGTATGCACGAGTTCTAAGATATCTCTTTCTTTTCCATTAACATGCAAAGGGAACTCTTCTCTATGCATCTTCCCTAATGCACATCCATCACAGTCCAACTTAACATTATGGAAAACAGGAAGTCCATCAACCATACCTTTTCTCTGAAGTAAGATGAGGTCTTGCAGATTAAGATGGCCAAATCTCTGATGCCAGAGATCTTCAGCTGTCGATCTAGTTGCAACCATTGCTTGCTTTGTCATAATTTTCACGTCTAATCTGTACAAGCTCCCCACACGCACTCCTGTTGCAACTGTTTCCATCTGGCTATCCTTTATGACACAGTTAGTCTTAAAGAATTGAACTTGCATGTCCTGATCAGTAATCATTGAGACAGAGATCAATTTTTTCTTAATTCCGGGCACATACAATACATTTTTAAGGCGTCTAATGTTACCGCTAGGTAATTTTACCGGAATGTCACCATATCCTTTGATCTAATATCCACTATCATCCCCTAAATAAATTTTCGACCCACATGAAGTTTCTTCAAGACATTCAAACCAGTCCTTATTACCTGTCATATGTGAGGATGCACCAGAGTTGACATACCATATGTCGTCCTCATCTCCCTTTGAAGCTGAAAGAGCACAATCAGCTGTAAATAGTCGAAGTTCATGGCTCTGATCCTCATCTTCCTCAAAGAAGTAACCTTTGTGCTTTCTCTGTTTGTTTCTTACTTCGTCTGCCTGCCTCTTATAACACTCTTTAATCTGATGACCAGGTTTTCCACAGTAAAAACATTTCTTGCTAGGAAAATTATTAGCAGACATACCTTTAAACGGTCTCTTCTGAAATGTGTTGGCTCCTCTTTGCTGCTGTTGTGGTTGTTGTTGCTGTTGTTGCTGCTTCCCTCTATACTATCTCCTTTTCGCCATCAAAGCAAGGTCATTGCTCTGCGATTTCAAATTTTGTAGTCGCTCTTCTTCCTGTAGCAGAATCCCTGTCAGCTCTTCAAACGCAGGGGATTTATCCCTTGCTGCCAGCCCTGTGATAAACATCTGGTATTCATTTGTCATTCCGTTCAACGTGATCGTGACGAGATCCGAATCAGAAACTTTCTCTTCGATATCTCCCAATCTGTCCTTCAGATCTTTGACTCTAGCAATGAATCTAGCAGCGGACTCATTCTCCTCCATCTTCATCGCAAACAGCTTGCCTTTGAGTAACAAGACACGGTTTGTATTATGCGTCTGGTATAGGTTTTTAGTCATCGTCCAGATGTCAGTGGCCGATTTACAGTCTCTAATATGTGGGATAATATTGTCCTTGACGGACATCTTTAATATGACCTTTGCTTTTGTCTCCCTTTTATCCCAGTCTTGTTCTTATGCAGTTGATCCTGGTCTCAGCTCACTTCCTGTAACGATCAACCACGCATTTGCGCTTTCAAGTAAAGTCTGTATCTTGAATTTCCAGTTGGAGAAATTCGATCCATCGAGTTTGCGAGACTCGTGGGGATACAGTTCTATACTGTTATTCATATTGGACTGATAAAATTCCTGATCCTCTGATGAATAATTCTACCCAACTGAACAATTGCAGGATACTAAAAAAAAATCACCACATACCAGATCTTGACCATAACAATCTGATCTGCCTCCTCCGGACGAATTAGAAACTTCAATGCGCCACCACCGGGAAAGTCCAATCTGCTGCCACCGAGCAAATTAGGAACTTCAATGCGCCACCACTAGGCAAGTCCTATCTGCTGCCACCGAGCGAATTCAGAACTTCAATGCGCCACCACCGGGCAAGTTCGATCTGCTGCCATCGAGCAAATTCAGAACTTCAATGCGCCACCACTGGGCAAGTCCGATCTACTGCCACCGAGCAAATCAGGAACTTCAATGCACCACCACTGGGCAAGTCCGATCTACAACCACCGGGCGAATTCAGAACTTCAATGTGCCACCACCGGGCAAGTCCGATCTGCCACCACCGGGCGAATTCAGAACTTCAATGTGCCAACACCGGGCAGGGCCGATCTACAAAAAATTGCAGACCTTCCCAAAGAGAAAGAGGCTGGCGCTTCTTTGATGCGAAAAATCTGCGCCCAAATCAAAATGCGTGCGAGTCCCAACCCTGGCGCGACTTTTGCGTGTACTTCCGCGCCAATAGCGTATTTTTGCGCGCTGGCGCGCTTATCTCCCTCAAACCCGCGCCAATGGCATGACTGTTCGCGAAAAAACCGCGCCAATCCTTTCTCTTGCTCAGAGATGATCAGTCATCTGAGACTTGTGTTTCAGGTGTTACTGCAATCCACCTAATTCTACGAAAGCTTCTGTAAGCTCCTCCACCACTACAGTTCTGTAATCAGTGATGCATCCTAAAAAAAAAATGAAGGCTCTCCCTACTCTGTGCTCTGATACCAAGATAAAAATGACACTGAATTGAAAAAGAAGGAGTTGCAGCTCAAAGGTGAGTACTGCACCTGGAGACTGCACTCAAACAGAGAGAACACTCTGAGTTTACTCTACATTCATAAATGAGGCATTACATCATTAAGTACATCACTAGGAATTAGGAAGTTGTAAACAAACTCCTAAATTGTAGGAACTAATCCTAAACTGAGATACGTTACAACTTCTGTAACCATTTCTCCATTAATATAAAATAATATTAATTATTTTCAACTTTAACCAGCAATAACTAAAGAAGTTAATTGTCCCCCTCAGCTAAGAAGCAAGACCAGCAAACTTGGTCATAGTTTCGTCCCCCTCAGCTAAGAAGCAGGACCAGCAAACTTGGTTAAAGAAACTATGAAAGGATCTATTAGAGGAGAGTAGAGGTCAATTTTGAAAGTAAAATTCTCCCCTGTTGTTCGAATCATCTCTCTGATATCCAACGGATCTCTGATTTCAGCAAGAATGTCCCCTTTAACTGCCACACGACTGCCATAGAATAAAACCAAAGGACATCTACATCCATCAAGCACCGAAGAAGATAAACGTCCCCCTCTGCTAAAAAGCAAGACCAGCAAAATTGGTCAAAGAAACTATGAAAGGATCAATTAGAGGAGAGTAGAGAACAATTTTGAATGTATTTAGGCTCCCCTGTTGCTCGAATCAGCGCTCTGATATCTATCGGATCTCTATTTTTAAGCACTAATCCAAACTACTAGCTCCGCTATAACAGAGAACAAGAAAGAAATTACAACAAACTTGGTCAAAGAAACTATGAAAGGATCAATTAGGGGAGAGTAGAGGACAATTTTGAATGTATTTAGGCTCCCCTGTTGCTCGAATCAGCCCTCTGATATCCATCGGATCTCTGTTTTTTAGCCACTAATCCAAACTACTAGCTTCGCTATAAAAGAGAACAAGAAAGAAATTATCCAAAATAGAATAGGAGAAAATAAATCATTAAGAAAAATGGACCATACCTGTGGATTTCTCACCTTCCGGTAACAACAGCTCATAGTACATTATTCCAAAAACCCCCTCCAATCCTTTTTTTTGATAGACTATCTGCTTGAGATTTTTTCTCATGATAAACATGTTTAAAGTGGAGAGTGTTGAAAGCCTTAACCTGTCAATGCGATCAAGCCATGAAGTGAGATGACTCCGCGTGATTTTGTTTCCTTTTGTAAGATGATCTATGAGCACCTTTGAATCCTCATAAACCCATAAATTTTCAAGATAGAGATGTGAGGCGAACCAAAGTAAGCCCCACAATGTGAGGATTTCAGCTCTGATATTGGTCCCTTTCGGTCCTTTTTCCCTCGGACCAATATAATTTGTACTGTCAATCCGGGTTGAGCCTCAACCAAACCCCACACCCACAACGAGATTGCTCGGATGCTCCATTGAAAAAACCTGATAGGTAGGAAATTTCAATCGATCTCAGCCTCCTAGAAAGATCCCTCGAAGGATTCATGGTGGATTTTAGCCTTTCTGAGTATTGGATAATGAAAGCAGATGTTCTCCCTCGGCAGCTTGTCACACCATTAAAAATCCACTTATTGCAATCACACCAAATGGTCCAGTGGAAAATTGCAGAAATATTCCTGTAATTTATACTTTTCTTGTTCCACCTTTGAATAAAATCTGTAGAATTATAAAATCCGTAGAATTATCAAAATCGGGAAGCTGCATCTTAAAAAATACACAAATCTTAAACGAAGATACATTTGTGAAAAAGGTGATTATTGTCTTCCTCTTCCAGCCACGCATTCTACATGTACCCGGCCCATACCATCCCCGCCTCTTAAGGTTTCCCCAAGTCAGATTAAGGGAATTTCAGAACCTGGATGATCGGATGGGAAAACCCTCCTCTCGATGTCTCTGGTCGAAATCCTCATACGCGATTCATGGCGATTAATTGGAAATGTCAAAGACAACTGCAACCCATTTGGCTGATGTGCCTTATAAACTTCGCCGGGTCAGGCGAAGCCATCCGGACTCTTGGGTATTTCAATGCCAATGTCAGATATTATTAATTCTGCTCTTCCACACGAGGTTCCTTGGTCATTCATCTGCGTCCGGCTTTCGTATTTGTTGGGTTCCGCAGTCTCCAGAGGTTGTAGAACCATGCGTTTGCTCCGAATTTAGATTGTCATGGATCGCTGAAAGGATTGGACCCGGGATTCTAAGTGAAATCTGCGGAAATTTAGCCGATTCCAGAAATATGTGGGAATTGTGCCTTTGCTCCGAATTTAGATTGTCATGGATTTCTGAAGGGATTGGCTCTGGGATCGCGGTAACTGAAATCTGGGGCCAACTAGCCGGTTCCAAAACTTGCTGTTCTGGCTGGGTGCCCATTCTGCAGAGGGGACATGTGGAATGAGAAAGAAACCACATGTCAATACACTCAACATGAAAACTATACCCGCAATTGGGCAGAATCCGGCCTTTCTCATTCTCCTCCGACTCGCACAGACAGACCGCGCACTCCAGCCCCTCTTTGAAATTCGGCCCTTTATATACAAATACTGAGAGAGTCTCTATCACCGCAGATTCCAACCCCACGTTCCTCAGCGTCGCTGGTTCTTCACCTCTAGAATGAAACCGACGACGCCGAGAAGCTGATCTCCTAAACCATATGAAGTAAGCGGACAGCAAAATGAAGCACATAAACAGAAGAACAAGCAATATTACGGCCAAGAGCATGATTATGACCTTGACGGCATGTCTAAATTCGGCATAAACGTCGGAGTTCATGGCCGAATCATCAAAGTGGCATCTCCTGCATGAAATTGGAGCCACACTCTTTTTGAAATTGCACTGGTCTGAGTGAGCGTAGCCAACGGGGCTCCGTAGCACTGAAACCTGCAATTCCTACCAATCAGCAGTACCTCCTATCAATCGGAAAATGACATGAAAAAGCTTCTTAGTACGGCTAGATAGCCAGGTCGGACCGACCAGTGATCAAATTTGAAGGGCAGGTCTGAATTTCAATTAGAAGGGTATATATTTATGTCGCATTTCCATAATGAAAAACTTAAAAAAAAAAGCTTTTCAATTGACTACAATAAATTATTTAAATTATTTTTACATTTCATTTTCAGAAAGACAAAACCATCAATCTTTATGTTAATAAAACACTGTTGTGTAATGTAATTTTGACTAGAGTAAGGAGCAGCAACATGGAGGTCTGGATTTTTCTTATAGAACTTTTTTTTATATATTTGAAACGTTGTTTACAAATATGAATACAACTATGAAATTATGAGAACAAGGTAAATTAAAGCAGAGAATCATTTGAGAAAGGGATCCCAAGAATTAGACATCTAAGCCTGGCATTTAATGGAAATTTTCAAGTAAAATCAAACATAGCAGAAATACGCAACTAAGACTGCCATCATTTAACCGCAAATTTCAAACCTAAAAACACAAAATAAACCCATATAGGTTAAAATACCATAATGTCTGCAAATAAACAGCTAAAACAAAGCACAATGAATGCAGAAAGACATTTATGTGGTAAATCTCCCATATATTGCATCTCAATACATAATATATTGTATATTTTAATTATGTATAACCATTATACAATTATAATTGGCATATGTTAACGAGTAAGATATAAAGATAGAATTTGATATATAAATTGTTTAATTTGATAAATGTTTTAGGTTTAAAATTTTTACTTTAATTAAAAAAAATTATTGATTTTCTTTATAAACATTCAAATATAAATTTGTTTGCACATCTATCCATTAAATTTTAAAATATGTTCAAAATTGGTAATCCAATTCAATTTATTTAATACCAAATTAATCAAAGTTAAAATATACCACCAGGGTTCACGCGCTGTCCACCAGGGTTCCAACTCAAAAGCCTTACTTCATTGAAGTAAAAGAGCTTACCTCATTGTGTTATTAATAGCTGTAAAATCAGGAGAACTCTTCGATCCTCAAAACTCCCGGTGAAAATACAACAAATAATAGCTAAAACGATGACGGGATTGCTTCTGAGAATAGCAAAGAGCAAGGGCGGAGAAGGAGCCTATAAATTTAAAAGGTGAAAGGTCTAGAAGGTACCGGATACATAACTAAACGGACGGGAACAATACGGTAGCCTCTCGCGGACGTGTTCAATTTTGATCACTGTGTGTGAAGACTCTGTTTAAAAAAAATCATACATTGACCTTCATGGTTGTAACAATAAAATATTTCTAAGATTAGAATGAACCAGCTTAAAATGATATTCATTCTAACCTTGTAGCATGCTCCACAGCGTTCTCCACCTTTGAACAAAACTGGGCTTACAGCGCCCACCCGTTTTCTGTATGGCTTCACATCCACAAGGTTGCCATATCCACATGCACCACTTGCAATATTTGAAATTCACAACGTTAGTGGTTGATGAACTTCTATATTACTCATCAAATTCTGCAGGGTACTGACATATTCCTCCACACATACAGCAACAATGCACTAGCTAAAGTCTAACTTTGCTATGTTCACTATCAACTATTATGATAAATGCAGAATGGTGAATGAATGCTGGTATTCTTATTTGATGACACAAGTGCTGGAAAATGAAGTGCTGGGCATTACAATATATAATGACTAAATAAGTTATAAGAGATTAGATTGTGTACAATACCATCACTTCCATCTCCATCTGGACTACCATACCAGGTAGCAGTAGCAGGGTGCCATTCCAGCTCTTCTGCTTCCAGAGCCCAACTCACCTTCACACAAAAAAATTACACTCACAGCACCTAGAATAAGCAAGGCACTGGACATGCACGGTGACATACACTTGAATCTCTTCATCTTTTTCTCCAGGGAAAGTGATGATCAGAAATTGGTTAAAGACCAAAAGGGCGAATGTAGATTTATTGAGGAAACCAGTAACCAAAGACTGGCCCAGTGGGGAACAATTGATAAATGATTGATGTCTAATCGAAATCAACTGTCAACCGCTTTAACGTTTAATGCAATATCCAATACAACGATTTCAATTCTGTAATAAGTTCAGTGGATCATGGGAGCATAACTGGGCGACGGACTACCCGTGGGCCTATGAGATTTTCTTGGTTAAGACAGAGACACAGGTTGTGAGGGAACTGCCTGGTTCAATCTCTTTAATGGCGTTTTGGAAAATTACGACGCAATAACTTACTGACATGTGATCAGTGTACGCCAACGAGCACAAACTAGAGCCTTTTACGGCTTAAATTACTCGTTCGACAGTCCCCAAAAAAATTCATATTAAACCACCGATGGGACTCACTATATTTGGGAATTTTAAAAAAATTGACGAGCTGACATGCTACAACACTTCGGGGGAAGTTTTATAATATTATTCAATTTTTTTTCGGACTTGTAAAAATCTAAATTTAAATTTTTTTTGACTGGTAAATTTCTTTCTGTACTTCTCTGATGTGCCAGAGGCCCTTTGAAGGGCTCTGACGTGTTCAATTTTGATCACTGGGACCGACTCTTTATTTTAGAACACTTGACTTAAACAAACTGAGAACTCGACTTTATCTCTTTTTGATAGAGAGATAAAGAGATACATTTTATTTTACTCTATTTTGCACTCATTAGTTATTAACTCGCAATTCTTACTTTTGTTTCAACCTAGATTCTTTGCATGTGTAACACAAAATTTCACACCTAGGTGTGCGTGGAACACTACTATCAAATTTGCAATGCTACTTCCATTTCATTGTTCCCCTTGACTTTCGTTTATAAGTCCCACTAGTCACACTTCCTTAGGAGGGGAGGAGGATTCCTATAAACGTTTGCAATGATGCTAGTCTGTCTTATCTAATTAATGAGAGTGGTGATATAAGGGCATTGGTCATTCATTTTAGTGTGGAGGAACTCTACGGTTTCTACTAACTTTATGGTTGAGCGTAGTAAGGCCAATTACATTAACAAAGTTTGAAGAAATAAAGAATCAATGTGCTTAAGGTGTAGATGGGTGATTGCTTAAAAGATTGAATTGATAGTTATTGTACAAAAATGTCTTTTTTGCAATTGTAGTAGTATATAAATGAGCATGGGGAGATGGCTATGTCTTTGGTTATGTTTTTTTACTTAAAGCATATTTTTTGGGTGTTTTTTTTATGTAGAAATTTAATATAAAATACGTATTGTCTGGATTTTCTTGATCTAATAATTATATGCTATTGTTAAATACATAATCGTTTCTACAAAATATTTGCGGAATTTAAAACACAACCGCTAATAGCAATATCATAAAGAAAGATCAATCACACAAAACATAGATAATTTACCGGGAAATGATAAAGCTAAAAACCCCACTACCATATATTATGTATATATCATGGATCATGAAACAATCTCATACAAAGCTCCAATCCAAAAGCTCTCAGTACATCATACAATTGTCTCACAATGTCATACAAAAATTGGCAAGTTCCTTAGCCAATTTACTACCTCCAGACAACCTGCCTCCACTGTGCAGTCCCAGCTGATAGCAATCCCTGAATGAATGGAATCCTGCTTGCCTTGACTGCGCAATCCTCATGGGCACATCCAATGTGTGTGTGGTCGCATGTGTGCAACCACTAATGTCACAATTGATAGTCAATCTGTCCGTTTCGCCTACGTCTCAACTGGGTCTCCACTGGATCTGACATGCATGTAGTTAACAATAGTAAATCTTCAATTGCATGTAATACTATTGATTGTGAATTAATTAATAATTAATTCACTTGATCTCTCACTAGTGTATCTTTAATTACAACTAGCACAACTGAGTTTAACTCACTTAACTGAGTTAAACTACTTTACAACTTTCATAACTACACTTCCAACTCTGTTACAACTTCGAATCACTCCGTTACAACTAAGTCCACTTGCGTCTCCCACCAACCAACCACTCATCTCGAAATTCCTATAGCTAACTGTTTAGCCACTTTAGTTAACTATTTCCAAGTGCTCATTGAGAATACAATATTGTTTATTTTCCAACTAAAATTAAGGGATAATAATAGCCGACATGCATCTATAAATAGACATGCAATCTATAAATAGAACTTGCACATACATCTATAAATAGACCTTATATATAAATAGAATTTTATCATGCATCTATAAATACACATCCACCTAAAAATAGCCTGAGGCTCCATTCTAGTGTAGGTGCATAATCTTCACTAGGATCTTCTTGTTGAATCTTAACACTCCCTCTCAATAAGAAAATGATTATCCTTCACCCCGATCCTGTCTCTATGGAATTCGAATTTGCTCTTGGTGAGCTCCTTCATCAGAATATCTTGATCGTGATCTTCCATGGGAATGTACTGAAGCAACATGACCTTCCTCTGCACATAAACTCTAATATGATTATATCAGATATCTATATGCTTAGATCTATCATGAAACATAGGATTAATCAAGAGTTTAATGAAACTTTGATTATCACAATGAATCACTGTCGGATCTAAATGAGAAAAAAACACACCAACCAAGATCTTTCTCATCAGATAGCCTCACAAGCAGCTTGACTCGCTGCCATGTACTCTTCCTTCGCTGAACTGAGTGCCACAGATCTCTGCTTCCTGCTGTACCAATAAACAACTGTAGATCCAATGCTAAAGATCCCCCCTGATGTGCTCCTTTTGTCTGATGGGTTGCTTGCCCAATCTGCATTAGTGAAGCCATGCAACTTCACCTCATATATTTTTTTGTACCATAAACCATACTCAGATGTGCCTCTCAAGTATCTCAGGACATGCTTGCCTCCCTTCCAAAAGAGCTTGGTAGGCCTAACCATCACTTGAATCAGCTGGTTAACCACATAGTAAATGTCTGATCTCGTGTTCAGTAGATACATTAGCGAACCAACCAACTATCGATAGACAGTAGCATCCACTACCTCTCCAGAAGTAGCATCCTCTTTCCTCCAGTTTCCTGGAAGAGGAGTATCCATGGGTTTGCAGCTCTCCATGTGAAGCATACCCAGTATCTCCCTTGCATACTTGCCTTGAGACACAAAAATTTCACCATCTTGCTGCCATATTTCCAATCTAAGGCAATAATGAAGGAGGCCCATATCCTTCATCTCAGACTCCTTTGCAAGGTCCTCCTTGCATGAGTGTATCAACTACTCATCACCAGTTAATATTAAATCATTAACATAAAGAACAATGATTAAAAGCTTACCCTCCACCACAATTTGTTATAGGTTTGCATCCGCTTCATTTCCGATGAAGCCCAATCCAGTGGAATAGCTGTCTATTCGAGTGCACGAAGCACGAGGTGCTTGCTTCAGCCCATACAACACTCTTTTGAGTCGGCACACATGCGACTCACTACTGAAGATCTCAAATACTTCATGATGCTCTATGTACACCTCTTCCTCAATGATCCTAATGAGAAACACAGTCTTCACATCCATCTGATGAATGCGCCAGCCCATCTATGCTGAGAGAGAAAGGAGGGTCCTTATGGAAGAATACCTTGTGACAGGTGCAAATGTTTCTTCATAATCTATCCCCTTGATTTGTGAGAAGCCTCGGGCCACAAATTTTGCCTTGTATTTCTCAACACTCCCATCAGTAGCTTGCTTTGCCTTGTAGATCCATCTTGAACCTACCACTGATTTATCAACCAACGTTGGAACAATTTTCCAAGCATTGTTTTTTATAATGGAGTCATACTCCTACACCATTGCATCTACCCATGTGGGCTCCTACATTGCTTCCTGAAAGGAAGATGGGTCAGTCACAATACATTTTCTCATGAGAGCCATGTATCCAGTAAATATTTCAGGATATTGTCTTTGTCTGTGATGTGAAGTAGGGGCTCCTACATTTTGTGCAGCATCAAGTCTCAGCCTATCAGCTTCTGTGGTATTCCTTCTACCAGTTTTGATGGTTGTCTCTCCATGAGTGGACTCCTCCACTCCATGGCTCTCATATTGTGGTTGATCCAAATCTATAGACTCATCTTTGGGAACCAATAGTTCGTCCTTCACATGCTATTCTAGCTCCCTCTGAAGTGACAACCGAATGGCTTTCCCCTCATCGAATTTTATATCTCGTCGCACCACTGTCATTTGATTGTTTGGAAAATACACATGATAATTATGAGGTATTTCTACGTACCCCACAAATATCCCAACTTCAGCAGTCAGCTCCAGCTTCATGCTAGTGTCCATGGTCACATGCACATAAACAGATGAGCCAAAAATCTTAAAGTGTGAAACATCTAGTTTCTTACCAGTGAAAACTTCTTCAGGTGTACTCATGCCAAGTACTCTACGAGGAAAATGGTTTTCCACATAAACTGTAGTATTGCATGCTTCTTCCCACAAATGTATTGGTACACCTTGATCATGTAATATCGCTCGTGTTACACCCACGATCATTTTGTTCTTCCTCTCCGCGACCCCATTTTGTTGTGGGTTATGAGGCGATATGAGCTCTCTTCGAATTCCTTCTTTGTCGTAGAAGTTATTGAATTCGTTAGAGATGCGTTCTCCACCATTATTGCTCCTTAGAGCCTTCAATTGCTTCCCCAACTCATTCTCCACCAATGCCTTAAACTCACAAAACTTTGAGAACGTTCGATCCTTCTCCTACATGAAAAAGATCCAACATTTACGAGAAAATTCATCAACGAAAATAACATAGAACTTATGTTTTGCTGTTGAAGAAACCAAGAATGGTCCACACACGTCTATGTGAACTCTCTTAAGGACCCCCGAAGAAAAATTCTCCTTTTCATGAAAGGTGGGCTTTACATACTTCCCCATGGTGCAACCCTTGCACTGATCTAACTGAGCAAGTGTTCGCATTGGAAGTCCAGTAGATGTTTGTTGCATGACTTTCAAGACTCCATGATGAAGATGGCCCAATCGCATGTGCCATAATTTGCACTCATCCCGGCTCACCACTTTTTCCGCCTTGCCCATCATGGCAGCGTAGCCATCTACCTCCAGTTTGTAGAGATTCTTAACTTGAATGCCTATCATCTTGGCTTCACTCAGTGTTTTATGTCGCAAGAAAGATTTTCCATTGCTGAAAACAACGTCATAGCCTCTGTCCTCTAACATTGCGACTCATACCATGTTTTTCTTCAAACTTGGAGCATGCATAACATCTTTCAATTGAAATGGTTTACCTGACTCCCTCTAAAAGGTAATGGTACCAATGATAGTCACACTATATCGTCCATCGTCGCCCATCTATATATGCATCTGGAGATATTTCTCCTTCAAGTCACTGAAAAGCTCCTTATCTCCTGTATTGTGGAAGGAAGCGCCACTATCCAAATACCACACCGATCCCAATGCAATTGAAACCATGGATGAGATCAAGGAGAAGTCATGTTAAAATTGTGAGGCAAGGGCCTCACCAGCTGCAGCTCCAGTAGCCTTCTTGTTCTTCTTATTCTACGGACAGTTAGTGGCAAGATGCCCATGTTCATGACAGTGAAAAAACTTCACCTTGGACATATCCAACTTCTTGCCTTTAGACTCATATTTAGAATGGAATTTCTTCCCCTTCCCTTTCTTCGCCTTGGAATCCAAAGCACGATCCTCTTCATCATCATGATTTGATGAAGAGCCATCTATGGTATTCCACCTCAACTCCTTCTGCACCAGATACGACCACAGTCGTTCCCAATTCGATAATTTTTCGCGTTCGTTGACAAAGTCTTCATAACTATGACAACCCTTAGGAAGTCTCAAGAGATCCAAGCTCACCAAATCATCATCAAAAACAGTTATTCCCACACTCCCCAATTCATCATGACATTGGACAAACTTCATGAGATACTTTGGAATGTTGCTGTCCTTTTTCATCTTGATCTTCCTGAGTTTATCTTTGAATGCCAATTTTCTGGGGTCACTATTGCTTTGGAAAATTTCCGTCAAAGCCTTCCACATAGCATATGTTGTGGCTTTCCAATGAAGGCTTGAGACAATGTGGTCTCCTACACCTTCCAACAGAATCCTCCTTGCCTTTGCCACTTTCTTTTGCCCTGCATCAAGTAATGCATCATTTTTTGAAGTGGGCTTAGGAACATCAATGTCAATGAATTCCTTCAATCCGTTATCTTCGAGCACCGCCTCCATCCTGTCCTTCCAAGAAATTTTGTTCAAGATGCCCTCAAGTGCATACTCTAGCCACAAGCCATTGAAAGCCATTTCAATGTTAACTCAACTGTAGCACCAAGAAAGTCTTTCTGCAAATTCAAATTATTTCCAATAAAAAACTCAACTCCTACTTCAAAATTGCAATGTTTTGTGATCCGACACCATGTAGAAATTTAATACAATATATGTATTTCATGTATTCTCCTAATCTAACAATTATATGTCATTGTTAAATACAGAATCGCTTCTGCAAAATATTTTCAGAATTTAAAACACAATCGCCAATAGCAATAGCATGAAGGAAGTTCAATCACACATAACACAGATAATTTTCCGGGAAAGGATAAAGCTAAAAACCCCACTATCATATATTATGTATATATCATGGATCATAAAATAATCTCATACAAAGCTCCAATCTAAGAGCTCTTAATACATCACATAATTGTCTCACATTGTCATACAAAAATTGGCAAGTTCCTTAGCCAAATTACTGCCTCCAGACAACCTGCCTCCATTGCGCAATCCCAGCTGATAGCAATCCCTGAATGAATAAAATAATGCTTTCCTTGATTTCACAATCCTCATGGGCACATCCAATGTGTGTGTGGTCGCATGTGTGCAACCACTAATGTCACAATTTATAGTCAATCTGTCCCTTTCACCTACATCTCAATTGGGTCTCCACTGGATCTGACATGCATGTAATTAATAGTAGTAAACCTTTAGTTTCATGTGAGACCACTGATTGTGAATTAATCAATTAGCACAATTGAGTTTGTCTCTCTTAACTGAGTTAAACTACTTTACAACTTTCATAACTACACTTCCAACTCTGTTACAACTTCTAATCACTCAGTTACAACTAAGTCCACTTGCATGTCCCACCAACAAACCACTCAACTCGAAAATCCTATAGCTAACTGATTTTCCACTTCAATTAATTATTTTGAAGTGCTCATTGAGAATATAATATTGTTTATTGTC
Source organism: Pinus albicaulis (assembly GCA_034641835.2). Taxonomy (NCBI): domain Eukaryota; kingdom Viridiplantae; phylum Streptophyta; class Pinopsida; order Pinales; family Pinaceae; genus Pinus; species Pinus albicaulis. The sequence goes on from CM076573.1 coordinate 445,579,911, forward strand.
CAACTAATTAAGGGAGAATAATAGCCAACATCCATCTATAAATAGACATGTAATCTATAAACAGAACTTGCACATACATCTATAAATAGACCTCATCTATAAATATAATTTTCTCATGCATCTATAAATAGACATCCACCTAAAAATAGCCTGAGGCTCCGTCCTAGTGTAGGTGCATAATTTTCATTAGGATCTTCTTTTTGAATCTCAACATCCTATAATTTTGTATTATAGTTGCTATAGTTGACCGAATTCCATGTTATTTGATTTAATTTGTGTTGTCTAAGTATTGGTAGCATGTTTTAATGTTGTGGTGATCCGAATTTTGGGATAAAATATCTAGAATGCTTGGATGTCAAGAGAGGATGAGAGAAAACATATAGATCTACTATGAAACTAATCACAAGAACATTGATAAAAATGCAAGGCTTGACTACATATTAAAAATATCAAATGAGAGAATAATATTCGAGAACAAGGATTCCATTAAGAAGAATTAGAAATCATTTGAGGTCTAAAATGGGCCTCCTAAGGAATATTATAAAATAATAGTGGAAATAAAAAAATAAGATTACATTACATCATCAAAATTTAGAGGGGAAAAAACTATTTTTTCAACTTATCTCCCTACAGTTTTACTCAAATTTCAAGTGGGAGCACTCCTTGTATGCAAAATTTAATTCATCATCCAAGGAGTACCCATGTATCATAATTTTAAGGGACTCATGCACAAAAAAAATGAGAAATACCTTAAAAACGTTATTGCAATCAATTTTTTCATGTAGCAAGGTCCATCAAAAGAACACAACATGGGTATTCCTTAGATGAGGAACTAAATTCCATATCTAATCAATGTTCTCACATGAAATTTAAGTAAAATCGTAGGGAGATAAGTTGAAAATACGAGTTGAAAAAGAAGGTTTTTTTCAATCTTTTTACCTTTTTACTCCAAAAATGGTGAATCATTCCCCATATTTGACATCATCATCTTGAATTCTATTTGGTCTTATAAGGTTGACTATGGTTGTAAATTTAAGTTTTGAGGCCCATTTTAGACCTCAAATTTTCTGTAATGAACCATTACATGCAATAAGGCCAATTTTGGGACCTCTTATTCCCGACCTTTACTCTCTTCTTATTTCTTTCTTATGAGGTTTCTTAATGTTTAAGTCCTATTTAATTAGGATTGTCTTTGTTAGTTGCATATTTATCAATTTCTCTTTTACATAAAAATATTTCTAAAAAAATTATACTATAAACCACCATAATAATAGGATCAATTCTCCCCCATAGAAAATGATGGTGCCCATTATTCACCCATTCTTAAAAAACAATGGTCCCCATTATGTTCAATGTAAAATCATGATTATAATCCATTGTAACATAATTAATAAAATTATTTTGTGTGGCTAACCCATAACCGTGCATATAGGGACCTAACAGTGTGGATGCCCCATAACCATCATGATTAAAATGTGCTATGTGCCAATGAAGAGAATGGTTTTGTATGGTAAACCTATTACAATGGATGACTAGTAACCGTGTTGGAAACGATAAACTTGGAGAAGGGTTTCGTATGGTTTACCCATAACATTGGTTTGTGGATGACCATAGGGAAAATTGGAAGCACAGAAATTTCTGGAATTTTTTTTTTAGAAAATTTGAAATTGATGAATATATTTTCGGAAAAAGTACAAAATATTACCTCGCTTACAAATATTAGCCCGTAAATTTTTCCCTAGGTGATACATCGCCTTACTCTTTTGTTCTTACAAATGGGTCTCTCAGTATAACTTTATGCATAAATTTTCTTATAAGTTAAGTCATAGGGATAGGTGGATAAAATTGATTAAATTTGAAGTCCATCGAATTCCATTCATGGACGAATTTATTTAACGAGGTTAATAAATATCAAGAAAAACAATAAGAAACCAAATACTAGCATTGATAATTTGACAAAAATTGAATAAATTTTATTGAATTTCGTTCCAAGTATGTTATGAAATCACAAGAAATTCAAAGAGTTTTGTAATAAAAAATATTAATAAAATAATAATAAAATCCAAAAGGTTGAAACCTACTCCCTTTAAAAACATATATTCTAGGTTGCATGTACCAACAAAATATTGTCTTTAAATGTCAAACTTAACAACAAATGAGAGAGAAAAACAAATTAAATTAAGTTAGTTTTGGGAGTATACTAGGAGTCCTATTGTTAATTTACACAAAACATGACTTTAGTTTTTAATATATTTTTTATTTCTATTTTAATAATATTTTCATTTCTATTTATTTATTTTTTATATGTTAATTTTTTTTTTATATCAAACACGCTTAAATTATATAAATTCGTATATTTATATACAATCATAATAGAAGTGTAATATTTGAATAAAATATAAAAGTTAAATAGATAAAAGAAATATATATAAATCAAAATTTGTTTATATATATATATATATATATATATATATATATATATATATATATATATATATATATATAATGGTTCAATAAAATATAAAAGTTAAATATATAAAAGTTTGTGGGACATAGAACAGACGGTGATGGGGTGTACTGTTACGTCACTTTGTGATGTGAAGGTCGCCATTTCCAAACTATGTGAGTAAAAATCAAATCATGTTAAGGGTCGATGTGGCCCTGGCTAAGTGCAATCCCCAGGTCATTTCGATGGCTTAGATGCCCTGAGATTGCAATTTCTCAAGTCACGGGTCAAACCTAAAGTATTCTCTGATAAACTCAAACCACTTGACAAACCAAAAAAGAAAATTAAATATATAAAAGAAATATATGTAAATTAAAAAAATATTTTAATAATTAAATTTCATTGTTATTATATATTTGTGTTCCTATCTTATTTATACCACAAAATTTAATTTATAAACAATTACAATAGAAATGTAATATTTCAACCAAATATAAAACAAATATATGTAAATTAAAAATTATTGCAATCTTTAAATTTTGTTCTCACACACATATATATATATATATATATATATATATATAAATATAAAGGAGAGTACAACTATTCTTATTATTATATATGAAAGAGTTACAATAATATATATATATATATATATATATATATATATATATATATATATATATATATATATAGATATATAGAGAGAGAGAGAGAGAGAGAGAGAGAGAGTATGTTAAACTTAATTTTGAATTTTATTTTCAAAATTTTATTTTTTGAATTTTGTCAAAATTTAAAGTTGTTAAATTCGAATTCAAACGCCAACTAGGTGATGCAATCAAATTCTATTGAAGATCCATTTGAGTTAGTAAATAGATATTTCAATTATTATAAGATATTTTCTCTATATTGATCTGTTGTGTGAGGAAATCATTCTTCAAACTCAAGTTACACCGAGCTATGTTGCTTTACAGAGATGTGTTAATTAAATCATTGCCTTTTCTTAAATTAGGAAACAAAATAAAATTCTATGAAAAAAAAACCCATTTCAACTAACAAAAAATTCCTTTGAAATGATCTATTATGCACCCTTTGAAATGCTTCGTAGAAGTCGTGGAAACTACATAAAAATTGGTTGAAGATTGCTTCCCTACATTTTATCCATTATTGTGCTTTTATGGAAGCCATACCATAGTGGGTAAGTTGAGAAATGGCTGAAATGGGGTCTCACAAGCTTCTAAATGTTGCATTTTTTTTAAGCTATGGCATGGTTGTATGAATCTTTAATAATGTTACCCCAATGGGGGTGAATCATTCCCAAGATTGACATCAAGAAGGGTACCCTCAAGGCATGAGGGAGCACCAACTATCAATCGACCCCATTTCCCATAGCATGCAACAATAAGATGGAAGGGAAGGCCAAATGGTGGTTATATATCATGGAATTTCCACATGTGCAGTAGAAGGAAATGGGAGAGAAACCATCAATTCAGTCTACATGCATGAAGGAATCTCGAGACATTAATTATGTCATGAGAATTTACTCTCTTGATCCAAAACTGGAGGTTTTCCTTCAAGGTGTTGAGTTTTAAAAAAAGATGCAACTTCCCATAAATATGAGATGGGAAAATGTTGAATTTCCATATGGATTTTATAAGATTAAATAGGATATTCAAAGGGAAAGTGAAAGAAACAACAACTTAGTCCCCTCTATCATTTATTTTTAAAGTGAAGGATTAGGCCCTCTTGGCTTCACCCCTTTGATCAAAATAATTTTTGAATCCTCTAAGATACTTCGTCTCATACATTCTCCAAGTGAAGGGAATATTTGTAACGTACACCTCCCCTCACATTTACCCAATTTCACTAGCTTACCTAGGTAAATCCAAGATTAGTGGAAGTTATGACTAGACTAAACCTCGTAGGTGACCTTAAGGAAATGGAATCGACAAAAAAACCTTATTGAATTCCCTGAAGTTCCAAAGGACCCTCCAGGAGTAACTCAACCCCTCCAGGTATCTATCCCCTAATCCAACCTAAATTTTCCCTGAGTTTTACCCCCAGTCAATTGCATAAGCCTAGATTAGTGAAACTATGTATTTTTTTAGCTAGCGTTGTGCCAACGAGTGCAAATTTTAAGGCTATATTCCAGCGTTGGAGCTAGATATCTGCTCAGAAATCCATGTAACTTTCATAATTTATAAATTACATAAGAAGAATTCTTGTCCACCAAAAATTGACTCTAGAACTAGGCCGAACCATCCCCAACAGAGATTAATTTTTTTTTAAACACTTGTGATGCAGGGGAATTAGGCTCAAGAATTACTTTTGTACCTAAGTAGACCAAGGGGGGTCTCATTGTTTTAAATTCTCATGTAATTGTTAGTATTTTTGAATAAAATGGTGAGGACATGTAAATGTTCTCCAACCATTGGAGAACATGAGAGAAAGGTCAATAGTTAGGAATATGAAGAGATAACAAAGGGTTAAGAGTAATTTTAGGATCAGTTTCAGTAATTTTAGGAGTTGAGTCTAAATTTAGGATTTTCAAGAATTTCAAGAGTTTCTCAAGCTGTTAGAGGAAATGAAGTGATTCATTATCTTCTTAAGCCAAGAGGCATTAAGTAGAGGATGATATTGAGAATAGAGCAGAGAGTTGTGCAGAGAGTAGGATAGTTGTTCTGAAACAGAAGAGGAGGACAGAAGGGCCATCGACTTGAATATCAGGTCGAGGAAGAAACAGTTCAATGTAATTGCTGTATTTGTTAATACAGAGAATTTATTCTAAATTCATGTCTTATTACTGAGCTATATGGTTATGAGGCTGTGTGTTTTAATTTGAAAAGCAATGGGGAGAATCGATCACTAGAAGGATCGATTCCAGTGAAGCACTTGACTGCTTGTCTCAATCTATGTATGACAAACTGGATGCATTCCGAAATGAATTGAATTTATGAATTCACCGTATGGTTGAAAGAGGGTTCGATTCATTTCAAATTCTGAGTTCTTATATGGTAAGGGAATTTGAATTGATGTCTCTGTGTGAAAGACTATGAACCCTGTAATGTGTGGAGTGACCGCGTATGATGGTGTGTGAAATAGTAACTGTAGAACTCTGTGAATCGATCACAGGGTGATCAGTTTCACATATGACTCTTTCATTCATATAATTTATACAGTGTTGAGAGTAATGATGTTTCCATACACAATATTCAGATGAGGGGATTAATTAAAACTCTATCATACATACACCGTGCATAAGGTCGATTAAGTAAAGGAAAAGGCTATGGTTCGAATAGCACTGAGTAAGGAGATGGAACCATGAGCTAAATGGAACCTTAAGCGTTGAAGGCAGTTTCAGAGAGCACCTCGGTGGTATTCGCATTATTAAAATGTGGTAAGTGGAATTGAAGAAAAAAAAACGATATATGTCTTTGTCTGACACGTGGTTGTAATCGGTTTTCAAAAACCATTTGTTTTGCATTTTTTTTTTAGCATTAAAGCTCTGCCATGGAAAAAAACGCGATAAGCGTTATAGCCATTCGATCTAGAGTGGAGTAGATTTGATGATACGTGTACTTGCAACTGGGTGGAGGTTAGTAAGGTGCGAATCAACGATGGAAACCCTTAAATCGGAGCGTGATGAATTGTGGATCATTGGATCCGTTTGGCAATTGATTAATGAAGTAAGTACCATGGGCCCTGATGCATTGGTAATGGGATGTGAGGGTTTGTTTTATAGTGGAGGTTTTAATAAAATATGGCTAGAACTAAATTTTAGCCCATGCAGTTAAAAAAATCTTAATATATAGTGTGATGCCATACATTGGTAATGAATGTAGAATGGGAGTGTTGGCCAAAGTTTGTGTTATGTATTTGTTGGTGTCAAGGTTGTAATGTTAATCTCCCATATATACATTAATAAGAAGTGAGCGCATATGGTCATGCAAAAAGGGTTAAGGTGTTAATACTTATTTAATCGAAGGTTGTAGTATGGTTTAGTCATGAGGTTGGAAGAAAGCTTCCACATTGAAGTTTGATTGTGGGTCATGATTATAGCCATCCAAATAAAAGGTAGCTTCTGCATGTTAATGTTTGCCCAGATTCAAAATTATTGGGAAAAAACTTTGGAAGTGCATTTTATGTGCAATAGGACAGAAGATTGAAGGAAGCCCAGGCATCAATTCATATCAGAGCTGGAACAACTCATTGAAATAAAATTTTGAAATACATGTGTATTGAATTAGTGGAGGAAATTTGAAGTTTTGAATCTGTATAAGAGTGATTGCAGATTTGAAGAGAGATGCAGTGCATGTGTTGAGAGGATGAAGGATATCTCTGTTTCAAGTAAAGGATTTTTGTAATTAAACCTGAAGGTGTGGTGAGAAAGAAGATCAGATTTTGAAATCTGATATGCAAAGATACACAGGGTTGCAGTGAATAGGATTTGCAGAAGTGAATCAAGAACAAGATCATGCAGGGATCTTGCAGGTAAGATAATTTTAAATTTGATTTGGAATTGTGGTTGTAGAAAAGTGAAGACAGAGTTTTGATGATGATGGCAGTGGACCTGATATTCAGCTAAAGGCTGGATAGGGAGAACAATTGCAATGTTCTCAAGAAAAGGTGAGTTGATGAGCAGTGTTTAACTCTGGTTTGAAGAATTGTTTTCAGAATTCAGGTTGCAGGCAATTGAATAAATCTCAGCAAAGTAGATCACAGCTTTGAGAGAAGTGATAAAAGAGTCCAACAGAGGATTCTAAGTGAAGAAGAAAGTGTGGCAGTACCTGGAGAATTCCTAACAGAGGTTGGATGAAAGAAGAACATATGTGTTCTTGAAAAGTTGCAAAGTGAAACCTAGAAAAAGTAGAAGAGAGTGCTCAGAAGGTTCCAGCGGGTAGGGGACCAGTACTTGCCAAAAGCCCAGATTCGGAGGAAAGGATTGGTGAGGTAAGTTGCAGCAAGAGAGCTTGCTGTTGCAGAGGCTTGATGTAGCTGATGAGTGAAGAACTCATGGGGGAGAAGATGAATACTGATAGTCATCGCAGATATTGCAGAGGTTCTAAGAGAGGCCACAACAGAAGAGTGAAGGAAGATGCCAAAGAAAATGGCATGAGGAAGAAATTCACTGATGCAGAGTATTGGAAGGAGATAGCTGAGATAATGAAGCAGTTCAACAAATTGGAACTGATGAGAAAGGAAAGCTAGAGAGTTGGTTGGCTCATGAAGAAGAGTGTGAAATGGCAACCATTACAGTTGAGTTTGAGGCTAAAGGAGATTGCCTTATTGAAAGAAGAACTTAGAGTAGTTGAGTTGAGAAAAGAGGTTTTTGTTTGTGAAGCAGAACAGAGAACAGATGAATAATGGAGATCTGCAAGAGATCTTGTGATGCATGGTGAAGACTTAAGGCAACAAGAAGCTTGTCTTGCTAAAGAGGATATCATTGATGATTTCCTGAGTTATTGGACAAGTCCAGATCAACTGGATGATGTAAAGGCTTGTATTTGTGAATCTGACAATTGTAAGGTGATGACAGGTTCTACAGAGGAAAAGGAACTCAGAGTTATTGAGTCAAAGATGGAATTTGAAGATTCCACATGCAGATCTGTTCAAAGGGAAGTGCTTGAGAAAGCAACCAAGGCTGAAAAGTCTTGTGTTTTTAAAACTAAAGAGTTGTGTATGTTTGCAGGTACATCATAGGGAGATGAACAAACTTTGAAGTTTGTTGAGGAGGAGAAATTGAATCTGAAATATGTTCAGATCGATGCTGAGATAGTAAGATCTTAGGAGGAAGACATAAAGACAGAAGAGCCCAATGATAATATTCAACATAATATTGAGGCAGAGAATGAAGGACCATCTGATGATTGGTCAAGAACAAGAAAAGGTATAAAAGGTTGTGTGAGGTTCCCAAAATCTAATCCAATTGAAGTTGTTGAATTGTATATAAGGTTGGATTTTCAGAGAAGAGAATTGGAGAAACTGAGGACCTATGCACAAGATGACTTGCTGAGGAAGCACGTCAGGAAGGTCTTCATGAATAGAGTTCATGGAGCAGATGATGGAAGGAAGGAGAGACTAACTGATAGTCTCATGGAGCATACAAATCAACATACTGATGTGCTGACAGAGGATTGGAAAAAAATCTGAGAACAACATACTGATGTGTTGTCAGAGAAGGAAGAAGCATTGAGACCTTTTAATTTTAGTGCAAGCAAAGAAGAACAACAAATGGAAATTTTCAGAGAATTGAATAACAAAGAAACTATGTTGGCTGAAAACAAGTGAAGAATCATAATTTTAAAAGGGTGATTGGAACAGTGGAGATAACTCTAGAAGCTGAGGAGAAAGCTAATGAAGAATTTCTAAGTCTTGAAAGAGACTTAGAACTGCAAAGAGAAGAATTGGTGACTGAGTCATCAATTGAGACCATTTGGTCTTGTGATTTTAACTGATAGTTTGTTTATGCTTACAGGTATTGCAGGAAGAAATCCATCATTTGAAATTTCCTTGAGAGAAGAAAAATTGTTGCAGAAGAAGGAAGATGAAACAACCATGCAGAAATTTGTCACTGTTGGTGACAGAGGAAACTTGGCTTGTCTAATGGGCCAAGAGCAGACTGTGGGGAAGATTTTTAAAACTACTACAATGATGGAGAATCAGAATTCCATTCTGATAGAGGATGAAAATGTAGAGTTTGAAGGACTTGATTTGATTTCCAAAATCAATCAAGGGGATGAAAGACAATTACTGAAGATTTTCAATGGAGAAGAAGGAGATGCTGAATTAAATTTGCATCATGCTACAGACATGAAACAAGTACAGAAGAGGTGGCTGAAATGTTTTTTGGAAGCATTTGAAGAAGAGAAAGAGATTGCAGACACTGAAGTAAAGATGCCTGAAGTTGTGAAAGAAATAGGGTTAGATACTAGTTTGACAAGTTTGATTATGTTTACTAGTATACTGAATGAGTATGTTACTGTAGGTGGAAAACTAAATGATGATTTTCTTTCTAGAAGTAAGTTTGCAGATGATGAGAAAAATAAAAATGTTGCAAAGGGAGGTATCTTAAGAGATATCTAGGATGTTTGGGAGGAGGCAACATGTGGGGTGACATCTGCAGGAGTAGTAAACATGTTAGCAACATGTGGAACAGTAAGAGCAACAATCAGAGAGGAAAAATTGACTAAAATGATAAAGGCAACATTGACAGCAAAAACATAAATGTTGGCAGTAAGAAGGGAAGTGACAGTAGTAACATTAAGAGCAGCAATATTGGCAGCAACGGGAATTGAAAGCAGCAGCAGTGGGCAAAGTAAATTCTAGCTAGAAGATAAGCTGGACAAAGAAATTGAAAGCATCAAAAGGCTGATGATGAAGGTGTCTCAGAAGCAGCAGACAGTAGCAAGAAAGTAAAGGACTTTGGCAAAGGAAAAACAAAAAGATATTGTGAAAGTATAGCTGGAGGTAAGATGAAGAACAAGATATGGAGACTTGGAGAAATGTAGTTGAAGGATGATGCAATTGTTGAACATCAGCAAAAAAAAGTATGGGATCTAGGAGGCAGAGACTAAAAACACATGATCAGGAGATCATGAAAAATTTGAACCTTGGGAGTCTGATGCAGGGGCATTAGGCTCAAGAATTACTTTGTACCTAAGTAGAAAAAGGGGGGTCTCATGGTTTTAAATTCTCATGTAATTGTTAGTATTTTTGAATAAAATGGTGACGACTTGTAAATGTTCTCCGACCATTGGAGAACATGAGAAAAAGGTGAACAATTAGGAATATGAAGAGATAATAGAGGGTTAAGAGTAATTTTAGGATCAGTTTCAGTAATTTTAGGAGTTGAGTCTAAATTTAGGATTTTCGAGAATTTCAAGAGTTTGTTGAGCTGTTAGAGGAAATGAAGCGATTCATTATCCTTTTAAGCCAAGAGGCATTAAGTAGAGGATGATATTGAGAATAGAGAAAAGATCTGTGTAGAGAGTAAGATAGTTGTTCTGAAATAGAAGAGGAGGACAAAAGGGCCATCGACTTGAATATCAGGCCGAGGAAGAAACAGTTCGATGTAATTGCTATATGTGTTAATATAGAGAATTTATTCTGAATTCATGTCTTATTACTGAGCTATATGGTTATGAGGATGTGTGTTTTAATTTGAATAGAAATGGGGAGAATCAATCACTAGAAGGATCGATTCTAGTAAAGCACTTGACCGCCTGTCTTAATCTATGTATGATGAACTGGATGGATTCTGAAATGAAGTGAATTTATGAATTCACCGTATGGTTGAAAAAGGGTTCGATTCCTTTCAAATTATAAGTTCTTATATGGCAAGGGAATTTGAATTGATGTCTCTGTGTGGAAGACTATGAACCCTGTAATGTGTGGAGTGACCGCGTATGATGGTGTGTGAAATAGTAACTGTAGAAATCTGTGAATCGATCACAAGGTGATCGATTTCACATCTGACTCTTTCATTGATATAATTTATACATTGTTGAGGGTAATTTTGTTTCCATACAAAGTATTCAGATGAGGGGTTTAATTATAACTCTGTCATACATACATCGTGCGTAAGGTCGATTAAGTAAAGGAAAAGGATATGGTTCTAATAGCGTTGAGTAAGGAGACAAAACCACAAGCTAAATGGAACCTTGAGTGTTGAAGGCAGTTTCAGAGAGCACCTTGGTGGTATTCGCGTTATTAAAAAGTGGTAAGTGGAATTGAAGAAAAAAGCGTGATATATGTCTTTGTCTGACACGTGGCTGTAAGCAGTTTTCAAAAACCATTTGTTTCGTGTTTTTTTTTTTAGAATTAAAGCTCTGCCATGGAAAAAACACGATAATCGTTATAGCCATTGGATCTGGAGCAGAGGAGATCCGATGGTACATGTACTTGGAACTGGGTGGAGGTCAGTAAGGTGCAAATCAACTGCGGAAACCCTTAAATCGGAGCATGATGAATTGTCGATCATTGGATCCGTTTGGCAATTGATTAATGAAGTAAGTACCGTGGGCCCCGATGCATTGGTAATGGGATGAGAGGGTTTGTTCTATAGTGGAGGTTTTATTAAAATATGGCTAGAACTAAAGGTTAGCCCATGCAGCTAAAAAAACCTTAATATATAGTGTGATGCCATACTTTGGTAACGGATGTAGAATGGGAGTGTTGGCCAAATTTTGTGTTATGTATTTTTTGGTGTCGGGGTTGTAATGTTAATCACCCATATATACATTAATAATAAGTGAGCGCATATGGTCATGCAAAAAGGGTTAAGGTGTTAATACTTATTTAATCGAAGGTTGTAGTATGGTTTAGTCATGAGGTTGGAAGAAATCTTCCACATTGAAGTTTGATTGCAGGTCATGATTATAGCCATCCAAATAAAAGGTAGCTTCCACATGTTAATGTTTGCCTAGATTCAAAATTATTGGGAAAAAACTTTGGAAGTGCATTTTATGTGCAATAGGACAGAATATTGAAGGAAGCCTGAGCATCAACTTGGAAACAAAACAATCTATTAGTCATGAATACAGGACTGAGCATAGGGGATGGGAAATTAAAATTAATATTATCATGAAGGATCACCACCATATAGAATTAGTTGTCTGAACATTAATTAGGTATTTCATCCATTATTATTTCAGTTACAAGTAAAACATGAAATAAACCATGAATAGAAACAATCACATAACCATGCTTCTAACTAGCATTTAACCACAAAAATAACCATAAGGTAACAACTGTTGAAGCCATATACATTCAAGTACAAAATAAAGAGAACTTGTATTCCATTAAAAATAGGTAAGAGCCAACCAGGTTCGGGACTTCCACATACCACTTGACTATAAACATCGTTGAACCAAATATTTCTTTCAGCCAGTCACCCCCATGCCATATTCCAATCATTAATGTGGGATCTGATGAATAAACCAATCCATAACCAAGGGAATCTAGAAGTTCAACCACGTCCACCCTCACCATACTGTGGTCTCACCTAAATCGTCACTGAGATGAAAAAAATGGACTGACCGTGGAATTCATCTGGATCTCATCACTTCCTTGAGGAAGAATTTTCCATCTCCTTATCTCTAGGCTTTACCGCAATCCACACTAGATCACTAGTTCATTACCGAGACACCACCCTCTGGGTTTACCATGTATCCCACCAAAATTGGTCAAGGGATTCTTATGCCTTTAGGAATGAACCTCATACCACCCACGACCAAGATTCTGAAACCATATGGAAATTCCATATCTCAAACAAAGAATAATCCTATCACACCATGGATATCCAAAGAAAGGCCAGGCAAGGTTGAAAACAGTTGTCAAAACCCAATAAAACCATGCCATCAACAAAAAAAGAACCAAATACCAACTTTGACTTACCATGTATGTCAAAACCAACTACGAAGTAATACATGCAATTTTTTACCTGCAAGTATTCCTACTAAAGCTGCTTGATCCTTCTCTTCCTTGCTTGATATTTGATTTCCTTTATTTTCCTTGTCCTTCCTTTTATTTATTTTCCTTCCTTTACTTGCTTGATCTCTTTCTCCTCTCTAAGTGTAACTCTGAAAATGAACTAACAAAAGGATACAAACTAATGCTCTAAGGTATTTTTATCATTCATTCTTATAATTGCTTCAATTTTCCATTACTTTCCTTCAATTTCCTACTCGCATGCAACCTGTAACATTTCACCTTCCTTTTCTCTTAATTTCATTTATTTTCATAAACAAAAATGCTAAAAATACCTTTTACCTTTTTAATTACTTAGCCATTTCATTTTTCCAATTTCCCCTTAGCCATAAAAACATCGAGTGATACCTAGTAGGATATATTTACAACATTCAAGTTGGAATAAGCTGCCTTAACCGTGGTCTTATTTTTGCCTTTATTAACTTTTATTACATGAAATTTTAACCCAGATTTGTTACAGAACCCTCCCACTTGGGGAACGAGATCCTCGGTCTTAAACCACACCTCTACCTCAGCGAAATCGATGGAAAGAAAAGATACTTCCTATGGATATTTTTAACTTATCTCGTGTAGTATTTACAATGAATAACCTGTGAAAAATCAAAAGTCATCATGAAAACATGACAATATAACAACCATATCACTTATTGGAGATTTATAGCTTAGCTAATGGTGGTATTTACAATAGAAACCATACATAAATATGTACAAATACCAAATGAATTTGCCTCAATTGGAAACAAATAAAGGATACATAGCCCACATCTCATGCACCATCTCTCATGTAGCTTCTTCGAGCCCAAAGTGATTCCACTACACTTTAACTTGCCCTATGGATATGTTCCTAAGCTTGAATTGTTTTCCCTGCAATACGCACTGGGGTTCTGTCTAGAAATCTCCTTCTTTATGTAGGTTTTAACCCTGTACAGAAATTATCTGCAAACAAATCTTAAAAATAGAAAATAAACAATAGCAAGAGCATAAAACATAAAACATACATACACAAAGATTTTCCCCTGGATCTCAAATCGGGACAACCAACTTTATTTTTCATTATATACCTTTTAGTGTTACAAAACATATATATACATGTCAAAGCATACATAAACCCCAATCCATTAACCCTAGATTAGAAAATAGCTGTAGTTCCCTTGACCAGATCTACAAAATCCCAGGGGCTGAAAACCATCATGCCCCAAAACCATGTACAAACCCATGCACAAAACCATGGGCAGGTCTTCCCACTGGAAAATAAGGACCAAATTTTTTTTTCCCGGGGCGCTACCCCAGACCTTCATAGCGGGGGATATCGCCCACTCTGTGACCCCCCTGCTACACCTGACACAATGTACAAAGTAGAGCTATCGCCCCCCTTATGACCCCCCCCCTCCGCCCCCCCCCCCATGCATGACTAGTCGTGGAAAGAATATAACACATACCCAACATTATCGCACTTGTTGTTTTCTTTCCGTAGGGGGCCACAGGAGAGTTGAGTCATTAGCCCAGCTTTTCAACAACCATTGTTTCTCTACACCAAGAGAACTTTTGAGTGCTCATAGACTTTGTCAATTCATCTGCAACATTCTTCAAGGTGTCCTCCTTTACCAGCAACACCCTTTTAGCTTCAACCATGTATCTCACAAAGTGATATTGAACATCAATGTGCTTTGTCTTTGAATGATAAGCGGGGTTATTAGCCAAGAAAATTGCACTTTAGCTATCAAAGTATATCCTTATAGCTTGTTGCACCAACCCCATAATTGAACACAATCTCTGCAACCAAACTGCTTCCTTGCTTGCATGAGTGGCTACCATGTATTCTGCCTCTGTAGTTGAAAGAGCCACTACAGATTGTCTTTTACACATTCAACTAATTGCACCTCCAAATAAGATAAACACATACCCACTTTTAGATCTTCTTTGGTCCAGATCTCCAGCCCAGTCTACATCAACAAAACCATGAATGTCCAACACTCTTTCTAATCCTAGTCTTCCCTAGTAGCATAAGCCATAATCACTAGTGCCATACAAATATCTAAAAACCCGCTTCACTACTGTCCAATGCTCCTTCCCTCGGTTTGACATAAACATGCTCAATACTCCCACTTCATGTGCAATGTCTGGTCTAGTACATACCATTGCATACATTAGACTACCCACTGCACTTGCATATGGAACATGGGACATATCCTCTTCTTCTTGTTGTGTCTTGGGACACTGTTCAGCAGACAGCTTTACACCTACATGAATCAGAACATTCACTGGTTTACTATCCTACATATTGAACCTCTACAATATAGTCTCGACATACTTGATTTGGTTTAACTAGAGCTTCCTCTTTGCTCAATCTCTCTTAATTTCCATGCCCAAAATATAGTTTGCAGCACCAATATCCTTCATGTCGAATTTGGAGAACAGTTGGGTCTTCAAACCTTGGATAATTTCTTTGTCATTTCCAATCAACAACATATCATCCACATACAAGACCAAATAAATAACATGGTCACCCATTAATTTAAAATAAAAACAGTGATCCTCCTTGCTTCTGGTGAAGCCAAGTCCCCATATATAGGTATAAAATTTCTGATACCACATCCTTGGTGACTGTTTTAACCCATACAGAGACTTCTTTAACCTTCATACCAACTCTTTCTTTCCCTTCACCATAAATCCTTAAGGTTGATTCATGTAGATCTCCTCTTCCAGATCCCCGTGAAGAAATGTTGTCTTCAAATCCATCTGTTCTACCTCAAAATCAAATGCAACAACAACAGATAAAAGTAATCTAATAGAAGTAACTTTGGCAACAGGAGAAAAAATATCACCAAAATCAATTCCTGGCACCTGGGAATAACCTTTTGCTACCAACCGAGCTTTGTATTTCTCCACCTTTCCTTCTACATTAATCTTCTTCTTAAACACCCATTTTCTCCTGATGGGCTTCCTTCCTGTCGGCAACTCCACCAGATCCAATGCCTCATTTTTATGCAAGGATCCCATTTCATCAACCATGGCCTCCTTCCAGAGTTTTCCATCCTCTGAATCTACTGCCTCCCTGATGGTTCTAGGATCATCATCAATTATAGTTAAAGAAAAATTTGAACAGAAAGCAGATGGAATATACCTTTCTGGTTGTCTTCTTTCTTGAGTTGATCTTCTCATAGCTGGAGTTTGTGGCTCTTCCTCTTCTAAGTCTTCTTCTGTTGTAGAGTCTGATTCATCCTCCTTTAGCTCAAACTCTATATTTTCAAGTTTCTTTGGTAGGAATTCATGTTTAACAACATATTTCACCTCTCTAAACACCATATCTCGATTGTACACAACCTTCTTTGTTTCTGGGTTCCAAAGCTTGTAACGCTTTAAACCATCCTTATACCCAATAAAGATTCACCTTTCAGATTTATTATCCAACTTGAAACTTTTCTCCTTTGGAACATGTACATATGAATCACATCCAAATATCCACAGATGTGAAAGAGAGGGCTTCTTACCAGTCCATACCTCATGTGGAGTCTTATCCTCCAACGCTGATGAAGGTGATCTGTTAACCAATTAACATGCAGTCTCCACTACCTCTGCCCATAATTCTTTTCCTAACACGGTACCACTGAGCATGCTTCTTGCCTTTTCCATCAACGTCCTGTTCATTATTTTTGCAACTCTATTTTGCTTAGGTGTGTATGGAGTGGTATTTTTCTGTGCTATGCCACACTTCTTACAAAAATCTTCAAATTCCTTCTTGTAGAACTCCCCACCATTATCTGTCCTTAGCACCTTTATCTTCTTCTTTGTTTGGTTTTCCACTAGAGCCTTAAATTCTTTAAATCTGTCAAAGACTTTGGATTTATTCCTCAAGAAATATATCCATGTATTCCTTGAGAATTCATCTATGAATGAAATATAGTACATAGACTTACCCAGTGATGGAACCGACACAGGTCCAAACACATCACTGTGCACAAGCTCTAATATCTTCTTTTCCCTCTTAGCATCAGAAGGAAAAATCACTCGATTCTGCTTCCCATATTCACAATGTTCATAGAAATTGAAATCCAGAGAGCTATTAGACATACCTTCTACCATACCATTTCCATGTAGTATCTGAAGGCCCTTCTCTCCAATATGTCCAAGCCTTTGATGCCATAGCATGGCCCTTTCTCCAGAGACCACTAGGATTTCCACTCCAATTTAGGGAACCATAGAATTGTTGCACCCATCAATAATAGTGCTACCCTGAAGCTTGTACAGAGTTCCAATCCGAACTCCTCGCATTAATACCAGTGCTCCCCGGTCCATCTTACAGGCATCTTTCTCAAACACTGTTTTTACACTTGCATCATCCATCTTGCTTATAGAAATCAGATTTTTGGCCAATGTAGGAATGTGTAGAACACCAGGAATTGTTCTAATCCTTCCACTTTCTAGCTTCATCTTGAATTTTCCACGTCCAACGCTTCTGGCCTTCCTATCATCACCTAAGAAGACATCACCGCCATCATATTTCTCATACTCGCAGAACCACTCCCTATGAGGAGTGAAGTGAAAGGATGCACTCGAGTCAATCAACCATGACTCATGATCTACATGTGTATTTGAAGAATAAGCCAATTACACATCCCCAGGTTTATCCGAGGTGGTTTTCGCCTCTGCAGAAGGAGCATCATCAAATCCATTTCCTTTCTCCAGAGCTTTAGATCTGCAGTCCTTTTTGTAGTGCCCTTCCTTTCCGCATTTCCAGCACACTTTTACAAACTTTGCAGGAGATTTAGATCTCCCTCTAGATTTAGATCTCCCACTCAAAACCTTATTCTTGTTTCTGTTCTGGGACGGTCTTCCTCGTACAGATAAGGCATCTCCATTATGACCCTCCATATTTCTCCGCCTCATTTCCTCGGACAGTAAGGCTGAGATGCTGTCATCAAAATTCAAGGTAATTGTATTGCTACCTATTGCAATAACCAGATTTTCCCACGAGTCTGGTATAGAACACAACAAACTAATGCACATATCTTCATCTAAGATTTTAATATAAACAGATGACAGCTGACTTACCATATTATTGAAGGCGTTCTGATGCTCTGTTACCGAGTCTCCATCCTTCATCCTCAGGTTATATAACTTTTTCCGCATGAACAATTTATTCAACAAAGACTTAGATTGCTACAAAGTCCCTAGCCTGTCTCACTAGGTCTTCGCCATAGCTTCCCCGGATACATTCAAAAATACTGAATCTGAGACACACAACCGTATTGTGCTCTTTGCCTTCTGATCTAGCTTCTTCTAGTCTTCATCTGACATTTCCATTGGTTTAGTACCTGGGTCTACCGCGATCCACTGATCTTTATCCACCAACAGATCCTCCATCTTGAGCTTCCACAACTCAAAACTATGACCATTAAATTTCTCGATCTCTATCTTCCCAACGCTCTCCATCTTCTTTCACTGCAAGAATTGATCCCACAGATCTCCCACTAAACAGGGTCTACCTCATGCCCGAGCAAAAAACCCTCAGCAGCAAAGGCATCCCCTTGAAGCTGAAACAACTCTGATACCAAATGTAGGTTTTAACCCTATACAGAAATTATCTGCAACCAAATCTTAAAAATAGAAAATAAACAATAGCAAGAGCATAAAACATAAAACAGATATACACAGAGAATTTCCCCTGGATCCCAAATCGCGACGATGAGCTTGATTTTTCATTATATTACTTTTAGTGTTACAACACATATATATACATGTTGAAGCATACATAAACCCCAATCCATTAACCATGGATTAGAACATAATCATAGTTCTCTTGACTGGATCTACAAAATACCAGGGGCCAAAAACCATCATGCCCCAAAACCATGTGCAAACCCATGCACAAAACCATGGGCTAGTCTGCCCACCGGAAAATAATGACCAAAACATTTTTCCTAGGGCGCTGCCTTGAACCTTGACAGGGGGGGCTGCCGCCCCCCTGAGACCCCCCTGCGCGTGACTAGTCGTGGAAAGAATATAACACATACCAAACACTTTCCCCACCTGTAACAAAAACCAATCAATAACATTATCAACATACTTCATATACATTTTAAGTAATCAAACATGAAAAACATCATGGAATTTCATTGTTGGAGGTAGTGGAAGTCGATAGGCCACTAGATCAATCCTCTCAAGGATCTCAAAAGGCCTGTAATACCATGTTTCCAGCTTGCCACATGATCCAATCCTCGAGGAGCTCTTCTTGTTCTTGTTGCACAAATATACATGCTGCCTAACTTGAAACTCCTTAAATTCCATGTGCTAGTTTGCATAAAATTTCTTCCTATCTTGTTTTTCCTTTAGATTATTACTTATAACTTGCATCTTCTATGAACATTTCTATGAACATGTTTGGTCCCATAAGTACCTGATTCATTCGATCAATCCAGCTAATGGGGGTATTACAACTCCACCCATAAAGTGCCTCAAAAGGACTCATCCTCAATGACTAGTAATCACTGTTGTATGCAAACTCAACCAATGGACGCTACTCCTCCCATTTCCTCTACAAATTCATCACACAAATCTTAAACATATGGTCTAGGATCTTATTGACCTTCTTTGTCTATCCATATGTCTATGGGTGATAAGTTGTACTGAAGGCCAACTCTGTCCACGAGACTCCAAAAAAATACTTCCAAAACATGGAAGTGAACATAACATCCCTGTATGACACAATATTCTTATGAACACCACGTAATCTAAAAATCTCCCTGATGAAGGCCTATGCCACCTCACTAGCTGAATATGTAGTCTTCACTGGAATAAAGTGAGCCACCTTGTTCAACCTATCAACCACAATCATGATAGAATCATGTTGCCTCATTTTCCTCGAAAGAGATGTAATAAAATACATGGAAATGACCTCCCATTTCCATTCCGAAATTGGAATAGGATGTAGTATACCGCCTAGATGCTTACATTTTGCCTCCACCGACTAACAATACAAACATATAGCCACATAATCTGCCACATCCTTCTTCATATTCAGCCAATAATAAAACTTATTCACCACCATAAATGTCTTCTAATATCCTGGGTGACCCAAGTATGTATTCACATGATTCTCTAAAGATGAGATTATTCAGTTCATTGTCATTCAACACATAGTTCATGTCCCTAAATCTCACCAAAACATCTACCATTAGACGATATTTTGCACCCTGATCATGTATACCTGCACCTGTACCCGTACCTATACTCTTTTGTAACCACAAGGGGGATTCACTGCAGGAGCAATACCGTAACATGTGGGTTCATATTGGGGGATATATAGGGGATAAAGGGTTTTTATATTGGCAGGTA
Organism: Pinus albicaulis; assembly: GCA_034641835.2. Classification (NCBI taxonomy): domain Eukaryota; kingdom Viridiplantae; phylum Streptophyta; class Pinopsida; order Pinales; family Pinaceae; genus Pinus; species Pinus albicaulis. Next base: position 445,600,180 of record CM076573.1, read on the forward strand.
TAAAAAAATGAGGTTCAAATTTAGTGAAAACATATAAAGGGGTATAAAAAATGTTAATAAAAAATGGATACCTACAATATATAAAGAAAGTAGGTCATTTTTAAATTGGGAAGGTGTATAGAGTTTATATTGGTAGGGGGTGAAATAATGTGATTTTTAGGGGCATTTCCAACATGTACTCAAGTTAAGGGCATTGTTTAATATTATATGATCGCACGTGATATGTTGAGGTTTATTGAGTGAAGCCTCTGTGGAATGCCATCCTTCTACCTCTGAAGAATATATCTACAAATTTTTTCCTCCTACAAAGATAACTTCAAATTTTCTTCTCTACTATGAATATAGCTATGATATGGCATGTAGAAATTAATTGTAGATTCAATACTTCTCATGTTCTAAAACATAAGACTCAAATATACTATACTCATTTGCGAAAAGAAATTTATGATTCAGAATAAATATCAAAAACATGTGACATAACTTAACACATACACGAGGATATATCTAGGGGAAATAAACTTCTCAAAACCCATTCGTATCTATACTTCATTAATCATAAAATAGAGAAGAAATACAATTCTTTCTCAATCCTGAGAAACCTCTGAACAAGTATAATATATGTCACTACCTCGCAAGCTAACTTTTGCCAACACTTAGCCAATTATGTTGTCTGCCAATCTCTTATTCCTTGCATTGTTTCTCAAGTAATTATCCTCCTATTAATTAGGGAAATCCCCATCCTAAATTGTGCAATCCTTGTAGGTCCTTCTCTCATTGCATGCACCACATGAACAACTTGTATAATTATAAAATTGATAATACACTTCCATTTAACTCAAATCTCAACTAGGTAAATCCTATCTCATGCATGAATGAGTTAATTAAGGTTGGTTTATCAGTTAACTATTTGAACACTGAAGTTGCACCACACTGCGAGACCTCCCACTATTTCCTCCAACAAGTGGAACTAGTTTAATTCAATTTAACTCATGTTAACTGAATTAAATAATTACAACTCAAATTAAACTCAATCTAGGCTATTAAAATTTAGGAATCACTCTACATGACTCAAGTTAGGCCCTCAACTTGAATTAGCTGAACCAACTAAGTGAAACTAACTTAGTTAGCTCATCCTTGTTGTCTTGTGATGTGGAATTATAATTTTCTGCTAATTTGTTTCAAGGGAAAATTAAATATGCATTTTCTTGTTGCATTTTTAATAGATATTGATTGTAGATATTGTTGGTGTTTGGTAGCAACCTGTTTATTCACTAGTTTGTTGGTTGTGTGCACCAACTTTCTGTGAGTAGTTTTTTCTATTGGAGAGAGGGTTTTTTTAATGCGCTTATTAGATTATTCCATGCAGTGTTTTTGTTAATTCATCTATTTTGAGTTTTGGTTCTATTCTTTGAAGAAAATTTTGTTGTGTTTTTAATGTTGAGTAGTTCCTAGTTCCATTCTAAAAATTTATGAAACAAGGACCACATAGAGGAGTGGAGTTGGAGGACTCCGACTAAATCAGTATTAGTGATAATTTGTCTAAATCCAATGGTAGTTGGATAGTTTGGAATAAATTGTGCAAAGCTCGTTGGTCATGGGGGCTTCTAGTAGATAGGAGTTTGTAGTGTTGTTTGATAGTTTGGGAGTAATAAGGAGAGGATTGTTTCTCATGGTGGCTTCCAGCGGATGGTTTTCCATAGATCTGCATGATAAAGAGATATCCATTTTTTAGTGTCCAATTGAATCTATATTTAAATAATTTACTTAACATATCAAAATATTTTGAGCAACGCAATAGTAGCAAGGGTGGTTTTTCTCCTGGAGGACGGTTTTCATGATTTCTAGTTTATTTTTTATGCTTTGATCTCTCTTTATGTGTTTCAATTATGTGAGTTCCGTCACTACTAATTCACCCCCCCTCTTAGCAGTAATATAGTTTCCAATAATTGGTGTCACTATCAATGCTCTTGATTGCAGCTTAATCACTCGAGACTGGATCTTAGAAGGTTTGGAAGAATTTATTGCAAATTTTTGGAAAATGGATCTACAAGGAATTCCATTTCTTCAAGGAAGTAAATTTTAAACTTGGAGGGAAAAATTGGATCCATATTTTATGACCCTTGACAAAAACATTTTTTTTTCAGTAGAATATTGAGTTAAAGATGAAATTAGTGATTTCTGTAAAGAGATTATTTTTTATGGGATTTCAATATCTGGGATTCTTTATGTGATACATTGTGAGACTACAAAAGAGATTCTAGAATGTTGAAAATTTTATATTGTGGAGTAAAATTGTAGATTTCATAGATGGAGAACAGTTTAAAATATTCTGCTCTTATTGCAGTGAAAAATAAATCCTCCTTACAAGAAGAACACGAAAGTACCAATCACTAACAAGATGAAGATGAAAGCCCTAGTGATAGCAAAATTGGATCATTCATCAATAAAGAGGAACAAGGAGAAAAGGTTAGTAGAAAATATGAGGAGAAATCGAAGGTAATGACCCTAAAAGCATAAAAGGCTCACAAATGAGAATAAATATCAACAAATGTTACTGCAAAATTTTGATGTAAAGGAGTGTTCTTACAAAGAAGAAATTTCATACCTGAAAAATTAGTAGGAAGAAGGAATGAAAATCTAGATTGGGATGATGAAGCAATACAAAGAGTTGGAGGATGATTATAAAAAATTGAAGGGTGAAACGATTTCTTCTAGAAAGAATTAGAGAGGTTCCAATCTAGTGCTAAAGAATTTACAAGCAAATTATAAATTATTGGAGAAACTAGTAGTAGCAAGAAAAAGTTGAATCATCAAAAAAATGACCAGCCATTCAAGGAGAAGAACAAATGAAGAACTCCAAGGAAGAATAATATAATTGGAAGATGTTAAAAATGTGGAATATGTGGACACATAGCAGCAAGTTGTAGTAGTGAGCAGATCAACACCTCTCATGAAAAGGGGAATCCAAATGAGAAGATACCTTAAGCATGAATGCAAATAAGATCACCATAATTCAGGTATAATAGTCCTTTCTATGGTTATTGTTTCTCATGCAATGATTTTTTCCATTGGGCTATTGACTGCAGTGCACATGCATGGAATAAAAATAAGATCAGTAGAAGGTATCAAGTTATTCCTCAGTTCCTTGGTCATATAAGATGTTTTGTATGTTACAATGTTTGACATAAGGCCAAAGATTGCAAGTTTCCCAGGTGTGATGGGAGATCCAATCAATGAGCGAAGAAATGTAAGGTTAACTTCACAAGAAGAAGGAGGATCAACATAAGAATTTTTGGAGGAGGAAAGGCAAACAACGAACTCCCACAAAAAAATGATCCCTGCATGGTATTAGAGGGAGCATATGGTTGCATATTGAATTAGATGTAGACCTTTGGAGGTGTAACCATATCATAAAGTTTGCATAAAGACAAATCTGCATATTGAGAGATGTGTGTGTTCAGGTGGAGTTCATGAGTCACATGTCAAGTTTCCATGGATATTTATGAATTTATGATAGTTACATGGTTAACATGTGTGCATGTTTTAGGTGTGATGGACGATCACACATTTAGTGGGAGCATTTTTACTTCTTAATGGTTTTATAGATGGTTGGAATTGTGCTCCTATGGAGAATCTTGTTCTGCTCATTTGACATGAGTTTGTTGCAGGAAAAATTTTAAATTAGTTTTTGATGTTGTTTCCATGTCTTTTTTAGTAGAATTAGGTGATACAATTGCATGAATTAGCTGATATATGTATTTCTAAATCAAATTTATGTCATGTATTTCCATGTATATGTTTCTTCCATCGAGATTAGATGATGTGTTGGAGTTGTCTCATCTAGATTATGTAGTTTCTTGCTCATGCTTTCTATTCTAGATGTATCATGTTGCTATTGATATGGATTTGGATTGTTGAATCATATTTTCTATTGCATCGAGAGAGATTATGATGTTTCTTAGATGTTTTGATATCATGCATGTCGTTCATGAGATATTTCACACTCATATGGATGAGTCATGACGATTTATTTGGCTGCTCATATATGGAGAGAATGTGTTTCTCATGATGTTTTGGTATGATGTATTCTATTTATGTGACATTATTCATATATATGGCTAAATCATAATGTTTTTGTTACATAGGGTATGCAAGTTGTTTCCGATGAAGTGATAGTTTTATGTTGATGTTGCTTGGTTTTTGTTTCCATGGGGAGAGAGTGTGTTGATAGCTTGAGGTTGAAGAGATGATGAGTTTGGTGTTTGTATGGCCCTTTAACATCGATGTCAAAGGGGGAGAGAATTTGGATTGATAGAGATCAAATTCAATTTTGCAGGCTCAAAGTTGAATAGTATATGGAGATTGGTCTCATATGTTGGAGATCACAGTGGGCTTGAAATTAATGTCAAAGGGGTAGCTTGTTGAAATTTTAGTGTTTGGATTGATGTCAACATGATTCTGGTACTGTTCATCATATGCCTTATGTCAGTTTGTTGATGTTAGTAGTCTTCTTGATGTGTGATGAGTGTTTGGCTTGTTGGTCTTATTGGTTGGCATTGGTGTCAACATAGTTATGAAATGACTTAGTGTAGGAATGAGAGGCTGAGTATAGATGGATTCAGTACATGTTGTGTTGGTTTGTTATAGGTTATGTTGCTACTACTTGTGTTGGAGGTGACTTTACAGGTATTTGAGGCAGTCAGATGACGTGATGATGTTGTTGCAAGTGTTGGAGATGCTTCTAAGGGTGTTGGAGATGTTACTATAGGTTTTGGAGGTGTTGGTCATGATGAGGATTTTGGAAGACTAGGGCCTCCATGTCACTGACTTGTTTACAAAGGTTCTTGGCCTATGTCATCAGTTGTAGACTTGTCACAAAATTTTGGAGGTGCATTTTGGAGTTGATGAAGGTGTACTTGAAGTTTGGTAGAACTCTGAGCTAATTTGATTGAGTTTTCCCCATCGTCTACGCTAACTGCATGGAGACACGCTCATGCATGTGCTTGGAAGGCTCCATCCATTGGGAGATAGTGTTATGAGTGTATTTAAAGCCAAGATTCAACAATTTTGTGAGTGCGATTGAGGCCTAAAACAAGTTTGTCTCCTTATTCCTTACACACTTCAAGTGTTTATTTATTTTTCCAGCTTGTTTTGTTTGGGACTCATCATGTAAATTTTGGAAAAAGGTTAATGGGATTCTAGAATGTGTTAACCTTGACAATATCCTTCATGAAGTGGAGTTAGTGGTGTGATCTAGTCAAGAAGCTGAATCCAAATCAAATAAAGCATATGAACTAAGCTTGTGGATCTTAGACATAGTTTTTGGTAATTATTGGGTTGAGCACCTCAATTCATCTATATATTGGAGAGACCTCAATGATAGTTTGGTTCAATATGTTATGTGTTGAGTGAGTGTGAGTTTGCAAGATTGTTTGCAAGTTGTGATGGTTGTGATGCATATTTTCTTAAGAAATTTGCATTTTTTGCAACAAGTAGTAGAAGCATGTTTCAACCATGATTTTGAGTAGAGAGCGACGAGATGAAGTAGAGATGTATTGTAGATCTTGTTGGTGTTTTGTATCAATTTTTTCATTCCCTAGCTTGTTGTTTGTGTGCAACAATTGTTTGTGAGAAGTTTTTTCTTTTGCAGAAAAAGTTTTTTCTTATTCACTTATCATATTATTCCATGGAGTATTTGTGTTATTTCATATTGTTTTGATTTTTTATTCTATTAATTGGAGACATTTTTGTTGTTGTGTTCATGTTGAGTAGTTCTCGGTTTTAGTCTAAAAATATATGAAATGAGGACCACATAGAGGATTAGAGTTGGAGGACTTGAACGAAATCAATATTAGTGAGAAGTTTTCTCAATCCAATGATAGTTGGACAGTTCAGAAGAAAATGAGCGAGGCTCTTTGGTCATGGTGGCTTCAAGCAAATAGAAGTTTGTAGAGTCGTTTGATAGTTCGGGAGTAACAACTCGAGTGATCATTGAAAAGGAAGTGAATAACATTGTCACCTAACTCTCTATCATCATAGCATGAGTTCTAAATTTGAGCTAGCCCAATTTAGCATGGATCGAATATATAAAAGGAGGACAAAGGCACAAAGGAAATTGAATTGTTTTGTGCACAAAGATTTGTGACAAGACAAAATTCACAGAGAAACTTAAGTTCACGTGTTTGTGAGAGAAACTTGATTGTGGAGCACAAGAATTGTGTCCTAAGACATAGGAGCACCAAGTGTGCTAGGATTTAGGGGTTGGTTGTGACCACGAGAGAGGACTTACCCTCCTAAAAAAATAATCTCATGTACACTAAGAATTATGGCCATAAGTGCACTAGCGAATAGGAGATTGGCACAAGGAATAAGGAGGCCAACAACGCAAGGGTGGAGGAGCAGAATTGAAGAAAGACAACATAATTTGCAGAGCAAGGCGAGTAGGCAACCAAGGATCAATTGTGTGCAGGAACCGAGATCAAGTAGTGATAGGGAAGGCCAAGATCAATCCTATGAGTTGATATTTTTTTGAGAATTAGAACGTTTTGTCAAGAAAGACAAATTTCTTTGTAATAGATTCAATTGCTCCAAGACAAACAATAAAATAGCCACATCAAGCAAGCAATTTTCTTGTTAAGTTTAGTGAGAAAATAAGTGTGTCAATTTTGTGCATGTGTTTTTATCTCTCTGTTTTATTCCACTCCTTATGAATTTTTAAGAGACTCAGTATCTTGGTGAAAGTAAATGAGATTTCAGTTTTGAGATATTCATCTAAGTAGTTGCATAATTTCATGGAAATTTAGCACATTGAATGATTGAGTCTAAATGGAAGAAAAATAAATATTCATAATTAAAAAGAAGAGAGAAAAATGTAAAAGGTAAAATACGATTTAATAGTCTTGGTAATGGATAACAAAAGACATGGATTATAGATGACAAATGACAAATTTTGATGAGTGACTAACCCTGTAACCTTCTTTCCTTTTGAAATCATAGAGTGTTTCTTTTTCTCACAACTTTCAAAATGACAAAAGGATAGATTAAGAAAAAAAAAAGAGTAAGATTTTGGGTTAACCTAAATACATTCTAAAGTTTAAGTTGCCACAAAAACAAAAAAATTAATAAACCCCTAAATCTTTCATAATCACAGTTTTGTTTAAAAAAAATTGGACAATCTCTAACATTTTTGTTTTAAAACCAGTCTTGCTGCCTTTCTAGTTGGATTTTCACGTTGATCCAGCGTTTCTTTTTCATACCTATAACATGTTTGATATCAATCCTAAAGAAAATCCAATAAAAGCTAAGATACTCTTAATTAAATTTCTGTAATTTCTATACGATGCATCTTAATCGGCTATGGAATGCAGAGAACAATACTCCTTATTTTGGACCAAATTTATTCATAGCAATGTAATATTGGTAACATATCAGTATGTATGTATTCCTATATTGTGAAATATGGTTGCCAAACTCTACTGGTCCTGAGAAGGACGAATTATTTCAGAACCTGGATGATCGAACGGAAACCCCCCTCTCTGTCTCTGCTCGACATCAACTGATGTGTATAATAAACTTAGCCAGGTCATGCGAAGCCATCCGGACTCTTGGGTATTTAAATGGCAATCTGACATATTATTAATTATGCTCTTCCACACGACGTTCCTTGCTCACACGAGGTTCCTTGCTCAGCTTCTCGATTTCTTATTTCTTGGGTTCTGGAGTCTCCAGAACTTGTAGAACCACGCATTTGCTCCGAATTTAGATTGTCATGGATCTCTGAAGGGATTGTAATCGAAATGTGCGGCAATTTAGCCGATTCCAAAAATCGCTGTTCTGGCTGGGCGCCGATTCTGCAAAGGGGACAAGTGGAATGCGAAAGAAACCTCATGTCAATACACTCAACATGAAAATTATGCCCACAATTCGGCAGAATCCGGCCTTTCTCATTCTCCTCGAATTCGCACAGACACACTGCGCACTCCAGCCCATCTGCGAAATTATCAGATTTATAGATAAACACAGGGAGAGTGTATCACCGAAGATTCCAACCCCACGTTCCTCAGCGTCGCTGGTTCTTCACCTGTAAAATGAAACCGACGACGCCCAGAACCTGATCTCCTATGCCGTCTGGCGTAGCTTGCAGAAAAATAATGAACCAAACCAGAAGAACAAGTAATATTGCGGCCGACATCACGATTCTGCCATTGATGGCATCTCCAAATTCGCCATAAACGTGAGTGAGAAAATAAAAAGGATCATCAGAGCTCATGGCCGAATCCTGCGTGAAATTGAAGCCCGGGAGACTCTGGGTAACGGGTAGCCAACCTGCGCCCTAGCACACACAATTATTAGAACTACAAACGGATAATGCCGCTTCACAGACTATGTGCATGGTACTCAAACCTGTAATTCCTACCAACCAGCAGTACCTCCTATCAATCGAAAATTGACATGAAAAAACTTCTTAGTATCGTTAGAGAGACCCTGTCGGACCGACTCTTGATTTTAGAACACTCGACTTTCAGAAACTGAGAACGCCAAGCCTTATGGAAGGGAGCCACGATGTGAGCCTGGTCACTATCAGATCATCGGATCTGTTGCCATAAAATTTCCTAAAACCAAATATGGGCTCGACTGAAACGAATTTTACATCCTTCTGTTTGAAGAAATGTTTCCCAAATTATTCACAACCCCACCCAATTGACCTTCACCATGTTTTACAAATGACTACCAACAAGTTCATGTAATAGTTTTATAACATTAAAGAAACAATTTCTCCGCTTCCATTTCATTGTTCAAACTTCACCTTGCTACCTGTAAAGTTCACCTTAAAGGTTGCATGTAGGAGCACTTCCTGTATTTAAACATCTCTATGTATTTTTCCGTTTCAGTAATATGTTTTCTATGTTTTTTTTTGAAGTTATAAGTTTTTCTTAGGTTGGTTTCATCACTGTGGGTTCGATTTCTCACCACAAGTTAAGAGATAGTTGTAATCTAGTTACACTTGGTTAGAGTGGAGTCATACTATGAGTAGAGATTCTAATTAATTTGGTGTAGATGTGAGTTCACTTGAGTATAGTTTCATTTATGCATATTGATTATCTCTAGTTATTTTTGGGATTTTACTAGTTCAGTTGACTAGTGAACTAGTTTAGTTGACTAGTGAACTAGTTTACTTATCTAGTTAACTAGGTCTATACTTGAAATATGTTACCTATACACTATGACACCCAACCACGACACATGTCTTCATAGATGCTATATTTGTATTTGATTTGGTTTGTTTTGGCTAAATATTATTAGTGTGTTTTAATGTTGTGGTGATCCGAATCTTCAGAGAAAAGATCTAGAATGTTTAGATATGAAGATAGGAGGAGAGAAAAAATATTGATTTACCATGAAACTAATCACAAGAAAATTGATATAAATGCAATGACTGAATACATCTGAAAAATATGAAATGAGAGAACGAGGTTGGAGAACAAAGATTCCATTAAGAAGCATTAGAGAACTTTTGAGCTCAAAAATGGAACTCCTAAGGAATATTATAAAATAATAGTGGAAATAACAAAATAATATTAGATTACATAATCAAATTTTAGAGGGAAAAGAGAAAAAACTACTTTTTCAACTTGAATTTTCAATTTATCTCCTTACGATTTTACTCAAATTTCAAGTGGGAGCACTTGCTGGATGCATAATTACTAATCCAAGGAGTCCCTATGTTTCATGCTTTTCATGGACTTGCTACACGAAAAATAAAAAATACATGGAAAATGTGATTGCAATCACATTTTCCATGTATTTAAGATTCTTCGTGTAGCAAGGTCCATCAAAAGTATGCATCATTAGTGTTCATTGATGATGAATTAAATTATGTATCTAACGTGTGCTATAACTTGAAATTTGAGTAAAACTATAGTGAGATAAGTTGAAAATATGAGCTAAAAAATTAGTTTTTTTTTTTTTTTTTTTAATCTTTTTACTTTTTGACTGAAAAAATGGTGAATTATTCTCATGGTTGACATCATCATCTTGAATCCTATTTATTTTTATAAAATTTAATATGGTTGTACATTTTTTTTTTTCAAGTCCATTTTAGACCTCAAAATTTCTCTAATAAGCCATTACATGCAATAAGACCAATTTTGGGACCTCTCCTTCCTGACCTTTACTCTCTTCCTATTTCCTTCTTATCAGGTGTCCTATTGACGTAATCCACTTCAGTTAGGTTTGACTTTGTTAGTTACATATTTATCAATTTCTCTTTTACATAAAAATATGTTTAAAAAACATAGCCTATAAGGCACTATAATATTAGGACCAATCCTTCTCCATAGAAAATTATCGTCTCCATCATTCACCCATTCTAAAATAATACGGGCTCCATTATGTTCAATGTAAGAATCATGATTACAATCTATTGTAACCTAAGGAATAAGAGGGTTTTGTATGGTTGTTAGGTCCCTATATTACTAGTATAGTCCCTTATTGTTGTTAGTGTAACCCCATTATTGTTATTATTGTACCCTTGTAACCCCCATATTGTTATTATTGTGCCCTCAAATTATTTTTGTTAGGTCGGCTAGGATTACATTGTGGCCCCATGGACTCCTATATATAGAAAGAAGGCTTTATAATTTGAATCATCCAAGAATTGCTCATTCATGTAATGTATTGGAGGTTTCCCCCTCAAAGTGGCTTATTTCTAAGGCATTGATATCTCTTTTATTCTCTTTTTGGAGATGGTTTCACAACATTTGGTATCAGAGCTTTGAGATTCTAGGGTTTCGCTTCTCCAAAGAGGTCAGCATGGCATGTTCCCTATAACGTTTTTTTCTACGAAGGTTCAGAATTTGAAATTTTTAGAGTGCGAAGCCAAAATCCTGAGGAACATCTTCGCAAAATTTTAGATCTTGGTTCACAATACTTTAGGAGATATTATCAGTGCAAGTTAGGTAATTTTGCAGGCTCCTAAATTTAACCTAAACATGTCATCATGGTATTGTCGTATTAACGTTTTTTCTACAAAGGTTCAGAAGCTGAAATTTTTAGAGAGCAAAGCCACAATAATGAGGAACATCATCAAAAAATTTCAGATATTGGTTCGCAATATTTTCAGAGATATGATCTGTGGAAGTTAGGGATTTTTGAGGCTTCTGAATTTCATCTCAAAGAGGCGATCGTGGGAAAATCTTCATAGCTCTCTCTCTGAGCATCGGATTGAAATGCTGTAAAAAGTGGCCGCAAGCACACGGACTGTGGTTTTCGGTCTATCAATTTCAAAGCCAAAGGAGGAAATAGTGACACATGGCAAATCATACAAGTTCACTCTACTGAATAAGTCTAAAATTGGGTCATTGTGGGAGATTGGACATAATGTTTCCTTGAAGAATCCAAATTAGATCAGACTTGTGGAATTTGAAAGAAGCTTCAGAGGGGTACTACAGGGCTGAATTTCAAATATTGAGGATCCACAATTATAGATATAATTCAATTTCAATATCGAGCTCCTCAAAAACAAGTAAAAGGTGTGTATTTTTTTGCCGAATTGCATAAGTCTTGTTTGAAGAATCAAGTTGAATTGATTCCAATGGCATATTGTAGAATAGATATTTGTATTGGATTCTAAAATGACCCCTAAAAATAATTCAACACCCATTAAGCCTTTAGAAATCTCTACTATGACTCATGAAGAAGAAGAATGGCAACATGACATATCAAAATTACAAGAGAAAGTGCAACAAATTTCGCTCTTGCAAAGAGAAACAAAAAATGACATGGAAGTTTTGAAGAAAGGCGTGGAAACTAAGATGGATGGTTTGAAGAAAGGCGTGAAAACTAAGATGGATGGTTTGAAGAAAGGTGTGGAATATAAGATGGATGGTTTGAAGAATGGCATGGAATCTAAGATAGATGGCATGGAATCTAAGATGGATGACATGGAAGCTAAGATTGATGAGAAAATGGAAAACATGAAGAATGATCTAAAAGCAGACATGGAAGGTTTGACAAAGTTGATACAGGAAATGTTTCCTAATGGTGAAAAGAAGTAGAGGAAACTCATAATGAGAACAAAATAAATGTTAATCGTGATTTCATAAAATCTAATGTTGGTGGGAAGAACCACCATATTCCAAAAATGGATATGAGGAAGTTTGATGGAAAGGATCCTGTAACATGGATACTACAGATGGAGCAATATTTTGATCTCCATAATGTGCAAAACACACAAGAGGTACGCATTGCAACTTTACATTTAGAACAAAATACATTTGTATGGTATCGATGGCTTTGCTCCCGTAAAAAAATTGTCACTTGGTCAATTTTTACAGAGGAAATGATAGCACATTATGAGGATACAAAGAGCAACACCTTCTTTATCTAATTGATAAATCTCAAACAAAAGGGTTTAGTGGGGGAGCACATTGAGGACTTCCAAAAATTGAATATAAGGGTAACTGATATTCCAGAGGAACACAGGATTGATCTCTTCATAGCCACTTTAAAGGATAACATCCAACATGAAGTTCGCGTTTTGGAACCTGATTCATTGGAGAAGGCATTCAGGTTGGCAAGAAAAATTGAATGTAAAATTATGGCGACAAGGAAGCCTACCACTCACTTCCATAAAGAGGGAAGTGTTGCTACTCCTAGATTTCCACAACCTACAAGGTTGACACCACAACAATTGGAAGAAAAAAGAGCAAAAGGGCTTTGCTACAGTTGTGATAGCAAATACACTAAAGGTCATAAGTGTGCTGAGAAGAAATTATTTTACCTAGATTGTGAAGAGGAAGAAGAAAATGAACAAGAAGAGGATATACACCAGGAACCAGCCCCAGAAGAGGAAGAAATGAATCCGACCATATCGTGTAATGCACTGGCAGGAATTACCACTCCTCAAACTCTCAATATAAAAGGACAAATCAAGAAGAAGAAGGTAATAGTGTTGATTGATTCAGGTAGCACCCATAATTTTATTCATTGTAAGGTAGCCAAGGAATTAAATTGTTTCCTATACCCAGCACCAGAATGTCAAGTGATGGTTGCAAATTGAGGAACTATAAATTTCTCTGGAAAATGCCATAATATCAAGCTAACCATGGGGGAATATGTATTGACTAGTCCAATGCTTGCCATTCCTATGGGAGGTGCTGATGTTGTACTAGGAGTACAATGGTTACAATGTTTGGGGACGGTAGCTTTTAATTTTCAAGAACTTTTCTTGAAATTTTTTTCAGAAGGAAAGGAAGTCGAATTACGGGGTATTGCGGGGAAGCCAGGAAGGATAATAAGCTCTAATGTCATGAGAAAGCTTCTAAAGAAAGAACAGCGAGGCGTAATTGCACAATTATGCTCACTAGAAGTTCCAACATCAAAATCATCTATTTCTGCAGATCTCCAACAAGTCTTTGACAATCATTCCAAGGTGTTTGAAACTCCCAAAGGACTCCCACCTATTCGTGATCATGATCATGCTATTCATTTGATTCCAGGAAGTGTTCCTCCAAACATCAGGCCTTATAGATATCCTTATGTCCAAAAGAGCGAAATTGAACGTATGATTGCAGAAATGTTAGAGGTAGGTATAATTCAACCTAGTCAAAGTTGTTTCTCTGCTTCTGTAGTACTGGTACACAAGAAGGATGGATCATGGTGAATGTGTTCAGATTATAGGGAGCTCAATAAGCGCACCATTAAAGATACATTTCCCATTCCTGTGATTGATGAATTATTGGATGAATTACATGGATCAATTTATTTTACCAAATTGGATCTTTGTTCAGGGTATCATCAAATTAGAATGAAGACTGAAGATATTCCAAAAACATCATTTTCAACTCATGAGGGTCATTATGAATTTTTGGTCATGCCTTTTGGCCTTACCAATGCACCTTCTACATTTCAAGGGTCGATGAATTCCATTTTCAAACCCTTCCTTAGAAAATTTGTGCTAGTATTTTTTGATGATATATTAATCTACAGCAGGTCTTGGAAGGATCATGTTCAACATGTTGACAGGGTGCTCAAACTATTGCAGGAGAAACAATTATATGCAAAAACATCCAAATGTTTCTTTAGAGTACAAGAGGTGGAATATCTAGGTCATATTGTATCTCACGAGGGTGTTAAGGTAGACCCTAACAAATTTAAAGCCATTAAGGAATGGAAAGTCCCCACAATCATAAATCAGTTGCGAGGATTTCTCGGTTTAACAAGGTATTATTGAAAGTTTGTTAAGAATTATGGGAGAATAGCAGCACCTCTAACAACATTATTGAAGAAAGATGCATTTTCATGGACTCCTGAAGCAACTAAGGACTTTGAACATCTTAAAGAGGCAATGTGCCTAGCACCGGTCTTAGCTACGCCAGACTTCACAAAAACCTTTATTGTGGAATGTGATGCCTCAGGAAATGGAATTGGTGCAGTTTTAATGCAGGAAGGAAGACCCATTGCTTTTGAAAGTCGTCCAATCAAAGGAAAGTATTTAGAGAAACCTATTTATGAGAAGGAAATGTTAGCAATACTACATGCACTAAAGAAATGGCGAACTTACCTAATGGGAAGACACTTCAAGGTAAAAACTGATCATGATAGTCTTAAACACTTTTTGGAACAAAGACTATCTTCGGAAGAGCAACAAAAATGGGTCACAAAGATGTTGGGTTATGACTTTGAAATAATATACAAAAAAGGGAAGCTAAATGTTGTTGCAGATGCACTCTCAAGAAAGAATGAAGAGGTGGAAGCATTGCTTTGTGCCATTTCTATTATCCAACCAGATTGGATAACCGAAGCAAGAGATGAATGGAGGAAGGACGAAGACGTGTGGACACTCATTCAAAAGTTGCAGCAAGATCCTAGTACATCTGATACATTTAGTTCAAAAAATGATTCCTTATGGTACAAAGATCACTTATATCTTTGTAAGAATTCCCAACTAAAACAAAAGATTCCTTTGGAATTGCACACTTTTCCTTTAGGAGGACACTTAGGATTTTTTAAAACTTACCACGGGGTGAAGAAAGATTTTTTTTGGGATGGCCTTAAATCTGAGATTCAAAAGTTTGTGGCAGAATGTCTGTTTTTCCAGCAAAATAAAGTTGAGACAATTAAGACCCTAGGTCTTCTACAACCTTTATCCATTCTAAGTTAATGTTGGGAGGAGATTTCAATGGATTTTATCATAGGTTTACCTAAGTACGAAGGAAAGAGTGTCATCATGCTGGTAGTTGATAGACTTACCAAGTATGCACACTTTTCTACATTATCTCATCCCTTTAAAGCAAGTATAGTTGCTACTACATTTATGGACACAATTTATAAGTTACATGGAAACCCAAGTGTTATTGTGAGCGAAAGAGATCCCATTTTTACTGGAAATTTTTGGACGGAGCTATTTTCTTGTTTGGGTACTCAATTAGCTCATAGCTCATCTTATCATCCTCAATATGATGGTCAAACTAAGATAGTAAATAAATGTTTGGAAGGATATCTTCGTTGTTTTGTATATCATAAACAAACACAATGGGTCAAGTGGTTACCTCTAGCTAAATGGTGGTATAACACTTCCTTCCATACTGCAGCAAAAATGACCCCATTTATGGCACTTTATGGATATCATCCACCATCCATCACATCATATTTAAGAGAAAATTCAAAGGTTCAAGCAGTGGAAGATCACATCGAGCATCAACAAGAAGTTCTCCAACTCTTAAAGGACAACTTGAATTTGGCACAAAATAAAATGAAACAACATTTGGCACAAAATCGAATGAAACAACAGGAAGATCAACATCATAGTGAGAGAATTTTTGATGTAGGAGACTGGGTATTTTTATGGCTACAATCATACAAACAAATGTCCCTCAAGCAAGCTAAGAAGGATAATAAATTATCTCCAAAGTACTATGGTCCTTACAAGGTGTTGCAAGAGATTGGTACTATGAAATACAAATTGGAGCTTCCTGCTTCTTCACGAGTGCATCCAATTTTCCATGTTTCATGCTTAAAGAAGGTTATAGGTGAAAATCTTCCAGTTCAAACAATATTTCCAGAACTTGATGAGGAAGGAAAAATCATATTGGAACCTGAAGCGGTCATGAAAACAACAACTCGATAGCTACGAAATCGATCAATTTCAGAGTATCTCATCAAGTGGAAGAACTTATCCATAGAATATTCTACATGGGAGGATGAGAATTTTATACAAAAGCACCCAGAGCTACTCAAGCATTGAGGACAACAATTTTTTGAAGGAGAGGAGCATGTTAGGTCCCTATATTACTAGTATAGTCCCTTATTGTTGTTAGTTTAACCCCATTATTGTTATTATTGTACCCTTGTAACCCCCATATTTTTATTATTGTGCCCTTAAATTATTATTGTTAGGTTGGCTAGGATTACATTGTGGCCCCATGGACTCCTATATATAGAAAGGAGGATTTGTAATTTGAATCATCCAAGAATTTTTCATTCATGTAATGTATTGGAGGTTGCCCCTCGAAGTGGCTTATTTCTAAGGAATTGATATCTCTTTTCTTCTCTTTTTGGAGCTAGTTTCACAACAATGGTTAATCCACAACCGTGGGTATGTGGTTTCCCCATAACCATCATTATTACAATATTCTAAGTGTCAATGAAAAAAGGGTTTTGTGTGGTAAACCTATTACCATGGATGACTAGTAATCAAGTTGGAAATGGTAAACTTGGAGAAGGGTTTCATATGGTTTACCCATAACTGAGGGTGTATGGATGACCCTAGGGAAAATTTGAAGGATGGAATTTTGAGAGAATTATTTTTAGAAAAAATAGTATTTGATGATTTTTTTTGGAAAATGTATAAAAAATTATCCTGCTTACAAATAATATCCCCTAAAATTTGTCGTGGATGATACATAATCTTTTTTTTTTTTGTTCTTAAAAATGTGTCTCTCATTATAGCTTTGTGGATCATTTTTCTTACAAGCGAAGTCACACAGTTAGGTGGAAAAAATTGATTAAATTTGAATTCCATTGAATTTCATTCATGGACGAATTTGTTTGACGAGGTTAATAAATCTCAAGAAAAACATGAACAAACCAAACACGAACATTGATAATTTGTTAAAATTTGTTCAAATTTTAATGAAATTCATTTCATGTTTGTTATGAAATCACAAGAAATTCAAAGAGGTTTGTAATAAACAAAATAAAAAAAAAACAATAAAATCCTAAAGGTTAAAACCTACTCACTTTAAAAACAAAATTTCACAGTAACAAAATATTGTCTTTTAATGTCAAACTTAACAACAGAGAAATACAAATTAGTTTAAGTTAGTTTTGGGAGTATGCTAGGAGTCTTGTTGTTAATTTACATAGAACATGACTTTATTTTTAACAATATTTTTCATTTCTATTTTCATAATATTTTCATATCTTTCTATTTATTTTTTATATGTTAAATTTGTATTTATAGAAAACATGTTTAAATTATATAAATTCATATATTTATAGACAATCATAATAGAGGTGTAATATTCCAATAAAATATAAGAGTTAAATAAATAAAAGAAACGTATATAAATTAAAATTTGTTGTTGTTATATATATATATATATATATATATATATATATATATATATATAATGTTTCAATAAAATATGAAAGTTAAATATATAAAATCCCATGGGGCATAGAATAGATGGTGATGGGTTGTATTGTTAAATCACTCCGTGATGTGAAGGTCACTGGTTCGAAACTACGGGAGAAAAAATCTAGCCATGTTAAGGGTTGGTGTGGCCCTAGACATGTGCGATCCTCAGGTGATTTTGATGACTTATATTCCTCTCAGTTGCGGTTTCTCAAGCCACAGGTCAAACCTGATGCAACTCACGCCACTTCACAAACAAACAAAAAAATTAAATATATAAAAGAAATAAATGTAAATTAAAAAAAATATTTTGATCATTAAATTTTGGTGTTGTTATATATATATGTGTTAGTATTTTATTTATGTCCCACAATTAAATTATATAAATTTATATATTTATAAACAATTATAATATAAATGTAATATTTCAATAAAATATATAAGAAATACATGTAAATTAAAATATTATTTCAATTTTTAAATTTTGTTCTCACTTATATATATATATATATATATATATATATATATATATATATATATATATATATATATATATATATATAGATATATATATAATTCTTTAGTATTTTGAACTAAATTTTGAATTTTATTATCAAAATTTAATTTTTTATTTTTTGTCGAAATTTAAAGTTGTCGAATTCGAACACGAACCCAAACAAGTGACTTAGGTTACAGGTGATGGAATCAAATCCTATTGAAGATCTATTTGACATTTTAAATAGATATTTCAATTCTTGTAAGATACTTTCTTTATAATGATCCGTGGAGTGAGAAAACCATTCTTCAAACTCAAGGTACGCCAAACTATGTTTCTTTATTGACATGTGTGAATTAAATCATTGAAAGTTCTTAAAACAGGAAAAGAAATAAAATTATATAAAAAACACCATTTCAATAAACAAAAAAATCCTTTCAGGTGAGATACTATGCACCCTTCTAAATTATTTGTAGAAGTCGTGGAAACTACGTATAAATTAGTTGAAGATTTATTCCCTGCATTCTATCCATTATTATGCTTTTATGGAAACCATAACATAGTGGGAAAGTTGAGAAATAGCTGAAATGAGGTCACTCAGGCTTCTAAATGTTCAATTTTTTTAAGCTATGGCATGGTTGTATGAATTTCTAATAATGTTACCCCAATGGGGGTGAATCATTCCCAAGATTGACATTAAGAAGGGTAACCTTAAGGCGCGAGGGAGCACCAACTATCAATCAATGCCATTGCCCATAGCATGAAATAAGAGGATGGAAGGGAAGGAAAAATGGTGGTTATAGATCATGACATGTCGACCTATACAGTAGAAGTAAATGGGAGAGAAACCATCAATGAGGTCTCCATGCGTGAAGGAATGTTGAGACATTAATTCTGTCATGTGAATTTACTCTCTAGATCCGAAACTAGAGGTTTTTCTTCAAGGCGTTGAGCATTCGAAAATGATGCGACTTCACATCTGTATGAGATGGAAAATATTTCAATTTCCACATGGATTTTATAAGATTCCATAGCATATACACAGGGTATAAAGTGAAGGAAAGAACACAATTCGTCCTATAACTTCTTTGTAAAGAGAAAGATTAGGCAATCTTGGCCCTTTTAATTTTTTTGTAGCTTGGGATGTATTCCAAGCCCTGGTGATCGAGGGTTGGAGTTCAAAGCGCCACAAATGGGCTTGTGAGCTTGAGATCCAAGCTTAGGGGTTTTTCACCCATCGTGATTTGGGCCAAAATCGTGATGTATTTTCTACATGTGATGGATGAGGGTGATAGTGCTCATCGATACGAATCTGATGCATTGAAAATCATCCGATTCTGAGTTTTCGTTGAAGAGAAATGAGATTTTGAAGTTGAAAAGTAATTATTTGGTTTTTAAATCATGTAGGATTCATGTAAAATTAATCCAATAGATGTGTCTCTTCATCTATTAATTGGATCCCCTTTAATGGCTACAAATAAAGGATGAGATAATTCATTTTAAGCATCCATTTTGTGTGCAACATTCTCCAAGTTAGCTCTGAAATTTGGAGGCCAAGCCATAGCTAGAAGGAGGTCAAGAATAACATGAGGAATTCTGCCTACATACCATTGGAGGGACCACATTGGAGGCTGAGTGTTGTAGGAGAGTGCGGACTTGGGCGTAGGATTGTTTAAGGGTAAAATTGATCCATGGTTTGTTATCTATAAGGCCGATTTTGCTGGGCAGGAGGCTGAGGTGAGGAGTGACAAAAAAAATGTTGGTTTAAGGGCCGGTTGAGTGGATTTAAGGGAGGTCGAGAGCCACAACTTTTTGTTATGCTAGGCCATAGGAAATAGGAAACAACTTGGTTGTTTCAAGGAAAGCATTAAGGTGTGTAAGGCCATTTTGGGAAAACGTGGCAGTGGAGGGCTCTTTCCTTGGAGGACCACAGACATAGGAGCCTTCTTTGCTGACATCATGGAGGGTTGAGGGTTTAATTTTGTGCCCTAACTAGAGTTGTAGGATCAACAAGCGAGTGTGGAGGACAAAAAAAATTTGTGGAGGTGTTTTGTGTCAAGGTTAGACCATGTTTGGATTGTGATGATCTTCCGAGGAGGTGAAGGATATTCCTAGTAGTAGAACCAATAGTGTATTTTTGGGTCAAAGTGTTGACTGTTGCATGGATCATTTTGATGGGGAGCTTGAGGACGCCTTAGGAGTTTTTTGGAGGAGCCCACATGGATAGCTAGGATGCCTACCAAGCCACCAAGGTGAAAAAATGAACATTAGATCGGAAGGAAAGAGGACAACAACAAAGTGTGTTGCAGATGGATCCATGTATGATGGATTGATGGTGTCCTAGGCAAGGACACATTGAGGTTCCTAGAATTGTGCAATAGATCCTCTATTGCATGGAAAGAGGGCGGGTTGGTGGAGTCTATAGGAAACCATGTGTAAGGGTCTCCTAGGTGCGAGGATGCTTTAACTAGGAGCATATGATACAACTTGGACTTTGTCTCTTGTGGATTTTTTAAGAGAGGCGTGAGAGAGGATGAAGTGTCAACGAGATTGGGAATGTGTGGTTTGATAAAGGACAAAGTGATACTGTCCATATTGGGCCAAAGTGAAACACCTTGATGGAAAAAGTTGGCTGCTAGCCTCGCAGGTTTTGAGCTCAAGAGTTTGGCCAACCAGGAGCACTATTGTGGAGCACGAGACTTTTGCTTGGAGAAGGACATCTATAGCGCATGATGGGAAGTCTTCAGAGCCCACATTCATGGTAGGAGATGGAAATATTGTAGTGATAGGTGGCAACCTTTCGTGCCCTATGTTGGTCTTCATCGGTGGAGCGCAGGAAGACCATAGTGGGTTGAAGTCCCTGAGTAGTTGAGGAGAAATATTGGGCAGATTGAGAGTTGTTCATAAGCGAAGCTTTGAATAACTCGACAGGAGTATCGATGTGTTTTTACCTTGATGGATGAATGTAAAAATAGAGAGAATATTGGATCACCGAGGTTTAGTGGTTGAATGGACTTCGAGCTTTGATAGAGGGAGGAGTTTCACATCAAGAGCGAAAGGACCGGGCAAGTACAGGGTACGAACAAGAGGGTTGAGAGATTTCACTACAACCAGGTGATCAGAGTATCTTGTTTGTATCTTATGCTAGTGGATGTATGAGGGCCATTCTCACTAGTACGAGATCCCTTGACTATTTTATTTTATGTTGTTAATATAACGAAGTTGGGTTGAAAAATAAAAGAGTTGTCTATATTATGTGCATATGTGATTTACTGTTGTTTATATTACATTGTAGAAATTAGTTCTGTTGAGATTATTGGTTTTGTAGCGTCAGATATTTTAAGACTATATCCTTGACCCAATGTTGTGGAAATTCAATAGGCCTGGCCCCTTTGATCACAATCATTGTCGAATCGTTTTAGAGACTTGGTTCTGTCCATTCTTCAAGTGAAGGGCAACTAAATATCTTCCATTTCAATTACTCCATTCATGACACTACTCAACTATATCATAGCTCATACCATTAAATATCTAGCTTAATTTCTTCAATTATTTTTCATAAGACCATGAAAATAACTAAGGACCAATATTTTCATTTCCATACCTCTTTTGTTTACTACTATAATCCATTGGGTCTACATCCCCTTGAGTAACTTGTTTTATTTTATTCATACAATTGTTTATGTCTTCATTTTTCTCTTTTCTTCCAAGCTCTATCCTCCCCTTCGGTTATCACTCTTCTCTTTCCCCAATTCCCAGGGAGAGAGCCAAAATGTGGTGAAGGGGAAGTGGATGAGGCTCGTAAGGTAATTAGAGAGCTAAATCCTTCGAAGAAAGATATCATGAGAATTCCATAATGTTTGTGCCACATGAACTATCTTATATTTAATAGGAGTTGATGGATGACTGAGAGAAAATATGAAATCAAATGTCTTTTCCAAGGTGCAGGATTAAGTCCATTATTTTGGAGAATTTTGAGCTAGATTAAACCAATACCTCCACGTGTAGGAATTGTATTGACATATTAATAATTTTTTGGGAAGAGTATTATTAAAATATAATGACAATAGGGATGAGCTCCTCCTTCACATGGAGGAGCTTCACCTACTCTATCAAATCGTGGATGGCCAATTGCAACATCTGGAAGCAACTTTGCGAAGGAATAGTGAAGAACTGCCACTAACAATGTCGGCACTAGTTGGATGGTAATATGGACTTCTTGTGGACCATTATCACTATTTTTAAGCCTTGTTTTTTATATATTATATAATTTTCGTATGTTTTTTAGTTTCCTTCTTATGTATCTATCATTGATTTTAAAGCCCATTTTGTATCCTATGCAATGAGCTTGGATAACACATGTTCAATATATGCCTCTTTTGGAAAAGATAACATGATTATTGAATAGCCTTCTATGCCCAATTTTTTCTTAGGTAAGCTAAATGTAGCCACATATCCAACATATGACATGCTTTGTACATATAATTTTTTTTAATACAATGTTGTGAATTTACAAAGAAAAAAAAAATCTCTAATTATGTTGAATGTGAGAACACTAAGTGCAAAGGACCACAAAGAATGCTAAGGATTTGTAGAGAAACAAGTGTTTTTATAAAATTCATGGAACAATCATTGATGACATGTAAACCCTGAATTTCTAAAATGTTGCAAACCAATGGCTATAGTGAATCCATGTAAGGAAACTTTTCTGGTAGTGAACGAAGGTTTAACCCTAAAAAACCTTGTAATGCTTGTACACCAACTGTGAAACTTATCGTGTATGGACTGGGAACAAAAAGTACTCCAAACATGAAAAAAGGATGCTGTAGATTATTGCAAATATTTTAAGAGAAAATATTCTTCAAATGATAGTTACCATGGAGTGGTAACTTAATTTTATTCTAATGATATGAATTTTGGTGGCTAATATCCAAAGGCTTTAATGTCGATAGAGGAGAGAAAGCATACAAATATTCCATGAGACTAATCACAAGAACATTGATAAAAAATAATGAACTAAATATATCACAAAATTATGAAAAGTGAGAGAGAGATAATGCAGAGAAAGGATTCCAATAACAATAACCATTGCATGCAATGAGGAAAATTTTGGGACCACTCCTTATCTATTTTCACTCTCTTCCTATTTGATTCTTATAAGGTCTCTTGTTGACAAAGTCCACTTTAATCATGTTTGACCATGTCGATTACATATTTATCAAGTTCCCTTTTACATAAAAATATGAATTTATGACTTACACACCCCACATACATAGAATATAAACCCCCTAATATTCATATCACGTGGTTGAATGTGTTTGTATTTTTGGATGAACATGGTTGTGTTTTACTTCATTGAGAACCA
The DNA here is from genome assembly GCA_034641835.2 of Pinus albicaulis. Taxonomy (NCBI): domain Eukaryota; kingdom Viridiplantae; phylum Streptophyta; class Pinopsida; order Pinales; family Pinaceae; genus Pinus; species Pinus albicaulis. The sequence goes on from CM076573.1 coordinate 445,623,679, forward strand.
AATAGACTATAGTTTAAGGAAAAATGAGAGGGAAAACCTTAAGCGAACAAGCATAGTTTGGTTGTAGCAAGTGCATGATGATTAAGACATTGTGGCATAGGAAAGGCAGTGCCCCATGATTGAAGATGAAAAATGAAAAAAATTGGCAAGAGTCTTAGTTTTGTGAGAGGGGGTATTGAAACTCAACTTTTCCAAGAAGCTGGTCAAACAAATTTATTAGACACTCTTCACCATGTTCTAAAATGAATAAATACGTCAAAAACATGGTATGATTGATTCAACACAACTGTATGATCATCCTTCAGCAAGGAAGTTTCTTTGGGGACTTGGGTTCTCATTGAGGCAACATCTAAGAACACAACTATAGGAATGACTCCTCTTTCAATTGTTTTCTAAAATAGTTCCAATAATTATTAGATACAGGATGAAAATAAAGGATGATATTGAGGTTTTTTTGCACATTGTAGTAGTCTAGGAGTTGTTTTCTTGATGGGGTCTAGACCCATATTAGATATGGCTGCATGAACCAAAAAAACCCACTATTACTGGTCATTTTGGTAACGATCTATTGCACAGACCGAAGTCTCACCCAAGGCAATATCAGGGGATGCCAGAACCAGGTTTTTGCATCTAGAGGGACTATGGAGTGTGGCTTTAGGAATTATCTTCTCTTTAATACTTATTAGAGCTCTGCAAAGTCAATAACCTAACTACGCAGTTTTTGTTCAACAATTATACTTAACTATATTATGCACTACATATTTCTACTTTAGCATTCATTAATCCTCATAATAAACCCTATTCCAGTTGTTAGGTCACTATATTACTAGTTTAGTCCTGTATTATTATTAGTTTATATTCCTTATTGTTATTTTTATACCCCTGTAACCCCAATATTTTTATTATTGTGCCCTTACATTGCTATTGTTAGGTCGGCTAGGATTATATTGTGGGCCCATGGACTCCTATATATAGAAGGAGGTTTTGGTCATTTGTATCATTCAATAATTGTTCATTTATGTAATGTATTGGAGGTTTCACCCTTGAAGTGGTTGATTTATAAGGCGTTGATCTCTCTTTTCTTCTATTTTTGATCTGGTTTCATAACGTTTGGTATCAGAGCTTTGGATTCTAGGGTTTTGCTGCTCCAAACAGTTCATCGTGGAATGCTCACTATAAATTATTTTCTATGAAGGTTCAGAAGCTTAAATTTTTAGAGTGTGAAGCCAAAATCTTGAGGAACATCTTTGAAAAATTTCAGAGCTTGGTTCACAATATTTTCCGAGATATGATCTGTGGAAGTTCGGAAGTTTTGCAAGCTCCTGAATTTAACCTAAATAGGTCATCATGTCATTTTCGCTATAAATATTTTTCTACAAAGTTTCAGAAGCTAAAATTTTCATAGAGTGAAGTCAAAATCCTGAAGAACCTCTTGTAAAAACTGGAGATCTTGGTTCACAATAATTTTGGAGATATGATCTATCAAAGTTAGGATTTTTCAGTCTCCCAAATTTCATCTCAAAGAGGTGACTATGGGAAAAACA